>CM050524.1:57815789-58010789 GCA_027563665.1 Antrozous pallidus
CTCGGGTTCGATTTCCAGTCAGGGCACATACATAGATTATGTTTCATCCCCGGTTGGCGGCATGTATAGTATAGGAAGAAGCAACTCTCACATATTGATGTTTCTCCCTCTCCCTCTCAACCTTCCGGTCTCTAAAAATCAATAAAAATATATCCCTGGGTGAGGACTTATTCTTAAAAAAATAAATAAAGTGGATCCAAAGGCCACCCACATTATTCATCTATCCTGCCTACAGGCCTGTCTTCTGTGGAGGGGCCAATACCCACTTCTGTGGAGGGGCTTTGCAGCAGAGGTAAGGCGGAGTCCAGCCAACATGTGGAGAGAGTGGGCACTCGCCACGCAGCGCCTCCCGTTATGAAAGAAGGGAGAGAGGAAGGAAAAGAGCCAAAAGCATTCCCACGCCAGATAATCAGGCTGTGACTGTTAGAAGCTGAGCTGAATGCGCTTCTTGATGCCAGTTCTTCAAAAGTTACCTGACCTTATTTTTTTTTATATGACACAAACTGCATTTCCACATGGTCTTGAAATCCAGGAAGTTCAGGGGGAGGGCAACTACTATCACCAAACCTTCAACTCTAATAGCAGGCAGAGATTTAAGCAAATACTTTCCCCCTGAAGTATTTCCTAAGCCATAAGTCCAACCGTCATTACTTGTTGCAACATTTCCAATCTACTTCCATGCTGGAAAGAAATGCCCCCTCCCTCCCCAAGAATCAGTGAAAGGGCTTCAAGGAATAACCATCAATGTGAGAATAGATCTGTACCTCGCCATGCCAAGTTCAAACACGCTGCCCAGCTCCATTTAAAGACGAAAGCTAGCATGCCGCTTGTTGACACACAGAAACTTCTCAATGGGTGATGAATGTGGGCTGTGGTGCTGAGAATCCCAAGGTAGGGGGCTGCCAGCTGGATTCGCTTGCTAGGGCCGCAGTAACAAACACCGAGGCAGGTTTAAACAGCAGAATGAATTTCCTCCCAGCTCTGGAGATGGAAGTCCAAGATCAAGGTGTCCTCAGGGGTGGGGGCTGGTGGGAGCACTCCCGTGAGGAAGCAGACAGCTACCTTCTGGCTGTGGACTCCCCTGGTCTCTTCCAAGTGTGCACCCATGGAGAGCCCCCTGGTACTCAGGTGTCTCTCTTTTTATTTTTATTTTTCATTTATTTATTTATTTTTAAACACATTTTATTGATCTTTCCACAGCAAGGAAGGGAGTGGGATAGAGAGCCAGAAACACCGATGAGAGAGAAACATCCATCAGCTGCCCCCTGCACACCCCTCACTGGGGATGTACCCGCAGCCAACACACATGGCCTTGAGTGGAACTGAACATGGGACCCCTGAGTCTGCAGGCCGAAGCTCCATCCACTGAGCCATCCCGATTAGGGTGTCTCTCTTTTTAAAAGCCTCACCCAGCCCTAACCAGTTTGACTCAGTGGATAGAACGTCAGCCTGTAGGCTGAAGGATCCCAGGTTGGGTTCCAGTCAAGGGCATGCACGTGGGTTGCAGGCCCATCCCCAGTGGGACAGTGTGCAGGAGGCAGCTGTTTCTAACTCTGTATCCCTTTCCCTTCCTCTCTGTGAAAAATCAATAAAATCTATTTTTTTTAAAAAAGCGCCTCACCCAAAGACATGCTTAGAGAAAGGGAGAGAGAGAGGTCCGTTGTCTTCTGTACCTGCCCCAGCAGGGGATCGAACCCATGTGCACCCCCTGCTGGGAATCAAACCTGGAACTTTCAGTCCCCAGGCCGACGGTCTATCCACTGAGCCAAACTGGTTAGGGCACAAGTGTCTCTTCTTATAAGGACACTAATCATATCAGGATCATTTAACCTTAATTACTTCCTTACTCCAAATACAGCCACGCTGGGGATAGGACTTCCACCCATGAATTTGGGGACAGGGGCGGACCCACATCTATTCAGTCCAGGTACTAGTATGTGCGTTTCAGAAGTTCCCCAACCTCTCCAGGCCTCCGTTTCCTTCTTTGTAAAGAGAAGCTCGCATCCAAGGGCTGCTGTGCAGACAGAGTGAGAGGAGCCGGGAAGCCGCTGGCACACGTTACAATCAAATGCCACTGGTGCTGTGCTATTTCGCTCTTTTCCTCAAACAGCGGTTTACATTGGAGTAAAAGAGAGAGAATGCATGGCGCTGTTCTTCAGGTGGCTTCGTTTTGGAGTCTGCCCAGAGTCTTCTTTGGCTTAACATTCAAGACCTGGGCATCCCATGTGGGCCAGATGGGCCATGCTGAGGGCTGAGGGTGGCACCGTGGCCCAGCGGCCAGGCCCTCGTCCTCCTCAGAGGCCACAGTTGGGCCCCTCCGGGCTCTCTCCACAGTCACTTTAGCAAACTGTCAAAGCGCCCTGCTCCAGCTTCCCAGATGTGAACCATCTGTGGCAGTGGTCGGCAAACTGTGGCTTGCGAGCCGCATGCGGCTCTTGGGGCCTTTGAGTGTGGCTCTTCCACAAAATACCACGGCCTGAGCGAGTCTATGTTGAAGAAGTGGCGTTAGAAGAAGTTTAAGTTGAAAAAATGTGGCTCTCCAAAGAAATGTCAATCGTTGTCCTGTTGATATTTGGCTCTGTTGACTAATGAGTTTGCCGACCGCTGATCTGAGGCATCTCCTGAAGTGTCTCCCTTTGCGATTTTCTTAATTGTAATTATCTGGTTTCTCAAGGGCTACCTGGTCTGTCCAGAGAGCCATCCAGGGGAGGAATTGGATGAGAAACCAGTTAATTATAATACGAAAGACATTGAAATGGGGGAGAGTACAGAGGGATGGTCCTTGTCTTTTGGTTTTGTCGGGGGGGAGGGGGAGTGTTGGGGCTAATGGCTTCCCAAAGGCAGTATCTCAGTTGAGATGTGAGGGTTAAGAGTTGATCCGTTGAAGAGGAAAAATGAGGTGGACATTGAAGGAATACAGGAGGTGGAGGGGTGAAGCACAGGAATAGCAGAAAGTTGGAGGTGGTGAGAGAGCAGTGGGGGGCACTGTGTGAGTGGCATTGTTCGTCTGGAAGCAGGAGTCACTAAACCACGACCAGCCATCGGGGATCCTCAAACGGAGGACTGACTCCTCAGCGAAGAACCACCCGCCACCGTGAAAATCCGTTCTGTGCATGAAAGACATCCCCTTTGACCAAGTGTAGAGCTTACACTCAAGAAAATAGAGCTCATGGACCAAGCGGAACTGAAGAAATAACACTGTCCAGGAGATGCAAGATTCCCACGTTGCAAATGTTGTGAATGATTTTTTATTTTAAAAATGTGATAATTTAAAGAAATGTCACCATATAGGCTGAGTAGAATAGGTTGCCAAAAGAGCATATTCGTGAGTTGTTAAAATCAAACCAGAGAAATTTGCCAGGAAGTAGCTGAGACTTGTAAATTATGAAATGAAATTTAAGAGATGTGGAATATCAATTGGACTTTGCCAGTATTAAAAACTTCTATCTTCAAAAGACATGGGTAGGAGAATGAAAATATAAGCCTAGACTCGGAAACAAAATATTTGCAAAGCAGATATCAATTAAGAGACACTCTATCCAGCCCTAACCGGTTTGGCTCAGTGGATAGAGCATTGGCCTCTGGACTCAAGGGTCCCAGGTTCGATTCCAGTCAAGGGCATGTACCTTGGTTGCAGACACATACCCAGTGGGAGGTGTGCAGGAGGCAGCTGATTGATGTTTCTAACTATCCCTCTCCTTTCCTCTCCATAAAAAAATCAGTGAAATATATATTTTTTTAAAAAGAGACTTTATATTCAATATATATATAAAGAACTCTTACAACGCAACAATAAAAATATCTAAATTAAAAACATGCAAAAGATTTGAACAAACACTTAACTAAAGAAGGTATGCAAATGGTAAGCGGGCACGAAATACATGCTGAATATCACTGGTTGTGAGGAAAACACAAGTTAAAACCACAAGAAAGTCTGATACCACTACTGAGCTGTTCAGATGGCAGAAACTGGAAAGCCTGACTGTTCCAAGTGCTGGCGAGGAGGAGGCAGAACTCTCATTCACTGCTGCTGGGAATGCGAATGGCGCAGCCCACTTGGGAAAACAGTTTAAAAACTAGACATATACCTAGCCTAGGATCTAGCCATTCCACTCTTAGGTACTTACATACGAGAAAAGATCACCAACATTCATAGCAACTTCGTTTGTAGTAGCCCCGGAGTGGGAAACAAGCTAACAGTCCCTCTGCAGATGAATAGAGGAACAAATCGTGGCCTATTCATACAAGGGGACTTCTACTCAGTAATATGAAACAACACACTTGGAGTAACACGAATAAATCTCAAATTTATGCTGAGTAAATCAGTATGCTGAGTAAAAGGAGACAGACAAAAAAAAAAAAAGTACATATGATTCCATTTATAGAAAAGGCTTGAAAACGTAATCCGTAGTGACAGAAAGCACAAGGAAACCTCTTCCAGTTTTCCAACATTATTATGGATCAAAACCACATTTGTCTCATTTCTAGAGTGCGAGTCAGACATGGTGTCCATGGTTGTCTGAGATCAAGGGTGAGAGGGACAGGGGGAGGCATCGCAAAGGGGCAGGGAAAACTTTTGGGAGTAACGGATATGTTCGCCAACCTCATTGTGGTGATGGTTTCACTGGCATTGACATCTCTCAAGACGTATCAATATAGGTCAGTGTGTCTAAAATTTATTGGACTATGACTCGTATATTTCTTAGTATGCAATGGGGCTGATGGCTGCCTTCATCCCAGCCACATACCCCATCCCCCACCCTGGGCCTTCGCCCCAGCCAGCTTGAGCGGGATAGCACCGACCTCAGCCCCACCCTCCCAGTCCAGGCATTCTCCCTGGCCAGCATGTGTTGGCTGCCTCAGCACCACCCCAACCCCGGCCTCCTCAGCCCCACCCCTGAGGCCCAGGCCACCTTGGCCCCGTGTCCCCAGCCCTGGCCTCCTCGGCTCCGCCCCTCGCTGCCTGGGCCACTTTGGCTCTGCCCCCCAGCCCTGGCGGTCCCGACCCCGCCCCTCACTGTCCAGGCCGCCTCAGCCCTGTCCCCCACTCCTGATTGGCTGGTGGGTGTAGCGAAGGTACAGTCAATTTGCATATTACTCTTTTATTAGATGGGATAAGATGAGGGACCTGGCGTTTGGGAGGTGGCAAGTGGAGGCTGGGACAGTGACTTGCCCGGGTCACTGGCAGGATGTGACCCGCACCGCCAAGCCGCCAGCCCCCACGTTCTGCGGGGAGCACAGCAGTGCTGGCTCTGCCCGTAAATGGTGCAGACCCAGGACGGGCATCCCCCACAGCTGCCTGCGGCCCGGCTGCCTCAGAGGGACGATAACTCGAAACCGCTTCCATTAATCAGGCCGCCCGATCAGATGTGAATGGCTTATCGCCGAGCCAACAGCTCCAGCCCTGACAGCTGACCGGGGCAATCGGGAGCCTCTGGCTCACAAACCTGCCTCTCCGAGCTCCCACAAAGCCTGTTTGGAGGGCTGGTCACATGCCCACAGGTGGCCCTGGAGCCCAAGGTCAGAGGCGGGCAGACCCTCGGGCCCACGGCTGCCGACACCAGATGCAGACCCAGGACCCATCGCCACCGGAAAACATGTGCCCTTGGGTGCAAACACCTCTGCTCTTGCTCTCAGTCATGGGGCGTGTCCTCCGGCCAGGGAAGCAGAGCCTTTGTGGGAATGGCCCGGGTTCCCTGAGGCCAGACAAAGAGAGGGGTGGCCTGGACACCACCGGGGGGAAATGGCCAACGAGGTCATATGCTGCCGACGGCTTGAGCCAGAGAAGCGCCGAGAACCAACCGCTGGCTTTGATCCTTTGGAGGCCACTCCTGCACTTGGGAATAGCCACCTCCGTGCAGCAGCGGGGAGAGCCCCTGATTCAAGGGGTTCAAAAAGAAAGAGGTTGCAGAAGCCTGGAGATAGCGAGCGCTGGCAGGGGAGGTCTGCGTACAGAGAAACAACCGCGTGTCGAAAAGGACGTGAGGACAAGGCGGGACCGTGCTGACGGCCACTGGTTTGGTTGCTGAGATGGGAGCCACCACAGCCTGTGTCCAGTGGCTGCGGGCGGGACGAGGCGGGACAGAGGGACAGGAGAGAGGCCACTTTAGAGTTGGTCACTGAGGCAGGGAGAGGGCACAGGCTCCGTGGGGAAATGGAGGTGGTGGCTCTCCGTAAGGGAACCTGGCCGGACCCCAGGAACAGGGGCGAGGGCGGAGTGGACAGGAGAGGTGGGAGTGGGCGTGGGGCAGGAAGGCAGGTCTCCCCTGGCTTCTGTCTTCTCTGTGGGGAAGGAGCAGGCCCTCAACGGGAAAGAGGGGCCGAGAGAGGCTGGCGATCTGAGGAGGAGGGTCGTGTCTGGGCTGTGAGGGTGGGCGGACAAGGGGCTGTGGGAGGATTGGAAACAGCACAGAGGGCCCTTGTGAAGTGACCGGTCATGAATCTCAAATGAGCAACGGAGCCTGGACCAGTGGGTCCTCCCGCCACGCCCAGCGGCAGGTGCAGACGGGGGTGGGGAGGTGGGAGGTGGTAGATGGAAAGTGAATGGAACCAAGGCAGGAGTTTGACAGGTGAGGCTAAAGGAGGGAGACAGGCATGAGAGCTGACCGGTCCAGGAGAGGGTGAGGAAATCAATGACAGGGGTGAGGCTGGCGAAAGGATCCCGGTAGAACTGACAGACCTCGCATCACAGAATCCTCGGTTTTGAAGAATTCTGGAGCTGTGGGAGGAAATAGCTGGAGAAGAGGAAGATTACCTGATGGAGGGGGACAGACGGCAAGAGCTACTGAGCTCGAAGGTGTCAGGGAGGAGAAGGCAGCGGTGTGAGAAGACACACTGACGAGCAAGGTGCACATGACTCCGTTTTCAAGCCCAGGGACCCAAGGGGCCTGGAGAAAAGTGGGGCTGGGCAGCCCTACCGCCGGACAGCGGCCTGTGGGCTTTGGAGCCAGAGGAAGAGCCGCGTGAAAGCCCCTGACAACCCGTCCATCCCGGGAGCCGAGCCCGCCCTCCAGAGTCCCGCCCAGGTCCCGGGCTCTGAGGCCAGCTTTCTGCCTCACTCACAGGGAACGGCCTTCCTTGAGGACAGGGACCTTTGTGCTGCCATCCAGAGTCTGGACCACAGGAAGGTGGGGCGCTTGCGTCCTCTGTGACCCTCCTCCACATTCACGTGGCCCCACCCCTTTGTTCCCAGGACCACTTTCACCTGGCCCTCATTCACATGACCACTTCCAGCTGTCAGCTGGCCCTACCCCACTGTTCACATGACCACTTCCAGCTGTCAGCTGGCCCCACCCCATTGTTCACATGACCATTTCCAGCTGGTCAGCTGGCCCCACCCCACTGTTCACATGACCACTTCTAGTTGGTCAGCTGGCCCCACCCCACTGTTCACATGACCACTTCCAGATGGTCAGCTGCCCCCACTCCACTGTTCACATGACCACTTCCAGCTGGTCAGCTGGCCCCACCCCACTGTTCACATGACCACTTCCAGATGGTCAGCTGGCCCCACTCCACTGTTCACATGACCACTTCCAGCTGGTCAGCTGGCCCCACCCCATTGATCACATGACCACTTCCAGCTGGTCAGCTGGCCCCACCCCACTGTGGAGAGTCATAGCGTCTTTGCAAAACGAGAAGAGCAGGTCCTCAGGCCCCGGCTGCTGCTGCTCAGCGGTTAGCGTGTCGGCAGCCGTACCAAATGGTCCTGTCACTGCAGCTCTTGGTCCTGTGAAGGCTGGGGTGAGTCTTCCCTCTAAAAGCAGGGTGACCTTTTGTGTGCAAAAATTAAAATTTAAAATTATCAAGACTGCAATAGAAAATTTCCAAAAGTCCCCATTAATCAAAAAAGGGGAGGGGACAGCGGGGTAATATCATGTAAGGGACTAAAAACAAATATCGAGTAAGTAAAATACATCTAGAAAATTCTTACTCCAGTAAAGTAAATTCCATTTGTAAAAACAATAGCAGGACACCCATGAAAAAACACACATGGTGTCAAAATAAGCCAAAGGAAAATCATTTAGGCAAAAATTAAAAAGAATCCCAAGTCTATTTTGCATAGAGGATCCCTTTGTTAACTTTTGGTCGAGAATGTGTTTGTGTGTTTTCAGAGAACAACTCCAAGACCATGTGGGTTCCTGCGACGATGAGGAACTGATGGATCTGTTCCAGTCACGAGGACGGTCCAGAGATGTGGGACACTGACGACACCTTGCCATGCTAGCAGTCAGCAGCTGTGCATGTCTGCAGGCAGCCCAGGACCAAACCAGAGAGGATGGATCATGCATTGACACGATATGTCCACCATCTGGATACCATTGCTGACTTATACATATAATGAATTATTTGACACTGAAACTGGGACTCAGAAAAGTTGGACATTGAAACCGAGACTGAAACACTTTTTGTTCTTATACATTTATTTCTAGTATGCAGAGGCAAGATATTTTTGAAGAAAAGAAACAGGGGAGAGTGATTGATATAGAGGCAGGATGGCCTTGAACAGGCTGTCAAGCTACAGGGGGAGACTTGGGTAGATGGGAGGCAGATGCGGGGGGAGATCAACGGAAGGACTTGTATGCATGCATATGAACATAACCAATGAACGAAAGACACTGGGGCGGGGAGGGGGGAAGCTGGGGATATGTGCTGGGGGGTGGGGGAGGCTGGGGGGAGGATAAGGGGGAGGGGGAAAGGAAAACATGTACTACTATTATACTGCAAAAAATCAATAAAAAATAATAAAAAAAATAAAAATAATAAAAATAAAAGCAGGGTGACCTGCCGCATCAGCTACGTGTCTCCTGAGTGTGAGATACCGTCTCTCCTTGGGAGATTGGTGTGTCATGTCCTATCGTCTCTAATTCTTTTTAAAAATATATATTTTACTGATTTTTTTTTCAGAGAGGAAGGGAGAGGGACAGAGAGTTAGAAACATCGATGAGAGAGAAACATCGATCAGCTGCCTCCTGCACATCCCTCACTGGGGATGTGCCTGCAACCAAGGTACATGCCCTTGACCAGAATCGAACCTGGGACCCTTCAGTCCCCAGGCTGACGGTCTATCCACTGAGCCACACCTGTGAGAGTGCCTCTAACTCTTGTGAGCAAGGGAAGAGGTCTTTCAGAGAGAGCAGTGCATAGATGATCCCCGCCCCCAACACATTTTCCTGCAGACAGGCGCTGAAGTGTTATTCCCAAGATGCCCAGGGGATGGCAGCAGAGATGCACACTTGGCACCTTAAAAAAAAAAAGTAACCATATTACACTGTTCAGGGAGTTTCAACCAACTTCCAAAACAAAAAGAAATTGCATAGATTGCTGGCAGTTCAATGCAGTTCATCTAGAAATCAGTAACAACAAGGGAACTAAGTGTTCCTTCTGTGTAAAAGCTATGCACCACACCTGTAAATGACACCGGATTCAACATTCACAGGTGACCCCGGACACCCAACAGATGTTCCTGCGGACCCGCTCTCCGCTGTTATGGTCAAGATGGACGCTAGATGGCAGCAGAGAAGAACGTTTCCTGGGGACCTTCACGCAGGTGTCATTCCCAAGTCGCCCACGAGATGGCAGCCAATACCACCCCCCTGCCCTCTCCGTTAAACTGGGAACCCAGATCCCTGGTGTAAGCTCACTTTGATGTCATTCCTAGTCAGCCTCTCACGGGCCTCGTCTTAACGGGTTCTCCCATTTGGTGGATGAGGCAGGGGCACGGGTGGACTCCGTTTGTCAGGTATTTAACCTGAAGACTGATTCTAACGTAGTTCTAAGTCCGGAACCGGGGCCCCCACGGAAACGGGTGTCTCCCCCAGGACGGCACGCCTGGCAGGGACAGCTGGCACTCGCCTTCCCCACTGTCTGCCCTCCTGCCCGCCTTCACCCTGCGAGTCCCTGCAGGGCACCTACTGCGCGCTGACTCTGCTGGGCACCGGGGACAGCTGTCAGCGTCACCTTCTCCCAGCAAGGCCCTGCCCGGCGTCCCTGGAGCCAGGCCAGAGGGCGGAACTATCGCTGAAAGCCACGTTCGGCAGAAAAAGCAAGTGAGCGTTAGACACAGACAACTCCATGGCTCCCGATGTGGTGAGCTTTGCTGATGAGAGCGGGCTCCGCGGGGACACTGGGTTTCTGTGGCGGCCGGACGCGGCCCGGCGGCTGCTGGAATGGCATCGAGACGCAGACAGGACGGAAGCCCTTGTCATCAGCCCGAGAAGGTCCCTTCCGGCCCAGGGCACCAGATAAAGCCCCGCTGCCTGCAGCCTCCACCAGATGGCACCCGGGCTCCTGGGGCGGTGGGCCCAGCCGCCTTAGATTGCAGCGATGGAGGCGCCTCGGCCCAAGTCAGCCAGGGGGTTCAGGGGGAACCAGGAGCAATACGCCCAGGCCTCATGCTCTTGTCTCTGCACTGAGGTCTGTACAAGTCGGGCAAAGTCAAGGAGAACCTGTCAGGTGCGGGAGCAGGTGGGTGAGAGGGAGCAGGTGGGTGAGAGGGAGCAGGTGGGGCAGAGGGAGCAGGTGGGTGAGAGGGAGCAGGTGGGTGAGAGGGAGCAGGTGGGGCAGAGGGAGCAGGTGGGTGAGAGGGAGCAGGTGCAGGGGGAGCAGGTAGGTGAGAGGGAGCAGGTGGGGCAGAGGGAGCAGGTGGGTGAGAGGGAGCAGGTGGGGCAGAGGGAGCAGGTGGGTGAGAGGGAGCAGCTGGGTGAGAGGGAGCAGGTGGGCGAGAGGGAGCAGGTGCAGAGGGAGCAGGTGGGTGAGAGGGAGCAGGTGGGTGAGAGGGAGCAGGTGGGTGAGAGGGAGCAGCTGGGTGAGAGGGAGCAGCTGGGTGAGAGGGAGCAGGTGCAGGGGGAGCAGGTGGGCGAGAGGGAGCAGGTGGGTGAGAGGGAGCAGGTGGGGCAGAGGGAGCAGGTGGGTGAGAGGGAGCAGGTGCAGGGGGAGCAGGTAGGTGAGAGGGAGCAGGTGGGGCAGAGGGAGCAGGTGGGTGAGAGGGAGCAGGTGGGGCAGAGGGAGCAGGTGGGTGAGAGGGAGCAGCTGGGTGAGAGGGAGCAGCTGGGTGAGAGGGAGCAGGTGCAGAGGGAGCAGGTGGGTGAGAGGGAGCAGGTGGGTGAGAGGGAGCAGGTGGGTGAGAGGGAGCAGCTGGGTGAGAGGGAGCAGGTGGGTGAGAGGGAGCAGGTGCAGGGGGAGCAGGTGGGCGAGAGGGAGCAGGTGGGTGAGAGGGAGCAGGTGGGCGAGAGGGAGCAGGTGGGCCAGAGGGAGCAGGTGCAGAGGGAGCAGGTGGGTGAGAGGGAGCAGGTGGGTGAGAGGGAGCAGCTGGGTGAGAGGGAGCAGGTGGGCAAGAGGGAGCAGGTGCAGAGGGAGCAGGTGGGTGAGAGGGAGCAGGTGGGTGAGAGGGAGCAGGTGCAGAGGGAGCAGGTGGGTGAGAGGGAGCAGGTAGGTGAGAGGGAGCAGGTGGGCGAGAGGGAGCAGGTGGGTGAAAAGGAGCAGGTGGGTGAGAGGGAGCAGGTGTGTGAGAGGGAGCAGGTAGGTGAGAGGGAGCAGGTGGGCGAGAGGGAGCAGGTGGGTGAGAGGGAGCAGGTAGGAGAGAGGGAGCAGGTAGGTGAGAGGGAGCAGGTGCAGAGGGAGCAGGTGGGTGAGAGGGAGCAGGTAGGTGAGAGGGAGCAGGTGGGCGAGAGGGAGCAGGTGGGTGAAAAGGAGCAGGTGGGTGAGAGGGAGCAGGTGTGTGAGAGGGAGCAGGTGCAGAGGGAGCAGGTGGGTGAGAGGGAGCAGGTAGGTGAGAGGGAGCAGGTAGATTCTCAGGGAGCAGTCTGTGCAGAGGGAGCAGGTGGGCGAGAGGGAGCAGGTGGGTGAGAGGGAGCAGGTAGGTGAGAGGGAGCAGGTGGGCGAGAGGGAGCAGGTGGGTGAGAGGGAGCAGGTAGGAGAGAGGGAGCAGGTAGGTGAGAGGGAGCAGGTGCAGAGGGAGCAGGTGGGTGAGAGGGAGCAGGTAGGTGAGAGGGAGCAGGTGGGCGAGAGGGAGCAGGTGGGTGAAAAGGAGCAGGTGGGTGAGAGGGAGCAGGTGGGTGAGAGGGAGCAGGTGGGCGAGAGGGAGCAGGTGGGCGAGAGGGAGCAGGTGGGCGAGAGGGAGCAGGTGCAGAGGGAGCAGGTGGGTGAGAGGGAGCAGGTGGGTGAGAGGGAGCAGGTGGGTGAGAGGGAGCAGGTAGATTCTCAGGGAGCAGTCTGTGCAGAGGGAGCAGGGGCAGCAGGCACAGCTTCTCCACATTCACGGAGCACCTGACGCCTGCCAGGAGCCGAACTGAGCGCTTAAATCACAGCGGGCTCTTCGGCAGCCTCTGCAGCCCGTGCATTTGTGCCGGGGAAGGTGCTGAGCTCCCACAAGCCTGTGACCCGCCTGAGACCCGGAGTGACTGGCGGGGCTGGGGCACCCTCTGGCCCAAAACCCTCGCTCCCAAGGCCGCCTGCTCAGGACCCATGAACTGAGGGCACCTGTTTAAAGGGACAAGTGAGCATTCATAGGAGGACAGTTGTAAACCAAGGGCATGAGGTCACCGGCCTCAGTCCGTGCGTCCCAGCGACCGTACGTCCCACTGACCCCTCCCCAGACGCTCCTGCTCGTGCCCGCAGAGCGTCCTGCACAGAAATCGCTCTCAGGGGCCCTGTGTCTGCTGGGGGCTGTCCACACGGGTCTGTTAGGGTCAAACCCAGCACCCTGATTTCTGGGCCCTCCTTTCCCGAAGAAAGATTGTCCTGGGGCAAAAGTCTGCATCATCGTTCTTTTTTTCAAACCCTCGTCTGAGGACATATTTTTTCATTGATTTTTTTAGACAGGATGGAGGGGAGGGAGGACGGGGGGTAAGAGAGAGAAACATCGATGGGTTGCCTCCCATTCACACCCCAGTGGGGTTGAGGAGCGAGCCTGCCACCAAGGTATACGCCCTCGACTAGGAATTGAACCCATGACCCTTCGGTCAGTAGGCCAACGTGCTAACCATACAATATTTTCCACTAGAGAATCTAGGGTCATTCTTTGTCTCACACGCTTTTATTTTAAAGAAAAGTTAGCCTGATGGACTTAACCATCACCCTCACAAACCCTCGTCTGAAACGTGTACTTGAGTAACAACAGGCTTGCTATACTTCCAACCTATTTATTTATTTTATTAAAATACATTGTTATTGATTTCAGAGAGGGAGAGAAAGAGAGAGAGAGAGAGAGAAACATCAATGATGAGAGAGAATCATTGATTGGCTGTCTCCTGCAGACCCCACATTGGGGATGGAGCCCACAACCCGGACATGTGCCCTTGATCGGAATCAAACCTGGGACCCTTCAGTCCACAGGCCTGAAAGACTGAGTGTATATTAGTGCATGCATGTGTGTGTGCGTGTGTGTGTGTGTGTGTTTTAACTTCCTGTTGCTCGGTGTCTGGAAAGTGTAAGACAGTCAGTGTAAGACTGAGTGTATATTAGTGCATGTGTGTGTGTGTGTGTGTGTGTGTGTGCGTGTGTGTGCGTGTGTGTGTGTGTGTGTTTTAACTTCTGTTGCTCGGTGTCTGGAAAGTGTAAGACAGTCAGTGTAAGACTGAGTGTATATTAGTGCATGTGTGTGTGCGTGTGTGTGTGTGTGTGCGTGTGTGTGCGTGTGTGTGTGTGTGTGTGTTTTAACTTCTGTTGCTCGGTGTCTGGAAAGCTGAAACCTCTGCAGCCACAGCCCGCAGGCTCCTGATCGGGGACCGGCAGTCCCCTCACTGCCCTGGCCAGTCCCCTCACTGCATCACCCAGACTCCCTGCCTTTCCGGGCTGGCCGTGACCTTTGACCTGGCACCCACCTCCTGCCCTGGGCCCAGAGGGTTCAGTGGCCCTGCCAGCAGGTGGGCCTGCACCTCCGCCGCCCGGGCTCGGCGTACCTCTGCCCTGGCAGGCCGGGGAGCCACCCCCAGCCTCACACCTGCCCTGGGAGGTGGGTCCTCTGGGCTCGCTGTCTAACGCCGCAGCTGCTGTGGAAAGAGCCCCCGGACTCGGGGGCCGTGCAGGGCGTGAAGCTCCAGGTCTCTGCCCTGCTCTGCATGGCCCCCTTATGCCTGCCCAGCTGCCCCTGGCCGGACTCGGCATCCCGTCTGGAACGCTCTCGGCTGTGCGGGAGCCCCTCACAGAGCATGGCCCAGGACGTGCCGGCAGAAAGGCCTTCCGAGAGGATCCCGGGCTGATGACGGGGCAGCAGGTTTACTCGGGAGCTTGGGGGGGAGGCTGAATGGAGGCGCATTCGCTCACAGCCCAGGAAAGGACCTGTTGGACTCCAGGGCCCCCGAAGGGTGGTGGCTGATGGAAAACAGGCAAACCAACGAAAAACCCAGGCTGTGTCCCACCACGGGGAAGAATGGCCCACAGTCACTGATGACGGTACCATCGCCCCCAACCTCCAACTGCTCATCCTCTTCCGTTCAGTAGAAGAGCTTCTTCTCCAGCCACCTCTCCTCCCCACCCTGTCCCAGCCTCACCCTTCACCGCACACCTGCCGGGCCTGTCTGCGTCTCTGCCCTTCTCCAACAGGAACACCCGATGGCTGCAGGAGGGCCACAGGCAACAGTGGCTCTCGGTCATGGAGCAGGAAGCTTGTAGCTGCGTAATCTGCTGTGAACGTCAAGCAACCCAGCACACTCTGAGACTCTTAGATCCATAGGCTTATGATCTTAGTGATGCTTTGAACCTCTGCCGACGACTATTCATAGATGCAAAGAGCTCTCACGAGGAGTCCAGAAAATGGTAAATGAAATGTGTGTGTGTGTGTATTAATTAATTAATTTGGATACGTAACTAAAACAGAGGGAAGTTTTTGCATAACAAATGTTTTCAACTGGAAAGGCACACACTTTCCAAATGACTCGATCGTATTCATGGATCAATCATCAGGGAAAATAAACTAGCCGGGTGTCTCGGAGTAGATTTATGAAGGAAATTAATTTGCGGTCCACAGGGAATTCACTTTGCATGGGCCCCAAACGTGTATGTCAAAAGAATCAATAAAGATGAATGATTTCAAGATGAACATCCCAACGTAATCCATTAGGGTGCGGGGCCTTTTGCATTTTCAAAAGCGAAGAGCAATGGGATCAGGGGGCACGGTAACGCGAGACCACGCCGCACCCCCTGGAGAGGCCGGGGCACAGACAGCGTGAGAAAGCCTCACTCACGGTCGGAGCACAACGCCGGCCCAGCCAGCTCCTCTCACCCAGGACCTCAGGGAGCCGAGTTCCAAGGGCCGTTGGAAGCTATGGAATGAACTCCCCACCTTCCACTCCTGTAAAAGCAAAAAGACCCCTGACTCCCCCCCAGCCCCCAAAAAAAAACCCCAAAACTAACCAATCACATTATTGAGAAGAGCAGAGAGAGAAAGCATTTGCTATGAGCTGCCTCCCTGTGTCCATGATGTTGATGCGCAGTGACCCGGGTTACCAGCAACTTCTGGGGCACGCTGCCAGAGCAAAGGTGGAAACAAGGTCTGTTTGACCCCATAGCTTAGAGCGGTGCTGACCAATATTTCTGTACTACTTTGGCCATAGGAAAAACAAACATACACTGAGTGTATGATCTCTGAATGCATAATAACCTGACCACTCAGTGTCTATCCTATAGAATAAAAGGCTAATATGCAAATTGTCCCCTTGACCAGGAGTTCGACCACCAGGCAGGCTGGCCAACTGCCCATGTCCCCTCCCCCTGGCCAGGCTGGCTGGACCCCACCCATGCACGAATTCATGCACCGGGCCTCTAATACACACACACACACACACACACACACACACACACACACTGAGTGGCCAGATTATTATGCGTTCAGAGAGCATAATAACATAATAATCTGGCCACTCAGTGTAGACAAATACTTTGCTTAGTTTTCAGGCTGGGGTGGCTTTCCCTCCTCTGTACCAATGAGCTGAGAAAACCTAGCTCATGGCTCTGTAGCATGAGGTTTGGGTCTTAGGGGACCGGACAGGTCTACATTCCTCAGAGGAGCCACACCGCCCCAGAGGAATCATCCCAGGGCCCCCTGTGGGGAGCAGAGCGAATATCCGCCACAAACAGCGCACCTCGCCGAGTTCACAGCGGTGGCACAGAGACACCGCTTCTCCCAGACAGGTAATGACAGAGCCGCCAACGCCGGTCACGGAGCAATAAAGCACTGAAATCCTCAGGCCTTTTCTCTCTCGAAGGGAAAGAACAGCACGTCCAACCCAGCGTCACATCACAGCATCTAGTTCAGCCCCAGGGAGGTGGCGGGACCTGAATTCATCTTCGGATTAATATCTGGTCACCTTGTAAGGAAGGGGCTGCTGGGGCCTCTCCAGCAGACTTATTAGACCCGGAGAGAAGAAACACTCTGAGGAATAAATAAATATCCAAGCAAACAAACACCACAAGCCCAGAGCCCCTGTGTCCCAGGAAGCATTGCATTGTCCTTCTCACTGCTCAGCTCAATACAGGAAACTTCCCCACCCACAGGAGAGAAGAGAATGGGAGAGAGCCAGCTTTTTGTGAGAAACAATGGCTCTCCTCTCAGCGCTGGGACCTTCTCCCTTCCTCCGGGTCCCCAGGCGAGGGAGGCAGAGCATCCTGTCCTCACGCTGGGGCCCGGCGCACAGAATTGTGCAGAGGGGGGCTGGCTGAGCAGGAGGGCAGGGCATGGGTGCTGGTGAATGGGACGGACGAGCCCTGGGCATCCAAGTGTGAATTCAGAAATCAAAGTGCCAAAGGAGAGAGCAAAGCAGGAAAAAGACCTAAGACCTCTGTGCCCCCTCCACCTCCTCCTCTCTGCGGTGAAACGTTGAGGGAGGAAGTGGCAGAAAGGTGGGGCTGGCACCTGTGTCCCCTAGAAGGCCTGTGAGCCCCCACCTCCCGACAAAGTCTAGGGAGGAAGAAGACGAGGAGGAGGATGGGCCGGAGGTCCCGCCTCTGGCTGCCCTCTACCTGCTCTCAGGTGAGAAGAGGGACCCCGGAAGTTCTGAGCAGACAGGTGGGTCAGAGAGGCCCGGGAGACTCCTGACCAGCAGGGGGCAACCAGCCTGCCGTCCACGGCAGCAGCGGTGCAACCCCAAGACAGAATCACGAGCTCAGGCAGCTTCTCAGTCTGATGTGGGGGCCACCAGGGTCTTGCAGGGGGTCAGCACACAGAGCACCCCCTGCCTGTCACATGAGGTGCTAGCCTTCTCCTTAACCAAACGCACAGGGAGAGGAGGAGGAGGTGGTGGAGGGGAGAGAGGCAGCGTTTAAGCAGGTAGAGCCTGGTCACCTTTCCCTGACAGGTTCCTCTCTCTCTCCTCACCCTCGTAAAATGAGGGTGTGGCCGTGTTGTCCGACTTTCTCAGAATCCTGAGTGTGAGCTGTGCCCATTGCTGGCCAACTCAGAGGATACATACATGGCCATCACTGTGTTGTGCACCTGCCAGTATGACACTGCACAGCAAGGACACTTTAAAACTTCTCTCCGTCCTCTGTCCTGCCACCCGGAACCCAGCTGTGGTGTCTGGCACCACGGCAATCGCCGTGGACCAGGTGTCAGGGGCCCATTCTAAGGAATGAGGAGAAATGGCAGGAGCAATCAGGGTCCCCCAGGACTTCCCGGCACCTGATGAATTTCTGGGAAAGAGAAATTAATGTAATCTTGCTTGCATCCTGTAATTTTCCTTTTACCTATTGTAGCAGTGTACAGCTGAACAGTCCTGGGAAAGTGGCTTGTGAGCGATGGGCAGTAAACAGTAGCAAACGAAGAAAGATATAATTGTTATATACGTTAAGATATAAAATGTCTCCTGATACACTTGCATTTCTTTTGTTATCTACACAAATAAAAGGGAAACATGCTAATTGACTGTATCTTTGTGACGCCCATCAGCCAATCAGGAGTGAGTATGCAAATTAACCCAACAAAGATGGTGGGTTGATTTGCATATGCAGGCACTGAGTGGCTGGGGGCAGGGCTCTGGACAGCTTGGGAAGGCGGAAAGGAGGCTCCAGCCGGAGCAAAGGTGGTGCCGGCAGCCAGGAAAAGGAAGGCCCATTCTTGCACAAATCTTCACTCATCGGGCCCCTAGTATTTTATAACATGTTTGAAACAGTTAGGGGCTGAAATATATTTTGAAAAACAAATATTAAAAACTACAAAAATGGATGAATTTAAGCATTTGGGGAGGAAACGGATTTGCTCTTATTGTCTTAATAGGATGGCAGACTCTCTGACTGCACCAACGTAATGGAAAAGTGACTGCGTTGCCAACAATTCTATACAGTTGTGATCTGTGACCGGCTCGGCGGAACCTGGAGAGCCGGCCACACTGACACCTTTCTCGGCCCCTCCCCCCGAGCAGCCTAATGAAGGTGTGATAAGGACCCCGGGGAAATTCAATAACGTCATGATGATTCAAACGCGCACTTCAGTTAATCAGATTCACAACACACACTTCGAGATTCGCCCAGGCTTTCGGGAGTCACAGCAATGTGCTGGAAAGGGGTCTAGCAGTTATCGAAATGGGAGCTATTTCTCCCCGAGCCACCAAATCAAATTGTGGGCAAGATATTGCCAGTTACTTGGATATTTATGTTCCTGTGCAAATAAGGAATCCAAGGTGAGGGTATTTCTTATCCAAATGATAAATACAGGTGGACTGCAAAATGGCCTGTTAGCTGGATAGACAATTGTATTAAAAGGAAACCTTATACATCTCAAGCTTGTGAGCAAGATGTAGAGAATTGCCTGTGTTTATGGTGTCATTTATCAAAAACACTTCCGTATGTGTTAGAGGCAGATGTGTGTGCTCTTACGGTAAGAATTTATATTGAGTCCAAGACGAAACAAAATTCTTTTTGGAGAAAAAAAAAATCTTAACATGAGCTCTAGCCCATCGGAGGGAGTTTAAATGGGCTGGATCCATGTCTTTATCACAGAATGACTCTCACAAACATTAAACCTCATCGTTTACCGAGGAAGAGAGAAAAGGCGAGAAGAAATTTTACTGATTGGACTTGAAAAAATGCTGAGCAGCTACTTTGCAATATTGAGTTAAAAAGTACATATGCTTCCTGACCCTGAACCTTATTTCAATTTCCACTAAAGCAGCATAAAGTTTAGTTTTACACACTCACACACCCACACACACTCATACACACTCACACACACACACTCTCACACTCACACACCCCCACACACTCACATGCACACACATATCTTCAAAGACACACACACACATTCACATGCACACATATCTTCAAAGACACACTCACACACACATAACACACACACACTCACATGCACACACATATCCTCAAAGACACCACACACACACACTCACACATGCACACATTCACAGACACACACACTTGCACACTCACATGCTCATACACTCACATGCCATCCTCTTCCCCTTGCTGCACAGTTCCTCTGCAGGCCCCCAAACCCTAGGACACCCCACTGCCTGACCCCCCAGCTGTCAGCGAAGTGACTCAGGGCAGACTTTGCTGAGGAGATGAGCTCCTGATTCCATCACATGCCCACATGACTCAGGGACTTTGAAATCGGGGACACTGAACCTTTTCCTGGGGAGCAGAGGGCCAGTGGATTAAACTTGTTGCCGTTTTCTCGGTTCACAGGTGGCTTTACAAGGAAAAACGCCTGCCCGCTCCAGACAGCCTAAAACTCACCCCCTCCCTCCGGGCCACAGCAGACCCACCCCTGCTCCGCTCGGCACCCAGTTGGGGCTCAGTGGTGCCGGTCACCAGGCCAGGCTGGTGGTGACAAGCTGCATGCCTCCCTTCCCTGGGCACAGCCCTGGTCAGGTGGAACCTCTCCCTGAGATGCTATGAACTGGGCTGTTGTAAGCGCCTCCTGGCTTCATCGTCTGGAATAAAGGGGTCACAGAAAGAGAAGGGGGGTCAAGAGCAAAGAAGACAGACTTGATGGCGCTGATGTTCCCAAATCCTGGCACTCTCGGGAGCAAGCTGACCCCAGCTTTCTCTGTGGTCTGAGGAGAAGACAAGATAAACTTCTCCGCTGAAGTTCAAGTTGGCTTTCTGTCCCAACCCAGAGTCCTGATCCACACAGAAGGCCCAGCCTCGACTCACACGGAGGGACAGCATTTCCCATCACCCGAGGCAGCGAGCAGAGCCCCTCCACAGAGCCTCAGAGCCGATGCTCGCCCGTGGGCAGCCGATGCCCCACAGCCCGGCTCTGCTGCCACGACCGTGGCCCCCAGGGGATGGGGCCCTGGATGACAACCCCCCGCTGGCCGTTGCCAGGAGGCAGTCTGCCCACAGGACCTCCCGGGTGGCTGCAGGCAGACCCCATAGCCCCCCTTTGAAAGCCTTTGTGCTCAGAAGCTGCAGAGAGTGGACGTCCGTAGATGGTGGCGGGGACAGCAGCAACAGAGACAGACGGAGCTGAGCTGAGCCACAGTGACAAGAGGCCCTGGGTCGGGCGGAGGCTCAGCTCCTCACAAAGCAGCTTCTAGAGGTGCTGCCCAGAGAGACCCCAGCCTGGTGGCCGCTGGAGGCTGAATGCGGGCCTGGGCTGCCACCTCTGGAGCCTCGCCTGTGTGGTGGGAGACAAACACCGCCCTCCAAGGACGGTCGTGAGAAGCAGGTGAGATCAGGGGGTGTAAGAAACGAAGCATCGGACCAAGTGAGAAAGGACGGGTTTCTGTAGATGTGTGATGGGACAGTCAGCGGTGCGGGCGGCCTGCCACTGCTGGCGCTGAGGAAGCTGAGACAGGGCGGAATCATGTGAGTGTTTATTCCAATCCTGCGGGCAGCCCTGCCGAGCAGCAGGTCATCCTCCAAATCTGCTCTGCCTCTCCCCATAGGCCAGCTGCTTCCATTGGGTAGAAGGACAAAGATGACTTGGGGAAGTAGGCAAAGCGTAGGCCAAATGGGCAGTTTCCAGGGCTGGAGATTTGCAAAGGCCTGTGGGTGTGCAAAGGCTGGGGTCTTCAAAGGGCTGGTGGCTCTGGTTTCTGCCACAAGGTTGTTATTCTTTCCATGGTAAGGCAGCTCCCTGCATTTCCGGTTGAGCTCCAGGTCCCCCCTGCAACTCCCAGCCAGGTGAGAATGCGCCTTCTTTAATTAGAACAAAACCATCACAGTCAACAGAGCAGGATTAATATTTCTTACAGCTCTAACTGGCCCCCAACATTCCATTTTGCCCCTGTCAGATGGTGTTGGGGTAACCGGGTGGCCATCAGCAATGTGCAGAGTACACCGGCCTGCATCCCGTGCCAGAACAACCTGCAATGGAGCCGAGATGGAAACATGCAAACCCCGCCACGGATATGCTGGGGAAACACGGGGGTCTGTTTTCATCACATCACCACTGGGTCACCCTCTGACACGCCACGAAACCCAAAAGGCTAATGAGACACTCAGTGGTACCCAGTTTCCAAAATTAGCATGGCAAAGCCACATCTGTGAGGGGTGGGCATGTCAGCTATTTACAGCACAGACAGAAGGTTAACTTTTCTCTCTTAGAAATAAGAACTCTTAGGCATGGAAGTCAGAGAGGTGACCCCAAATAGGAGAAAATATACATGCAAGTGCAAATGACCAAACGCGCAGAAAGATGCCCATTTGCAAGAGCAGGATGTCCGAGGTAACCCTGCGAAGATGCCAGCTTTCACCCGCTCACGGGCGGCAGTGCGGACATTGGGCGACCTGTCGTGCTGGGAGCAGAACGTGGTGGCCGGCCCTGTGGGCAGATGGGACTGGGGGTCCGGAGGGGGGAGGAGGAGGGGCACTGGAACGGGGCCCAGATCACAAGGCTCGCGCCCTGGACGTGCCATCCCTCTCCCGGGCGTGCGCACCCACGGCGGGAGGTGACTTGTACGCGAGGTTTCTCCCGCAGCACTATGTGCTCACCGACAAATGGAAACACATCTCAACGGCTTTTCATAGACGACCGCACCAATAATGCTCATCCGAACCCTGCATGGGTCTAATGCCGTCACCCCCAACATAAACAGAAATAAACGGGCACTCAACCGAAGGACTTGCCCGCATGCATATAAGCATAACCAATGGATACAAGACACTGGGGGGGTGGCAGGTGAGGACATGTGCTGGGAGGTAGGGGAGGCCGGGGGGAGTTCAATGGGGAAAAAAAAAAAGGAGACATAAGTACTACTATTTGTAATACTTTAAACAATAAAAAATTAATGACGAGAAAAATGAAATAAATGGGTGCTTTTGTGTTCTGACCTGGAGTGAACCCCACATGACTGAATATTGTTAAGTGAAAACATTGAGTGTCTTCATTTGAGTGTTGACAGAAGGAAGACAAGACGGGAGTCAAGGATACACGCAGATATGTGCTTATGCACGCATGCACAGAATAACTCCGCCGGCGCACACACATCATCCTGGCACTGATGGCCGGGGACGGGCCTATTGATCGGCGCTCTCCCGAGCTGTGACTCTATCACCTGCTCAGACGACATTTGAAAAGCAAACAAATAAAACGCGGTCATGGAGGCACTGCTCTCGGCACAGGGCCCTCGGGGTCCTCGGCGCCTGAGCACCGTGGGGGGGGGGGCTTTGCTGATGAGGCCTTCTCATAATTATTTCCCCCGGAGCCCTTATCGGACCCTGAACTCCCGCCTCGTCACCGGCGATGGCCCGGCCCCAGGGGACCGGGCGACGGTCCCTTCAGCCTTGCACACTGTGGTTGCCCCCACGGCACCGAGGAGACGGGTGCTGGGATGCGCCCTGCGCCCTGAGGGAGCCTTGTGGCCAGAGACGCTGGACTGAGAATGCTGACAGGCACAAGACGGTGAAACGTCACCGGCCCCGTCCTGCCCGTGGGGCTGCTCTGTGTCCCCAGGGCCGGGCCACAGCGCTCTCCCAGTCCCTGTCGAGAGGCGGCTAAGGTGGCCGCACCGGGGACAGGGGTTCCTGGCTCCTCCTCCTTCCTGGTGATGGACGGAGGCTTAGAGGGGCTCAGAGGGCCATCGGAGCCCAGGTTCTGGGCACCTCCAGGCTTTCTGGGGGTTCTGGGCCCTGCATTTGCAATCGTAAGTCCCCACCTGCTTCAACCACCCCGGGAGGGGGGGGTCGGCGTCTGCTCTGCGTGAGATGAAAGCATGTGGGTGGTTCCTGGTCCCCCGGAGGCATGTTCGTGTGGCAGGCCGTCCACGCCTGTCTGCTCTCCTCGGTTTACTTCACACCCAGCTCTTGGCCCCAGACACCCTGCTGTTTGGGGGAAAGAGGTGACTGCTCTTCACACCAGAGTGTCCTGAGGGACGGAGAGCACCGCTCCTCACGCACACAGCGACCCGTGGGGACGCGCACGCAGCCCTGACCCCAGACACCCTCGGGGTTAGCGAGAGCGGCCTCCGGTCCGGACACGGCCGGTGAGCCAGCCCCGCCGGCGCCTTCTCTGCTGCGTCTTAGTGTACGACCCCCGGCGACCCTGTGCGGAGGGAGGCAGGACGGCGGGCTGGGCCGGAGGGGAGGTTTGATGTGCCGTCTGCTGGCAGGTGTACGGTTGGGGTTGTGCCCAGCGCGTTCAGTGAGGGAGAGCCGAGTCATGGCCGCACTAGTCATCGCCCGACGTGTGAGGCGGCTCCTGCTCTCCCGGATGCCGGCGGGCTCCGCAGGGAGACCGTCAGGCTGTCTCCGTCCTCGATGCGTTTTCTGCTCTCTGAGCGCGACAGGAAGGCGGGATATCTACACTAATAAAAGAGTAATGCGCTCATTAGACCGGGAGACCTTCCGGGTGTCCTTCCAGACAAAGCCATGCTCGTGGGGCTGAAGCAGAGGTGGTTAGGGGCAATCAGGCCAGGAGGGGAGGGCAGTTGGAGGTGATCAGGCCAGGTGGGAGGCAGTTGGAGGTGATCAGGCCAGGAGGGGAGGGCAGTTGGAGGTGAGCAGGCCAGGAGGGGAGGGCAGTTGGAGGTGATCAGGCCAGGAGGGGAGGGCAGTTGGAGGTGATCAGGCCAGTGGGAAGCCAGTTGGAGGTGATCAGGCCAGGAGGGGAGGGCAGTTGGAGGTGATCAGGCCAGTGGGAAGCCAGTGGGAAGCCAGTTGGAGGAGAGCAGGCTGGCAGGGGGGGAAGTTGGGGGCAATCAGGCCAGCAAGGGGAGGGGGACAGATGGGGACAAGCAGGCTGGCAGGCACAGTGGTTAGGGCGATCAGGCAGGCAAACAGGTGAGCGGTTAGGAGCCAGGGGTCCCAGTTCCCTCGAGGGGTCCCAGATTGGAGAGGGTGCAGGCTAGGTTGAGGGACACCCCACCCTATCCCTCCATGCATGAATTTCGTGCACTGGGCCACTAGTGCTAATCATAAAACAAAAACAAAAGAATATTCCTTTGTGAGGCCACCTGCCCCAAACATTCAGAATCAGGGCCACACCTCAGAGGCCGTGAGCGGAGCACCGAGAGCGAGGACAGCCAGGCCGGAAGGACTGGGACCCGGATCTGAGCCTGCGGTAGCTTTGGGGGCGCTGTGTCCTCACGCCGCGGGCTGGTGACAGGCACGCATGGTGACACGGGTGGGAAGTGGGATGCTGGCGAGGCCCCTGTCCCACCTCGTCCTTTCTCCTCATCCGTCCTCTCGGGGGCAGGGCAGCAGCTTTCAGCGATGGATGGACAGACGGACGGACAGATGGACGGCAGAGCCTGGGAGCTCGAGGTCTCACATGTTATTTTGAAGCATCAGGTGCTGTGCCTGTGTTTCTTCTCTTTTTGTTAGTCCTCACCCGAGGATATTTTTCCCATCGATTTTTAGAGAGAGTCAGGAAGGAGGGAGGGAGAGAGAGAGAGAGAAAGAGGGGGGGGGAAGAGAGAAACATCAATGTGAGAGAGACACATTGATGGGCTAGGCTGGGGATTGCACCCATGGCAGATGTGCACCGGGCCCATGGCCAGTCTGCTGACACGCGTTTGGAAGCCCACAGCTCAGACAATGAGGCGGGTCCTGGCTGCATTTGACATACAGGAGTTTTTGAAGCCCCAAACTCATCATCCGGGACCTTGACGGTGAATGCTGGGCCGTTCTGTGCAGTGATCGACCTCAAAGTGTTCCATTATGAAGCCCGTATCCCCTGTCGCCATCGGCCCCTGGGGAAGGACAGAGCTCGGGCCCAGGGGCGGGTAGAATCCAAGGCTGGATTTGATTAGAAACTTCAATTACACAATCTCTAAGCCCAAACGCCATAAAACAATCTCCGGGAGCAACACTGAAATCAATAGCATGGACTCCAGGGCCTAAAGAGATTTCATAAAGTGCCCGAGAAGAGGCCTCAGAACATTATTATGAGGGCACGTGAGCCCCAGAGCTTTCCAGACGCACCGTCTGTATTTCCTCAGCGGGCGCTGACGTCGCTCCCCAAACCAGCGCCGTCAGAGGCGGGGGGACAGGCTGGCCGGAACCGTCCCACGGACGTCACCCGAGCCCCACCTGTCTGACCTGGACAGAGAGGCCCTGCCACCTGCGAGGGCTCCAGTCCTCTGTGTCCGTCTGTCTGTCTGGGGACAGCAGGCACCACCCTGATGCTGGCCAGCTCAGCAGCTTGGAACTGAATCTCCTCCTCCCTCTCCACGCACTTGAGGGCAATACTGAGGCTCCCTCAGCCAGGGTGATGGCTGGGACTGGGGGCACCACGGAGCTGGGGAGCCGGCTATTGAGGATGACATGCTGGCCAGCCCGAGGCAGGGACCACAGCCTCACCTGCTGCACCGGTGACCACAGGGATGCTGGGTGGGGCGGGGCTGGAGCAGGAGCTGGTGGGCCCCCGCTCTCTGTACAACCAAGGGGGAGGCACGCACAGGTGGCAAGTGCCTCCTGATGCTCGGTCTCTTCTACGGAGATGGCACGGAGGATGACCTCTGACACTCAGGGTCACCACCGAGTGGGCGTGCATGACCTCCAGCAACAGGGAAGAGTGGGAAGCTGCTCTTTTACCCGACAGGGCTCTGGACCAGGCTTCATCATTGAGCAGGAGAGAGCAGCTGTTGTAAAGGCGGTTTCCACGCAAAACAAAAACTTGGAAGTGAATTCGTGACTGCATCTACAGCAACGAATCGAAAAACTGCTTACCGTGAGATGCCAATCCTGGGTTAAGAGGATGAGGCAAAGCTACCTATATGCTAAAAAGAAAATCTCGAAGATATGCTGTTAGGTAAAATAAAAATGAAAATAGAAACCCACCATAAACCAGTTTAAGAACAAGGTGTTTCAGGGACTTAATGTCACTGAACTGTGCAGTTAAAGTGCTTAAAATGATTAGTTTTTATTTATTTAAAGATGGTGCTTTATTTTATGTATTTACTAGAGGCCCAGTGCACGAAATTTGTGCACGAGGTGGGGGACGGGGTCCCTCAGCCTGGCCTGCGATGATGCCAGCATCCTGCGCCCCGGCTGATCTCTGACCAGAGGCCCGCCTGCCCGCCCTCCCCCCCTCTGTGGGCCAGGGTGCACGGGTCGCTGGGGCTTGTTGCCCAGGCGACACCACCAGCATCCAGCGTCCAGTGCCCCGGCCACTATGGGTACCACCATCTTTGTGATG
This sequence comes from Antrozous pallidus, assembly GCA_027563665.1. NCBI lineage: Eukaryota > Metazoa > Chordata > Mammalia > Chiroptera > Vespertilionidae > Antrozous > Antrozous pallidus. Next base: position 57,842,326 of record CM050524.1, read on the forward strand.
GAGAGATGGTTAATTTGCATATCATCCTTTTAGTAGACAGGACTTTATTGTTGTTGTTAATCCTCATCTGAGGATATTTTTCCATTGGTTTTCGGGGAGAGTGGAAGAGAGAGGGAGAGACAGAGAGAAACATGGATGTGAGAGAAACACATCAACTGGTTGCCTCCTGCACAAGCCCCAGCCGGGGCCTGGTCCAGAGACGAGCCTGCAACCAAAGTATGAGCCCTTGACTGGAGTCGAACCCTGGACCCCTTTGGTCTGTAGGCTGATGCTTTCCCACTGTGCCGAACCAGTCAGGGCTAACACGATCAATTTTGTGTGTATTTTAACCGCAGATGAAAAGAGAAATCAAAATCCCTACATGCCTATGAAAAACAACACTGTGCTGTTTTCAGAGGCGTGGCCTGGGCAGATGAGAGGGCCAGCAGTGCCGGGACCCCTCCCTGGAGGGGCCTGGCCCGAGGCGAGGACAGAGCAGGAGCCCCCTCTTCACAGGAGCCCCGTCTTCACAGGGGGCAGGTCGCACGCACGATGCTCCACGCATGACTGACAGGAGCCCGAGTCTACATTTCAGTGAATGAACTTCCCCTCTGGGCCCCACTCCAGAGCACCCCCGGGATTCCAGAGAGAAGGACGCTACACCAGACATGACCCTGAAACCGTTTATTTCCTTTTAAGAATAATTTGTACTGGGGCAGCTTTGACACTTTATGACTAGGGTCCCATCACGTCCACACTCTCCCGGGGGGCGGGGGAGGGTGCAGACAACCATGATGGGACAAAAGAGTCTTTGTGATAGATGCTTCCGCCCACACCTGAGAAGGAAACCTACCTACTCTGAAAGAAAATGACACCACAAATGCACTGTCCTGATCCCCTTTGGGGGCGAGCACCCCAAAACCCTCCCGGCTGAGCACAGTCCTCCAGGGCCAGAGGGCCCGGGTGTGTGTGTGTGTCGAGAGTGAATTCTGAAACGCCGGTCCCCTCCGCGGGTCCCCGGGACCTCCTCTCCTGTCATTGGGCGCTTCCGAATGCTTTGCTTTAAGAGAAAATAAGAGAAAACACCCCAGAGCCTGTCCCAGATATTAGGAAGCTAAACAAGTCATCTCGCAGAATCAAACCTGAGATATTGAACTAGTCCCCCCGGGGCGGCCGGCCCTGCTCGCAGTAATTCCGGGAAGATGGGATTTATTTCCGACCCGCCGCCTAGGAGTCCCCGAGGGCCTTTGTCTGTGATGAAAGTAAAGGGCAGTTTGGGTTTTTCTAAAGCTGCCAAGGATGCAGAAGGATCACGGGGTGACTTGCCTAGGACTCAGCAAACGGGCAATGGAAACTTCCAGATAGAGCAGGCAAAAAAGTAAAAAAAAAAAAACTTAGCAAAACCTCCCCTTTTGTGTGTTCCCCGTGTTACCGTAACTCTGTTGGGATGGAGCAAGGTGGGCAACCGGGCACCACCTGCACGATTCTGGTTTCTCCTTGCCGCCCCGCCAGCCCTTAGGCAGACCTGAGCGTGATCTCTCTCAGGGACATTTTCCTTTTATTTTTTTAAAAATATATTTTATTGATTTTTCACAGAGAGGAAGGGAGAGGGATAGAGAGTCACAAACATCGATGAGAGAAAAGCATCGACCAGCTGCCTCTTGCACACCCTGCACCAGGGATGTGTCCAGAACCAAGGTACATGCCCTTGACCGGAGTCAAACCCTGGACACCTTCAGTCCCCAGGCCGACGCTCTGTCCACGGAGCCAAACCGGTTTCGGCAGGGCTATTTTCTTGATCTCATGGAGAGATGGGTCTCGTGGAGCCCTGGGCTGGGATTTGAGGGGCCCTCGATCCTGCTGAGAGAGACAGCCAGACAGATTCCTACACTGGACTCCCAGGCAGGCTGGCTATCCTGCAGAACAAGCCTGGCTCTCGAGCCTCACCTGCCCAGGGCTACCTGGGAAGCCAACGGGATTTCAGACGGACATACGAGGAGGACTCGACACGACGAAATGAACATATATGTAACAAGAACCCGTTCTCCGTGCAGGCATGGACAGGGACACACAGCCTTTTCTGTACAGTTTGGATAGATTACAGTCCAGTGGTCAGCAAACCGCAGCTCGCGAACCACATGCGGCTCTTTGGCCCCTTGAGTGTGGCTCTTCCACAAAATACCATGGCTTGAGCGAGTCTATTTTGAAGAAGTGGTGTTAGAAGTTTAAGTTATAAAAATATGGCTCTGCACTGTTGATATTTGGCTCTGTGGACTGATGAGTTTGCTGACCACTGGATTATACCAGACTGTTTCTCCTTCCTCTGTGACTCACTGAAAGTTAGAACCCAGCTTACTTTGCTTAAGAGGAAGGGGGGAGGGAGGGAGGGAGGGAGGGGAGGGAGGGAGGGGGAGGGGAGAGAGAGAGAGAGAGAGAGAGAGAGAGATCACAGGCCATGAGGAGGAGGGCATAAAGACCCTCAAGTGAGTCTTTAATCAGCCTTGGCTTCCATTTCAAAGGCCCGCTCAGTGCTTCATAATTGGGAGTGATTAGCCGGATAAACAGCTCGTCAGACGTAAACAGAGCCCGGGATTTCACTGATTTCACGCTGCAAACAAGCAAAGGCCAGGGGAGCCGGGAGGGAAGCCCAGCTCTGCCTCTGGCCCAGGAGGCCGGTGAGGACCCCCGTGAGGGCAGCTCGGGTGTATCGGGGGAGTCAGTCGTGCCGCTTACAGAAGCCGCTTTCACGCCTGACAGCGGGGATTCGGAAGCCCCTGGCGGAGCCAAGCCAGGAAAGGCTCAGTGCCCACAGCGGGCTCTGCCCCAATGTGCAGTGTCTCCCAGCATCACCCCCCTCCCTGCAAACAGCCCCCCTCTCCCCAGCACCCCACCTCACCGGATGCAGCGGAGGCCTGAAGCCCCTCTCTGAGGAGGGGGCAGAGCACCTGGGCTGGCGATGCAGCCTCAGAATCCCTCGGAGATGTGTGGTCCAGGGGATGCTTGTGATGGGGGGAGCTGTTTTGCCTGGGAGAGAGGTGCTTTCCCTCCGCGTCCATGGAAGAGCCCCGAGCCCCCCGTTGATCCCCGTCTATTCACATTCACAGTGAACCAGGCAAAGAGGAGGCGTGTGTTGTGTTAGCCAAAGGCCCGCTGTGCTGGCAGGCGGCCTCCAGCCGGCGCACACTCTGGGGGTTTCTGACCTGTCCGAATTTAATTGAAGGACCCCACAACCCCGGGAATACATACATAAACACAGGCTTTTAGTGCCTCCTTCCCCAAATCCAACACCCACCCACGCAGCTTACCAGGAAAATCTATGATTGGGATTCAAGGCAGGGGAAACATGGTCCATTTGATCCACTAATTGCCGTGTTTACAGTAAGTACTGATTATTTTTTTGTGATTTTTTTTTCAGCGAAAACATTTGGTCTTCAGTTAAGGATGGAAGGGTCTGTGTTCCTCTCACAGGAGGGACCACCCCACGCCCGCAGGAGCCGTGTCTGAAACGCGGGGTCACTAGGGCAGAAGCACACGCCAGTACGTGTACGTGTGGGCTCTGTACCCCGCACTGAGACCAGCACACATGGAATCTTCCAGAGACACGATGCCACCCGCCTTCCTCACCACTGTTTCTCTGCCGAATGCTCGTTCTCTGTGTGAATGTTACTCTGGTCCCCAGAAAGGCAGGCTTTCTGCAAATCCCAGCTTGCCGCTCTATCATTCAAACAACCCCGAAGGACACTCCGCCTTCTCTCCTTATGTCGACCAAGAACCACCTAGCCACCTCTGAGGGATACCCAGCACGTGGCCAGATTCTGTCCGATTAAAACACGAGGCAAATTAAGCCTCCGTGGGAGGCGGCACCTGCACCTTGTCTGGCAGCTGTGGGCCAGCCGCTGGCCGGCCGGGGTCCAGGGGTCCAGTCCTTAACCTCCCGCTGGGATCCTGGGAGGGGGCAGGGAAGGCAAGGTGGGCAGTCCCTCTAGTCTGAGTGTATTTGCACCGTAAACTCGGAGAAATTTGATTTGATTTAATTTTTTTTTAAACTAGAGACCCGTTGCAGGAAGATTCCTGCAAGAATAGGGCTTCCCTCTCTTCTTCATAATTGGGAGTGATTAGCCGAATAAACAGCTCGTCAGACGTAAACAGAGCCCGGGATTTCCTCCCTTCCTCCCTCCCATCTCTGCTGACTCCCTCCCATTTCCACTGCCTAGCTCCCTTCTCTGCTGCCTCACTCCCTCTCCTCTCCCCCACCCCGCTTGCTTGCTTCTCCACAGCTTTGCTCCCTTCTGCAGTGCTTGGCTTCCTTCTATGCTGTGTTCTGTGCCTGGATATGCAAATTAATTGCCATCTTGGTTGGGTTAATTTGCATACTTGCTCTGATTGGCTTGTGGGCATGGCTTGTGGGTGTAGCAGAGGTACAGTAAATTTGCATATTACTCTTTTACTAGATAGGAAGGATATATTTTTATTGATTTCAGATAGGAAAGGAGAGGGAGAGGGAGAAAGAAACCACTTGCCTCTCCAAATCCCACACCCCAGGCTCACATCTCTATGTACGGACCAGAGCTGGCTGAACTCACAGAATGTATTTCAGGGGAGAAAGGAGTCTTTCCTGGTCATAGCGCTTCCTGCCAGCCAGCCTGGGCTTTAGGGCCAAGGGCTGGAACTCCATTTAAAGGCTCTGATTACCTAAGCCTCCTCTGGATAGCTAAGATGTCAGCACGTACCTTGTCATTGTATTTAAAACTAGAGGCCCGGTGCACGGAATCTGTGCACAGGCAGGGTCCCTAGGCCTGGCTGGTGATCAGGGCTGACTGGGGCCTTTTTTTGTTTGGTGCTGCCCCCTGGTGGCCAGCACACATCATAGCGAGCTGTCGAACTCCTGGTTGGCCTTTTATTATATAGGATCCCCTTATCCTTCTGCACATCCCAACACACTGAAGCTGGCCCCCAAAGAAAGCCACATAAGCCATGGGCACATGGCTACCTATGTTCTATAACAGCGGTCGGCAAACTGGGGCTCGCGAGCCACGTGCGGCTCTTTGGCCCCTTGAGTGTGGCTCTTCCACAAAACACCACGGCCTGGGCGAGTCCATGTTGAAGAAGTGGCGTTAGAAGTTTAAGTTAAAAAAATGTGGCTCTCCAAAGAAATGTCAATCGTCGTCCTGTTGATGTTTGGCTCTGGGGATGGATGAGTTTGCCGACCGCTGTCCTATACTGACGTTGGGCCTCTCTGAGTCGGAACAAAATAAAAGAGCCCAAATGCATGTGCATTGTTTTCCGGGTGTCAGTTTTCCACCTCCTCCTCCCCTTGCTCCCCAGCGACAGCCCCTGCACACACCTAATCTGCCTTCCCGGAGCCGGACCCTTGCTTCATTGTCTGAAGGTCAATACTGTGATAAACAGGCTTTCTTCAGATAACTGGAGGGCACTTGTCTTTGCAAGCAATAAAACCCACCTTCCCGGGATGCTTTCGGGAGGAAAGTAATTACTACGTCCCCAGCGGAATGCCTGGGAGCCGGCGTCCCTTATTATTGCCTCATCCTTCCAACAGGAGGACCTGGCTGCTGGGCTTCCATCTGCATCGTGCCTGCCTTCGCTTCCAAGACCCCAAGACAGGACCCCTGGTCTTGCTAGCAAGTCTTCCCCGCACGAGAGTGCGTTTCCAGGGGCCTCAGCGGAAGGGATCATTCACTGTCCTCGCCTTTGCCCCCACAGTGTCCTTTTGCTTTGTCCTCCCCGCCCCCAACCAGCTCTTGAGATCGAGGGCCGCTACATGCCATTCTAATGCTGCCACGTTCTGTGTCCAAATCTTCAGCCATCACGAAGGACGAGAAGCGTAAGGGACCTGCCCCAGCTTCGGTGCCCGGCGTTTGCCTCCTGCAGGTGCCCTGCTCATGTTCCCAGGGGCGGGGACGGCTGCTGGGGCAGCCAGAAGAATGCCCGCGAGTTCCGTGCCCACGTGGGAGCTGGCCTCGGCGCTTCTGGGGGTACAGCTTCCCAGCGGCCACATGGGGAACATCGGTGCCTACGTGTGACTCGATAGGCGATGTTTCCAGAACCCGTTAGGCACAGACAGCCGGGGGGGGCGGGGGGGAGGGACCTGCTCCCAGCAGCCTGTGGGGACGCAGGTCACTGTCCTCTACACGGGAAGCCTCAAGCAGGGGGGTGCTCTGAGCTGGGCCTCCAGGCTCTCTCCACGTGCTTCCGTTTCCTCATCACAGGACACACCTCAGTTGAGACTCCGCAGGTGCGCCCGGGAGCCGGTGACGGGCACTCACCGAGGAACCTCTAAACTCGGAGACGTGACCTCGCTCCGTAAGGAGGGGAGCTGAAGCTTGAACCGCAGCCCAGCCGTGGCCCTGCATGACTGACTTTCTTCCTTTCTTTTTAAAAAAATATATTTTACAGAGTTTTTACAGAGAGGAAGGGAGATGGATAGGGAGTTAGAAACATCGATGAGAGAGAAACCACCATCAGCTGCTTCCTGCACACCTCCTACTGGGGATGTGCCCACAACCAAGGTACATGCCCTTGACCATAATCGGACCTGGGACCCTTCAGTCTGTAGGCCGACGCTCTATCCACGGAGCCAAACCGGTTTGGGCAGCATGAGTGACTTGCACTAAGTGAGGCAGGTTGTCTTTCTCAAGCTGAGAGGAGGCATGATCGGCGCCTGCTGAGCACCCCACAAAGGCCAGCGGGGAGCTCTGTGCTGCAGGATGAGACCATTCAACCCCAAACCCCCACATTTCCACAGCCAGCTCTGGCTTTTCCAGCTCCATGTCCTGACTCCACTGGAGGGATTCCAGCGTCCGCCCCCCCCCCCGCCCCCCACCTCTCAGTGTCCTCCTCCTCCCTGGACACACAGAGTCTCTGTCGGGGAGAGCAGGCCGCCCAGGGGCTGTGGCCACCTCCAGGGCCAGAACTCCCGGGAGTGGGCGTCTCGATAACAGATTCATGACGTTTCCTTTCTGACTCATCGTCCAGTAATGCTCTGCAGAAATCAAGAGAATTCCTCTGGGTTAGGAAACCCAGAAGCCAAGCCACCTTGGATGGACCAGGCATGTGGCCGAGAGGAATCCTGGCTGATCCAGTTCTCCCAGAAATGGCTGCATATAGGAAAACTGAAAACAAGCAAAAAAACAAAAACGTACTAACTGGCCGGAACCGGTTTGGCTCGGTGGATAGATTGTCTGCCTGCGGACTGAAGGGTCCCAGGTTCGACTCCGGTCAAGGGCATGTACCTTGGCTGCAGGCACATCCCCAGTGGGGGGTGTGCAGGAGGCAGCTGATGGATGTTTCTAACTCTCTATCCCTCTCCCTTCCTCTCTGTAAAAAATCAATAAACTACATTAAAAAAACAAACAAACACACAACATACTAACTGCAGGATGTCCCCTCCCCCAACACACACCCGATTCCCCGGGAAGGTGTGACCCCCGGTGAACACAGCCTGATTTGGCCCAGCATCCAGAACGGCTTCGTCCACGCAGCAGCGTCCGGGGTCTCTGGGCCGCGAGGTCTGTGCTCTGGCTCCGGAGAATAAAAGGCAGCTGCGGAGGGCCTCTCCCTGGAGCCCCCTGGGAAGGGCCTGGTCCGCTTGCGAATATCGGGAAAGGTATTGATTTGTCCTGATTAAGTGCCCACGTGCTTCTGGCGATGGACAAACGATCCAGTTCCACTCACTCAAAAAGAGTTTCCACATCGACGTACACAGCAACCGGCAGTCCCAGGATGGCCCTTCGCGGCCACGACGGAGAGGGGCCCTGGGGCTGCCCGCGTCGGCGCACAGCCGCCCTGACACGGAAACGCCCAGGTGTCTGTGGTGTGCTTTTCATCCCGTGAGAGGCAACGGCAGGTCATCTGGCGTCTGCCCCAGAAGGCAGGGTTCCCCGTGCCCGCACGTCACAAGGAAAGGTGCACATTTTAAGTTCCCGTAAAGGACTTTCCAAAGGCCATGCGTGGTCAGCGAGGACGGCGGTGGCAGCAGGAACGCGGAGCCGGGCACCTGTGCCCGCCACGCTTGGCAGTGCGGAGGCGTCTGACGGCGGGAAGGGACAATAAACACCACCTCCGTCCAGGGACTGGCTCCTGAGGGCCCGTCCTTTCTAGGAATCGCTTCCCATTCATCCCGGAAACACCTTCCCCGCTAGAACGGCCCGTCCTTCCATGTCTGCGGGACGATACAAGGGGCTGTCACCTTCCATCTAGGAATGTCCCGTGGAATAAGAGAGGCCCTCGGCCCGCGGGCCCGAGTTTGACATGCTTGCTCCAGGCTGGAGATGTGCAGGGATTTCCTACAAGGAATTAAGCTTGCTATTCGGCTGCGGAATCACAGGACTCTTGCCTCTGACTGGCTACGTAGCCTTTTCAAGGCCCAACTGGGAAACGCTCTGCCTGAAATGAACAGCAGCAGCGTTCTGAGGAGCTCGGACCCGGGGCTTGGCGCGGCCCAATTTCAGCGTCCTCGTTGTCACTTGGCCTGGGTTCTGACTGGGGGCGGAGCTGGGACAGCGGGGCTGGATTTATGGTCACTGCGTCCTACGGAGCCTCGCGCCAAAGTGAGGGCGCCTGGAAGCAAATGTCACTATGACAACCATTTATGCGGCTGCAATGGAGAAGCAGGGTGCGATGGGAGGAAGAACGCAGGCACCTATAACGAAAATATATGGCGAGTTTTATGGGGGCGCGCTCTCAGGCTCGCCCCGCACCTGCTCCTCCCCTCCGCCGCCCTGGATGTGTGTGGGAATAAAAGGGGCCGTAATGAAGCCATGAATACTAAGTAACGGGCTGGGGAATAATACCGCGGAGCCTCCAAATATTCTCATTTACATCCATAAGCAACGCACACATGTCCTCCCCGGCCATCCTTCACAGGAAACGCATCTCTCCTCCCGCAGGCTGCCCCTCCCGGCCATGTGCCCTGCCAGTCCCCTCAGCAAACTGTGCCAAGCGTCTCGATGCTGCTTTTTAACAACAACAGGTAGAACAGCCCTGAGCGCTTTGGGCGTGTGCGGACGGACGGCCTCCTGGAGCGGACGGACCAGAAGCCCCTGTGCCATCGGCCGGGTCCTCTGGGATCTGGCAAAGGCGCCCCCCGCAGTGACGGGGTCCAGCTTTCTCCATCATCTGTCATCCTGAGTGTCAGGGGCAGAGTCCGCGGGAGGAGGAGACTCTGCCACTGGCCCATGGTGGGCAGTGACAGTGCTGCTGTTCAGTGGAAGTGTCGGCAGATTTCAGTGTAGACTGAGCAATCCCGACCTGGCCAGGGACGGCACCGAAGAACTCGCCCTCCATCAAACGTGCTCATGGGTTAGCCCTGGCTGGGCGGTTCAGTTGGTTGGAGCATCGTCCTGTCCATCCAAAGGTGGTGGGTTCGATTCCTTGTCAGGGCACATACCTAGGTTGTGGGTTCAATCCCTGTTTGGGGGACATCTGAGAGGCCAACGGAAGTTTCTCTCTCACATTGAAGTTTCTCTCCCTCTCCCTCTCCCTCTCCCTCTCCCTCTCCCTCTCCCTCTCCCTCTCCCTCTCCCTCTCCCTCTCCCTCTCCCTCTCCCTCTCCCTCTCCCTCTCCCTCTCCCTCTCCCTCTCCCTCCCCTCTCTGTAAAATCGATAAAACCATATCCTTGTGTGAGGAGAAAAGAAAAAGTGCTCACTATTTAGCAAAGTCCTGTTTATGTATCTTTCTGCTCTGGTGTCCTGTCTGGCACCCCCCCTGTGGAGGAGCCCCACTGACCCCCCGTGTCCCCCCGTGTCCCCACTGCTGGAGGACCAGGCTGGCTTCCTCCCTCGGGGCAGTGCCCACGGTGCTGCCAAAGATGAAAGAACCAAGACACAGACAACAGTGTGGGAACGGCCTGGGGTGGAGCAGGGGCTGGGAGCGGGGCGGGGGGAGGAAGGGGGAAGAGAGAGGAAGTTGGGAGGCATCTGTAACACTGTCAACAATAAAATAACATTGGGAAATAAATACACATATGTTTTCTAAGAAGATGAAAGCCCCTCACAGATGGGAGCCGCAGGGCACCAGGCTCCTGGGTCCTGGCTGCTCGGAGCCACACGGCCTTCCAGGCCCAGGAGGAAGAAGGTCCCCGTCACGGGGTACAGGCAGGTAGCCAGCGCGGGTCCCGAACCTCAACAGCCCCCGCACAGCAAGGGCTGCGGGCAGCTGCGGCGAACGGTCCAGCGTTGTTTCAGAGACTGAGCTGGAGAAGAACGCCTCTCGCCCCCTCCCCAGGGTCACCGGGCAGGTCCGTGCCACACACATCGTCAGGAGAGCACAGCTGGAATGCTGGCTGTGCCCTCTGCTGTGGGAACAGCTGACCCTGTGGCAGCCACGTCCCCACCACATGGCCTCTCCTGCCTGGCCACGGCCCACGGCTCTGGGGAAGATGTCCGAGCCACACCGGGCTCGGTCATCTTCTCTCCTGTCACACACAACTAGAGGCCTGGTGCATGACATTCGTGCACTGGGGGGTGGAGGGGGGAGTCCCTCAGTCTGGCCTGTGCCCTCTTGCAGTCCGGGACCCCTCGGGGGATGTCGGCCTGGACATCCACAGGCAGACATCCCCCTGAGGGTCTTTCTGGCTGAGTGGCGCTCCCCTGTGGGGGCACACTGACCACCAGGGGCCAGGTCCTGTGTTAAGCATCTGCCCCCTGATGGTCTGTGTGTGTCACAGTGACCAGTCATTCCACCGTTTTGTTGATTTGCATATTAGGGATTTATTAGATAGGATGTGCTGCAGTCTCTCCTCAACGGCTTATTCCTCCCACTGGACTGCGGTTATAGACAATGTTGCGTCTGACCAGATGGAGCAAAGATATCAGAACCTTCTCTGTTATGTGTATACCTTTTCTGTAAATCTAAAATACGTTTTTTTAAAAAATAAACGTGTGTGTGTTTTTAAAAGCACCTATTCATTCACACGGGCCAGAGTCCCACGGGGCTTCCGCCATCATCACTCCAGGCAGGTTGGTACACGGACGACTCTGAAAGCCTTTCGTGGGAAAAACTAAGGCGGAGGCCTGCCGCCCGGACACGCCAGAGAGGGAGGCCAGGTGAGGGCCGTGCACAGGGAGGGAGCACCTCACAATGGGGCGCAGTGACAGGCAGGTGAGGGTCACCAGAGGCCCACACCGCGTGTTCCCAACGCCGCCAGGGACAGGCTGCGTCCCACGGTGGAACAATAGCCTCCTCCTGCCACCCACCTGGAGCCCGCTCCCAGCGCCAGCCCCTCCGTCACCCCGCCTCCGCCCGCACCGGCCTGTACATCAGTCATCGGACCTGCCGGCTCTGTCCTCACACTCTCTCCCCCCTCCTCCCCGAGTGTCTGCTGCTCCCCTGTGGTTAGCACCGCCCCAGTTGGCCATGAATGGCCGCCAAGTGCTACTAGTCAGGATGGGAACTTGAGATGCGTCCAGGGGACCCAGAGCCCTGCTCCCCACCCAGACGGCTTGTCCCAGGTGCCGTCCATCTCAGGCTGGACCCCACACCTGCCAGCAGGGCCTCTCTGGTCCCATCCACACCAGCTGCCTACACTCACCCGTTCCCAGGCTGCTGGGAATGTCAGGAAGCGCACGCTTGCCACGGAAGATTCGCCGAGGTGCACACCTTGGGGTTCTGAGGGCAGGGTCACCCTCCCCTCCTTGCGGGTCACTTAGGCCGTGGGGTCCCCCCCTTCAGCAGAGTGATGAGGACCCTTTGGACTCTCCCACCTCCATGACCAGGGTCTTTCCACCCAGGCGAAGACTTGCCTGACCCAACTCTAATCAGGCTCTAGGACCTCCCTCTGTGCCCCTTGGTCAGTGCCCCTTTTTTGTAAAATCCTTTCACCAAGAACCTCCCCCCCCCGGTCAGTTTAAGCAGAAGCGCCTCCCCTAGGACAGAGCACAGCACACGGGGCAGCTCCATAAACGCTGGAGGGTAGAGAGGCTGGTGCCGGAGGGCAGACGCGGGTTCGAAGGAGGTGGACTCCCAGCCCCACCACCAGGCTCGCTGCCCGCCCGTCCTCCTCGGGACTTGGTGTGTCTATAGAAATGGGTCTCTGGGAGGATTCACACGAAATGCGATGGAAGATTCCCCACGCCCTCCAGAGTAAGCACTCAAGGCAACTGGAGTGACGCTTCAACAAGGCTTTGTTTTCTTATCCAATTTGGGACGCTTCATGCCCAAAGCACAGCACACAATGAACGGCCTTCCTCCCACAGACGTCTGGAATAACACCGTCTAGCTGAGCTGGTGCCGCCAACGGCGGTTTACGAGCCTGTGATTCTCAGACCTGCCCGGGAGAATCCCTGGGGGCGTGAGGCGGTGTGGAAGGTGGAATCCACACGGACGGCCTGGGAAGTTTTGGTCTCTGGACCTCTATTGACGAGGCTTGTTTTCCCAGCTAGAGGGACTGACTGACTCCAATCATCTTCAACGCTCACCAAGTTCCACTTACCCTTCCCAGCACCTGGCCCTCTGCAGGCCACACCTCTGCTTGCTAATTAGGAATCTACTGGCTTTCATCGCCTGCCCTGGAGCCATTCAGTCCCCGTCCTACAAGCCGGTCTCACTCAACAGGGACCACGTCAGGAGCAGGCTTTGCGCTCCAGGCCCCTGCAACACAATGCAGCAGCGAAGAAGGCAGTGGCCATCTCCTAAGTCCATTTTTAATTTTTTTAAAAGCTTCCTGTTTATTAGTATTTTTTAAATACATTTTTATTGATTTCAGAGAGGAAGGGAGAGGGAGAGAGAGACAGACACATCAGTGATGAGCAGGAAATCATTGATTAGCTGCCTGCCACACCCTCTACTGGGGATGGAGCCCACAACCCGGACATGTGCCCTGACTGGGAATCAAACCGGGACCTCCTGGTTCATAGGGCGATGCTCAACCACTGAGCCACACCAGCTGGTTAATTTTTCAACATTACAGCAACTGGTGCCAGCTATGAACATAAGAAGCAACAATAAGCACCCAGGATGAAAAACCAAAACCTTACACACTGCCTACAATACCTGGATGTATGAAAAGGAAAAGGGGGAACTTTGATGTACAAAATAATCCTATATAATAAAGAGGTGATATGCAAATTGATCCTCACACCCTCACACAAGATGGCCACCCCCATATAGTCAAAGATGGCTACCACAAAATGGCCAGTAGGAGAGAGTAGTTGTGGGTGATCAGGCCTCCAGGGGAGGGCAGTTGGGGGCAACCAGGCCTGCAGGAGAGGGCAGTTGGGGGCAATTGGGCCAGCAGGGAAGCAGTTAGGTGTCGATCAGGCTGGCAGGGGAGTGACTAGTGGGTGATCAGGCTGGTAGGCAGGCAAACAGTTGGGAGCCAGCAGTTCCGGATTGTGAGAGGGCTGTTCTTCTGTAGGACATCTAGGGATTGGGACTAACCCTGCAGTCAGACATCCCTTGAGGGATCCCAGATTGGAGAGGGTGCAGGCTGGGCTGAGGGAGACCCTCTCCAGTGCACGAATTTTGTGCACCGGGCCTCTAAGTCACTAATAACATCTCTTACCACAAGAAGATCTGGTGTCAAATTAGATTCCAATAGCCTTCCTGGCAAAGAAGTTGCCTGTGACTATTTAAATACACGTGAGTCGTGAAGGTTGTGTGACAAATATTTAAGTCAAAACCAGACCCACTACAGCGAGAGAGAGGACAAAGGCCAAGCGAGCCAGAGGAAATAAAAATGTTTGTGTTTCCAGGTTCCAATAAGTTTATGCATCTAGAAAGAGAGGGGAGTGATAGATGGGCACAATTAAGACACGCTGCATGCCACTTACTCAACATTGTGTGGCGTGCGACTCTATGGATTTCTAGCTGAACCGATCACAGACTTAATCAGAACATTTAACACTGCGTCCCGATGGTGCTTTGGGAAGAATGCAACAATCGATTCAGACATTTATGTGCCCTTTCACAATAACACAATGGAAGAGATTTTTTTTTCTTTTTCCAAAGAAGAGGGAGGAGAAAGGTTGTTTAATTGTGACCTCGCCGTCAGAAGGAGAAACGTAAGCTTGAAATCTCCTCTCTGTTCCGATCCACTGGAGCACAGATGCCGTTTGGAAGAACTGAGCAGAATTCATCACAGCTGTGAGACCTTGGTCTGTGGAGGCTTTTCTTTAACCAACATCCATGCTATTTACTCGGCTAATCTACGCGTTCAGAAGGAGAATGTCCATGTAGACCTGCAACGGAAGACAGGCGCTGGGATTTGTTCAGAAATAAAACAGCGATAGCGGCGGCCATTTATCGCGCACCAGTGGCATGCCAGGTCCGTGCTGAGAGCGTCGCCTGCAGATCCCGTCCTGTGGCTGTGGAGGTGCAGTGGGCCGTCGGATTATCACCACTCCCCTCCTTTTCCACACGACTTTCCCTGCCTCCCGCTGCCCAGGACAGAGACAGAGGACAGGGGACAGAGGACAGAGGACAGCGGACAAAGACCAATGTGGTCCTATCTGTTGCAGGTGCTTGGCCAGGCGGCTTGCTTTGGCCCACGGAAGTCTCCCCGGCCCGAGGCCCTGCAAGGCTCTCCGAGAGCACTGGAGTTTGCTTGGGCTCCTCCTCTGCCTCTCCCGGGAGGACATGCCCCAGGGAGCCGCCGGGGCCAGTCATGGGCACACAGAGAAGATGGGCACCCAGCCGGCCCGGGGTCTGGGTCACTGCAGCAAACCCACAGGCCCGGAGCCAGAGAACCAGGGTTTCCTTCTATGAGATGCTGTGAGATTTCGGCTGACACCATCGTCATTAAACGGTTCAGTGTGTTGGCTTGATAGAGCTGCGGAAACAAAGCCCCACAGAAGCGTCCGCTCACAGGCCTGGAGGTCAGGGGCCCCAAATCAAGGGTCGACAGGGTTGGCTCCTTTTGCCGGCTGAGGGCCTTTCCCCCACCCTCTCTCCCGGCCTGTGGAAAACCATCTTCTGTCTGTCTGTCTCTTCAGCCATCTTCCCTGTGTTTTTCCAAATCCCAGTTCCCCCTTTTCAGAAGGACACCGGTCACACTGGAGTCGGACCCCCCCCCCCCCGGGTAGTTATCTGTCTTGATTGCACCTGTAAAGACCCCTTTCCAAACATTCTGAGGTTCGGACTCCCCGTGTGAATTCTGGAGTGACATGAGTTGGCCCGTAGAGTTCAGGTGCTATTACTTACATCCAGTTTACAGGCGTAGACACCGAGTTTCAGAAACACGAACTTGGCCAAAGCACCGAGCGGATGAGCCCTGAGCTGAGCTTGAACTTTGACCCTGCTTGCTCTGAGCTTGTGGTTACCGCCCACACCCCGCTCTGCGCAAAAGGCCCAGAGTGGATTTGTGAAAGTTGGAACGTTTCTCAATTATTCTTTTTAAAAAGATATAGTCATGTAATTGATTTCAGAGAGGAAGGGAGGGGGAGGAGATAGAAACAACGATGAGAGAAAATCATTGATCGGCTGCCTCCTGCACGCCCCCCCCCCCCCCCCACTAGGGATCGGGCTCACAACCCGGGCCTGTGCCCTGACTCTGACCGGGAATCAAACCGTGACCTCCTGGTTGATAGGTCAATGCTCAACCACTGAACCGGGCCGGGCCCTTACCAATTACTCTCATGCAAACACGTATACACACTGCTTACACACAGTGAGAGGTTCCCCACATCATTATTTCTTCAGAAAGACGGGACTCTCAGTAAAGCCTTAAAATACGTAGAACTGCTATAACGCACGCCTCTTCCTTTGTTAAATATTTCTGAGCCCCCACTCTACGCCAGACTCCCCCAGAATACCACGGTGAGCAACAATGTCTCTCTCCCCGCCCATACGACTCTCACAGTCACACGTCTCCCTCTGAACCCCCAGCTGCCATCCGCACACTCCGGCAGTGACAGGTTTTCATGAACCTCTAAGGGTCCCCGATATGACCCCGTCCGAGAGGCCAAGCGCAGCTCAGAAAACTAGGCGGGGCCTGAGGATTCCAGCACCGGGAGGAGCCCCGTGGGCAGTGTGTGGGGGAGAATGTTCTGGAGAAATGAGAAGAGGCAGAGACACAGCTTGGCGGCGGCAGGGAGCCCAGGACACCCGCGTGGGGAGTGCAGAGATGGAACTTCAAGGGGATGTGGTGGGAGACGCCTCTGGCAAGGCCGGCACCTCCAGCGTGGCCCGCTCAGCAATCCGGGCGGCGGGCACTCTTACCAACCTCATTTCAGATGGAGAGACGGGGGCCCAGGACTTTCCTGACACCGGCTGGCTGGCGAGGAGGCAGAGGATTGGCCCAGAGCACAGGTGGCCCAGCGCTGACCACTGCCACACACTGTCCCTCAGCGAAGAAAGACCGTTACTCAGTGCAGCAGCTTCCCTAGGCCACCCACACCTGCAGCACAGAAATGCATCCTTACTGCCCACCCTCCTGATGGGATTACATGCCCTTACTTTATCATTTCCTTGTATGATGTCTACTATATTGAAACTTACAGAATGGCCATTTTTAGAGGTTGAAATGATCAACTATTAGCAATCTCTCTCTCTTTTTTGTTAATCCTCACCCAAGGATATCTTTCCATTGAGTTTTAGAGAGAAAGGAAAGGAAGGGGGGAGGGGGAGAAAGGGAGAGAGAGAGAGAGAGAGAGAGAGAGAAACATTGATGTGAGAGACACATCTATGGTTTGCCTCCCGCACATGAACTACCTTGACCGGAATGGGACCTGGGACCCTGAAATCCATGGCCCGACGCTCTACCCACTGAGCAAACCCAGCCCAGGCAGCAACCTCCGCCATGCAGACACAAACATAACATGTAAACCATGTGAGCTGCTGGGTCCAGTGTCCGAAGGAACCGCTGTGGCACCGCCATGCCGATGAGGAAATAACCAGTTCAGGGTGCCCGCCGGCTTGCGTTTCCGCCCAACGCCGTGTGGCTGGGGATGGGCCGGGGGCCTGGGGGTGGATGGCCCACCCCAGGCCAGTCAAGAAGAAAAGGGGGCATTTCCTCCAAAAAATGACTCTGGTTAGATATGCTCAGCACCCTGCACCCCTGTCTGCTCTGATGCAGCGATTCTCAGCTCAAGGGCAGGGAGAAGCCCCAGCAGCCCCCAGTCCTCCCGGCGGCGTGTCCACCACAGCGTTGCCACTAGTCGGTTACGAGACTTGGTGCGTTCCAGGCGGGAAGAGCTGCCTAGGGCTCTGCTCTCCTGAGAAATCCCACAGCGAATGCCCCCGCCCCCCATTCCCTGTCCCAGAGCCCATGCCGGGGGAAGGGGCCCTGGGCCAGCCTCTCTCCTGCCGCCCCTCTTCCTGCTGCTGGGCCCGGACAGCCAGGCCCCTGCACACAAGCTCCAGACTGTTCTCCATCCAGCTGCCTCAGTGTCCCCAGGCCGCCTGCTCCGTCCCCCCAAAGTCCCCGAGGCCCGGGACCCAGCACAGCCCAAGACCCAGGCAGAGAAACTGACCTCCTGCTGTTCAGCCCGGATCTCAGACCCGCGGGAGAGGAGGGCCATTAAAGGCCAGGGCAGCCCTTCGGAGAAACGTTTCCTTTATCGGCCATTCCTGCCCAACCAGGCGGCCTTGGCTGCCCGGACACCGTGGACGCCCCAGCTCCCCTTCTCGCCGTCGCCAGTTCTGCTCTGTGGCTCTCTGGTCATTAGGAAAATCAGAAGTGGCCTGGAACCACGAAATCCAATTTAAATAAAGCTCATTCCGCGGGCAAATGACATTTAAAGCAGACACACCTACAGGGGCAGCTGTGAGTGTGAAATTGTCGCTCGGCATCAAGTGTGACCGGGAGGGAGCAGTGCGCCCGGCGGGCTCGCTGACAGCTGGGGGCGCTCGGCGTGACGCGTGCCCGGGCCGAGAGGATGCGGTGCGGCCTCCGTAAGCGAGGGGAAGAGCAATTGCTTACGCTCCGGTGTAATAAAGCGGAACGGGGCGTTAGGGCGGCTGGTTCCAATGCCAACGAGGCGGGAAAGCAGAAATGGAGAGGGAAGAGCCGCTGCTAACGCAGCAGCGAAATTGGATTTGGAAGGATGATGGGAGAAGAGGCGACACCGTGGAGGGGTGAAGACACGGCTGTGGGGATGCTTCAGACTCCAGGAGTCAGAGTACGGGTTTAACACTGAGCCCTGGACACAGGCGCATGCCTCGAACCCCTGTCCGAGAAGGCGTGTGCGCCGAAACCGTTTTGGCTCAGTGGATAGAGCATCGGCCTGTGGACTGAAGGCTCCCAGGTTCGACTCTGGTCAAGGGCATGTACCTTGGCTGCGGGCACATCCCCAGTAGGGGGCGTGCAGGAGGCAGTTGATGGATGTTTCTCTCTCATTGATGTTTCTGACTATCCGTCTCCCTTCCTCTCTGTGAAAAATCAATAAAATATATTTCAAAAAGAAGAAGAATGCGTGTGGGACAGAGAACAAGTGAACACGCCAAGGAAACGGGCAAAGAAACGGAGTGAGCGCTCCGAGCACATGGAGATTGCGCCTGTGCTGGAACATTCCACCACGATGTTTTCATCGGCATGGCGGTGCCCCGCACCGGTTCCTCAGCCACACGTAGGAGACGCCCCTCCTTCTCTGACCCAGGCTGCCTTCTCCGGGCGCCCCTGGCCCAACCCCGCCAGCCACACGTGCAAAGGGTGTTTTCCCAGGATGGGGTCCACACCCCGACCACCGGCCCTTTGTGCATTGAGACCTTGCAGCAGCAACCCAGCAGGTGGTGGCGAGTATTCCATCGGCCCCGCGGACCTGGGCAGGCGCAGGAGTGCGGTGCCAGCGCATGCAGCCGAGTGCCCCTGCGCCCCTCACACACCCAGCCCTTCCCTGGCCTGTGGCTTCCAGTTCCCGCTCCTTGAAGGTCACCCGCCAGCCCTAGCCAGTTTGGAGCAGTGGATAGAGCGTCGGCCTGTGAACCAAAGGGTCTCAGGTTCGATTCCGGTCAAGGGCATGTGCCTCAGTGGCAGGTTCCTCCCCGGCCTGCGCCCTGGTCGGGGCGCGTGCAGGAGGGAACCGGTGGATGTGTTGCTCTCACATCGATCTCTCTCTCTGTCATTCTCTCTCTCTTCTACTCTCTCTGAAAATCAATGGGAAAATATCCTTGGGTGAGGATTCAAAAAAGAGAAAAGACAGAAAGTGACTGGCCAGGAAAAAGCACAGCCACACCGAGACCGCCTGCCTTAGGGGACGTGGACAGAGAGACCGAGGAGTGGCCTGTCCCTGGAGAGGCCGTCTTGGGGGCGGGTCCCCCGCTCCATCGGCTCCATCGGCACAGCGGACGATGGCCTGTGAGTCAGACTCCAACTGCCACCAAGTCCTTCCCCAATTCCTGACCCGAAAACAATAAAGGCAACATAAGGAAGTTATTTTAAGCTACAGATGGGATAGTTCTCTGTGCGGCGATGGAAAACTAGAACACTGACCTTGCGTGTTGAACTTCACCTAGAAAATATGTACTTGGTTCAAGTTGAATTCTGTGGTTGGCGCCATCCTCTGGAACACTGAGCCAGGCTTTTCCATATTTCTTCAGGAATCTCAATGCTGCCAATACCTTCACCTGTTCGGTTTCCCTTTTGTTAATGAATTTGGGGTGGGGGGTTTCACTGTTTCTCAAGCTCCATTCTGAGGACCACCTTCCTCTCAACCACTGGGGTAGTTTGTTGCATGTGCAGATGCCTGGCCCTACGTCCCTGAATACTGATCTGTGCGGGGGTAGGGGTGGGTGGGGGAGGGGGGGCGGACACAGGTGTCTTTCAACATCCCCACCCCGTCCATTCTGGCTTTATGACCCTCTTCAATTCTAACCCTGCTTAGTTTCAAGGCAATTTCCAACATCATCCTAGAGGCGTTGGGGCAGCTGTGATTAGGAAGACATTTGGACCTGTGGGTGCCATGGTTGTGCCCACTGGGCCCTGCTATTTGGCAAATCAGGTATTTCTTAAGATGCACCCCTCGTACTCGCTCTCTGCAGTTGAACAACCAATTTACCTGCAAAATATACACCGATACCAACAGCTGGTAAGTCTACCAGCCCCTCTTTCTGGAGCCGCCGAGTCAGCAGTAAAAGTAAACTCAAACAAGCTGCTCTGGGTAGTTACAATTTGGGAAGGGTCTTGCCGGGGAGGGGGGGGTGTTGGTGATGCCACAAAGCAGAGAGGGGCCCTGGCCCCACACCTGTAGGGGAAGCAGCCAGTGACATACACAGAAGGAGCGTTCTGCTCTCCTGGGCACCCGGACTTACAGGTCTCTTTTTTTTAAATAATATATTTTATTGATTTTTTTTACAGAGAGGAAGGGAGAGGGATAGAAAGTCAGAAATAGCCTAAACCAGTTTGGCTCAGTGGATAGAGTATGGGCCTGTGGACTGAAAGGTCCCAGGTTTGATTCCGGTCAAGGGCAAATACCTTGGCTGCAGGCAAATCCCCGGGGGGGGGGGGGCTGGTGGTGCAAGAGGCAGCTGATCGATGTTTCTCTCTCATTGATGTTTCTTACTTTCTATTCCTCTCTGTGAAAAATCAATAAAATATATATTTTTTAAAAAGTCAGAAACATCGATGAGAGAGAAACATTGATCAGCTGCCTCTTGCACACCCCCTACTGGGGATGTGCCCGCAGCCACGGTACATATTCTTGACCAGAATCTAACCCGGGAACCTTTAGTCCACAGGCTGATGCTCTATCCATTGAGCCAAACCGGTTTCAGCGGGACCTACAGGTCTTGAGCAAGGGAGGGGCTGCATTGGCAAAGTAGGTGAGAGAGGAGCCTTTATTCTCAGCAAGAAGAACTTCCTTCCCTCCCCCCAACCCCCATTGCCAGGGCAGAACCCCCAGAGCCATCCACCCTTCGCAGTAGACCAGGAGGGACAGCAATGGACTGACTGACATGCCCAGGGCCACCCATCAGCAAGGTCAGTAGGTAACCAGCTGTTAATGACAGAGGTGCATTGTTCAGTGATTTCTGCCAACAGATGACAGGCCAGACGCCTGTGTGGGAGTCAAATCCCCATGAGGTAGGAGAGCGTCCCAGGCCACACGCCAAGAAATAAGCTCATCTGGAAGGCCACGTGTGATGTCACGCTGTTTACGGAGGCTCTCGGGACCAGACAAGGTGATGCAGACAATGCCTGGGGTGCGAGGCCAGTAGAGCAGGTCCCAGCAATTATGACCATTTACCCTTGGCCCTCTGGTGCCCAGAGCTCACCACAGGCTCCCAGCGTCTCCCGCTAATCCTCACCAACCCGTGATGTGGACCCAGCAAGTGGTTTCCATTTTCAAAATTCAAGATCAAAGGGGGTCAGGTGACTTGTCCAAAAGCAGGTAAGGATGGCGGCTCAAAAACCAGATCCCGGGTGTTGATTGTTTGCTGCTTTGTCCTCAGGACCCACAGGACACAACACACACCACACACACACTCACCCACAGCATAACACACACAACACACACACACAACACGCACAAACTCACACACAGCACACCACACAGTCACACACATAATACAACACACACACACATCCACAGCATACCACACTGACACACACGATACAATGCGAACACCATACACACCACACACACAACTCACACACTCACCTACAACACACCATACTCACAATACACACCCCCCCATTACACACCACCCCCCCACAACACATACATACACACACAACACACACCCACAATACACCACACACTCACACACAACACACCACACACACACAAAATAACACACACACAGAATCATATACACAACACATATTCACCCACAACACACCGCACAAACCACACAGACACACACACTGTGCACCTGACATTGACACGCGCTCATCCATCACCCCCAGATTTAAAGCCGTCGCCGGGGGAAAGACGGATTTGCACGTGCCCTCGGCTTTCCAATGAACATGCGGCTCCTTCGGGAGCAAATCCAGTTTGTCTTCTCTCCTATTAACCTATCCCTTCATAAGGAAATACCATTTCTAACCAGTTCTTCTCCTCAGAGGCCTACGCCATCCAGGCAGGCGACGTTTTAAAATCCACTGGAATCGTGTGTGAAACGTATGTCTTTGAGTCCTCAAAGCTCCCAGAAGCACTTAGGCCTTTGAGTGTGGAAGGAAAATAGGAAAAACCTGGATCTGGTGAAGAACGTGGCTGGAAATCCGATTGAAAAATCTTTACTTCAAGTGCATTCTGATCACCCGGATATGCGCATGTGTGCTGGGCTTTTAGGTACCGCAACTGTCGTCAACGGAGGCTAGTCTAACGCAATAGACTAAAAACAGAGGTGAAAAATAACGCCTGGTGGTGGAAAACAAAGCCAAACCTTGACAATCAGATTGTAGCCGATAGGAAACCAATGTTTCTACGATTCTACCCCATTCTCAGAAGGGGAAGTTCTAGCCGCTGATGGGTAATCAAAGAATCCCAAATCAGACCCGTGGGGGTGGGGCGGGGCTGCTTTAAAACGTTCCAGAGAGTCAAGGCATAAATCATGGGTTATAACTCATGCCAACTCTGACCTCATAGAAAGCAGGGAAGGTCAAAGGTGATGCTTCATTTTGTATTTATTGCTTGGCCAAACCATTCTTCATCGGTCTTCATTTTGAAGGGTATGTATGGCGTGTGTACAAATCCTCTTAGCTACAGACGTGGCGGGGATTTTTTATGTGCAGGATTTATCACGGAATCTGTAGCTAATCGCACAATATGCCTAATTTGTAATTTGCCTGTCTCTTTCCCGATTTATGGCATCACGGCGTTATAGCCAAAAGATGCGTGCAGGCTGCCTTGTATCCCGGGAGAGGCTGATGGCTCACAGATAATCCTGGGGATTCTGCAGAGATCGGTTCCTTACTTTTCTCCATGAGGACGATGCCAGAACACCCACCAATGCCACCCCCCAATACAGCCACCCCCAACACAGCCACCCCCCTACACAGCCACCCTCCTACACACCCACCCCCCCTACACACCCACCCCCCTACACACCCACCCCCCAACACAGCCACCCCCCAACACAGCCACCCCCCAACACAGCCACCCCCGAACACAGCCACCCGCTACACACCCACCCCCCTACGCATCCACCCCCCAACACAGCCACCCCCCAACACAGCCACCCCCCAACACACCCACCCCCCAACACACCCACCCCTCTACGCATCCACCCTCCAACACAGCCACCCCCCTACACACCCACCCCCCAACACACCCACCCCTCTACGCATCCACCCTCCAACACAGCCACCCCCCAACACAGCCACTCCCCAACACAGCCACCCCCCAACACAACCAACCCCCCTAACACATGTGCAGCCAGAAAACGCCACTGGGATGACTGTGCTCATTTCTAAAACGAGGTCAAGTTCTAGAATCCTCTCTCCTAAGTGCCGTTGTCAGGAGAGACTGGATGGCATCAGGAGCTCGCTTCTAAACCCAGGACTCATTCATCTATTCACTAAACATCGAAGCCAGCGCTGACCCCAAAGGCAGTTTTAAAATACCCAGGTGACCTCTGGTCCCCACTCCTGTGCTCTCTCACGCCAATCGCCAAGTGCACGCACCCGCTGCTGTTAGCTTTCCCACCGTCAACGGAGCATCTGCAAGAAGCGTTCGCAAGCCCAGCGGGGCCTGCCTCAGAGAGGCTGTGTGCTCTGGAGGAGGCTTCCCTCCACCACAGTGAACACTCATTTTCTCCCGGGGAATTTCTGACCGGATTGCCCTGCACGGGGACCGGCTCCTAATGGGATTAGCCGCTAACGCATGCTGCGCGGCAGCCCCTGCAGGCGAAAACGCAGCCGGCAGAGGCGTGAACACAGTGGGGGGTGGTGAGGGGGAAACACTTGGCCAGCACAGCCTGGGCCTGGGGCACCGCCGTGTCTGCCCCGGGCTCAAGGGGAGGCCTGCATGCTGGTGCCTGATGAACCTGAATTAGAGGGATGTGCAACCTGGATGCAGACAGACCAGGCACTTCTCCGTCCCGGGGTCAGGGGGCATTGCAGCTGTGGTGACACCCCTGGCCTGCAGTCTCCCGGGAGCCACCCCAACTCCTGCTCTGAGCTGGGCAGTGGGCTCACAGGCAGACCTGGGTTTCCCCCCCCCCCCCCAGGAATCCTCCTCCAGGAGCAGACAAATGGTGGGGAAGGAGGTTCACAAAATACATTAGAAACTAGAGACCCGTTGCAGGAAGATTCCTGCAAGAATAGGGCTTCCTGCAGCATGAGCAAAGCTCCTTCCCTTCTCCTCTGCCTCATTCCTGCCCTTCTCCCCCGCCTCGCCTGCTTCCCTTCTTCCCCCCTCCCCCTGCTTGCTTGCTTCTCTGCAGCTTTGCTCCCTTGTGCAGTGCTTGGCTTCCTTCTACCCATCTTCTGTGCCTGGATATGTAAATTAGCCAGGGGGTTAAGTTACTTGCTCTGATTTGGCTGGCGGGCGTGGCTTGTGGGTGTAGTGAAGGTACGGTCAATTTGCATATTGCTCTTTTATTAGATAGGATAGCTCAAAGCACCTGAAGCCAAAGCAGTCCTGGGACCTGGGGTGCAAGGGTGGCTCTCTCCAACAGGCAGGACCAAGGCCAGGAACTGTTGTGGCGAATTTTCTAACAATCAAACTGCCTAGTCATCAGGCTCCATCTAATACCCACCCTGAGCTGACACTTCTAACAGAGTGCTAATGAAGACAATTACCCTTCAAACAAAACAAAACAAACAAAAAAACCCAATAAAACAAACACTTTCATTGGTCCAAGTTCTAAACAATTGCTATGGTTACCCAGTGCAGTTGCAGCAATATATACTGTCATGTACGTAAGCATCCAAGTAGTATGGGGTTGCTCTGTATCTTTTAAGAAACATTGCATTGCATTGTTCTATGTCCTTTAAGAAACATTGTATTGCATTGTTGTATTCTTTAAGAAACACTGTATTGCATTCCTCTGTATCCTTTAAGAAACATTGTATTGCATTGCTCTGTGTCTTTTAAGAAACACTGTATTGTGTTGCTCTGTGTCCTTTAAGAAACACTGTATTGTGTTGCTCTGTACCCTTTAAGAAACATTGTATCGTGTTGCTCTGTACCCTTTAAGAAACATTGTATTGTGTTGCTCTGTGTCCTTTAAGAAACATTGTATTGTGTTGCTCTGTACCCTTTAAGAAACATTTATTGTGTTGCCCTGTATCCTTTAAGAAACATTGTATTCTACACGAGAGTAGATTCTGAGACCCAATTACATGGTCCATCCTCCTCCCAAACACAGGAACATGACTGCACATGTGGGTTTCCAAGTTCCTGTTGCAGGCCCAGTTCCTAGTTCCAACCCCCACCAGACAACATGTTTCGAGTTTAAACAGGAGGGTCAGAGACCAAGAAATAGAAAGCGAGTGACTTCGCTGTGTCTTTGGTGTGGCCCTTGGGGTGTTTGTGTTTATATTTTTTTCAACTGCAGAGACATCCAAAAGCCCCTAGGATCAATAATGAGGGGGGGAAATGGCCTGGACAGTGCTGTGAGTTCTAGAATTTGCGGCGAAATCAGAACCTGATGGACCCCTGCCAATTTAGCCTCATGCATAAGGCTTCCCCCGAATATTTATGTATCTGTTACTTCATGCGAAAGAAGCATTTTAAGATTATACTGAAACATGTCCTTTGAGCAACCATGAGCAAAGGCAAATTCGCGAAGCCGACCGTAGCCATCTGTCGAACGGGAGCGGGCTGAGATTTGTTGAGATGGCCAGTTGGCAGAGGCTTGAAGACAAACCACGTATCACTGCAACATAATAGCAGGATCCCCCCTTTTGTAAATACACAGTAAGACACCACAGCGGTACGACGGACAGTTTTCACCCCTCACGCCCACCCCCCCCCTTTGGTACAATAATATTAATAACATTTTTCTCTCTTTGTCGGCTGATTGCCTAGCAGGTCAAGAGAAGGAAAGCAGGACTGTCTGACCCCTTCTCTGTCTGTTGCTATTCTTGGTTCCCTTTCTCGCTGCTCCTGAAAAGGATGCTGCGTGGAGAAGGGGGTGCAGACATAGACAAGGGGGCTCCGCGTCTCTCGTGAGGAGGAGGACGGCTCCCTTTATTCCACCCTCAGCCTCCAAACAGCCTGAACGAGAACCTGGGTTCCTGGTGGCGGGGGCTGTTTTTCTCATGAAACTAAATTTGACTCAAAGCGAACTCGGGTCTGGCGGGTTCTGCAGGCTGCCTAATGGACTCCCTTCGGGTATCCACGTCCTCCCTCCTGGGGTGGACTCCCCCGACTCTGGGCTGCACCCCCATCTCTGTCACCTGAGGACTTTCCTCTCTCCAGGCGGGCAAAGGAGCCGATAGCGTTTCAGCAGCCTGTGCCGTGACCACGATGCCTTCGGCAGATCAGCGTTTCCTCACCCGCCCCGTCTCGTGACCACCGGCCAGATTCCTGTGCCCGGGGCAGGAAGCCTGTCACCCCCGTCCTCAGCGCTTGGCTCAGGTGCCAACAAGAGCCTCAGCGGCACGAAGAGGCCAGCGTCGGGGCGTGAACCTGACCTCGGGGTGACCTGGGTGAGAGGTGGCAGGCCCTTCAGGACTCCGTTCAAACCTGTGACAGCGCTGGCAGGCTTTTAAAAACTACACTTTCATTGATTTCAGAGAGGAAGGGAAAGGGGAGAGAGTTAGAAACATCAATGGTTTGAGAATCATTGACTGGCTGATTCCTGCACACCGCCCCCCCCCCCCCACGGGGATTGAGCCTGGAACCCGGGCGTGGGCCCTTGACCAGAATGGAACCCTGGACCCTTCACGCCCCAGGCCGACGCTCTATCCGCTGAGCCACACAGCGAGGGGATGGCAGGCTTTTCATTGCCCAGAACTTCCCAGCACCGTGGTCGGCAAACTGCGGCTTGCAAGCCACATGCGGCTCTTTGGCCCCTTGCGTGTGGCTCTTCCACAAGATACCATGGCCTGGGCGAGTCTATGTTGAAGAAATGGCATTAGAAGAAGTTTAAAAAATGTGGCTTTCAAAAGCAAGTTCCATCATCGTCCTGTTGATATTTGGCTCTGTGGACTGATGCGTTTGCCGACCCCTGCCTCAGCAGAACCAATTCCTGCCACTCTGTGAGGGCCCTCCTCTGGCAGGCATCTCAGCACCATTCTAGAAAGTTCCTTCCGTTGATGGAAGACCGTTGGATTCATTCACTGACTTCAACCTCCAAGAAACCAGCTAGGGTAGAACCCTCACTCTGCCACGTCAAAGCAAGTTCCTTCATCCCTCCGAGCCTCCCCTGTCCAGTCACGAGGCCGCCGCTGGCCAGGCAGAGGGGCGGAGGGTTAGGTGAGGGAACGCGCTGTTGCTGCTGCGCCTGTGCCCGGCCCACCGTCCTCGCTCAGCAGCCGATGGATCTGGGCCGCTGCGAGCATCTGTGCAGAGGTTGTGACCGATCGAACGGGGAGAAGATAAATGGGCTGCACAGGATAAAGATCCGTCATGTGACAAAGGATGTCAAATAAATGTCATTTAGCCCGAAGGAAACATGTGGTGGCTATCGGCGTGGCAAGTATCAAATTACAACAGTCACAAGCCAGAGTCTACATCTGTGGTGTGTCCTGTGGGTATTGATCCGAAAGACCCCCTGGGAAGGTCTGTGTTTTCACCCCAAAGAGAAACAGCCGAGGAAAGAAGGGAGGGGAAGAGGGAGGTGAGGAGGTGAAAGTGGAAAGAGAGAAACTTCCTTCGCGTTTCCCCAAACTGGATCTCAGAACCGTCCAAGGGGACCCGGAGGGAGGACCAGTTTGAAAGGCCTGAGAGCGGATCGTTGGGTTGTGTGAGGCACCTCCTCGAGGCCTGGCTCCCGAGGAAATGTGGGCGTACAGATGAGATGTTTCCAATAACTTCCTCCGACAGAGGACTAGAGAACCGCAACCCTGAACAAAATCTAGCTCTGAGAGACTCCAAGCCAACTTGGCCGAAATACTAACCAACCTACATCAGAGTAGTAGAATCAAACATTATTCTTCTCCTTTGACCTTTTTTATACCTTTTAAGGATTGAAAACGTGTTACTATTTGAATCAAAGCTTGAGCCTCAATTTGTGAGCTGATAAGTAAAATATAAGATTTATGTTTGGCTTAGTGGTCCTCTTGGGTTATGTATGGTGGACCCAGTTTTTCCAATCAATGGGGAGAAATGAGATGATATCATGGAACCTGGAGTTGAAGTGAAGAAGAAAATGTTTTGGCTTTGTAACTGGTTAATTTGAAAATAAATAAGACATTAAGGAACATGGAGAATCTAGGAACTGGGTGGGGGGCAAAGAGAAACAAAGTGCAGGGCAAAGGATTTAAATGCTAAATCCCAATTAAAGTGATTAATCCTGTATAATAAAAGCCTAATATGCTAAGTGTCTGGTCTTCTGGTCATCCGTTCAACCAAGCAAAGCATAATATGCTAAAGACATGCTAAGGTCACTCAACTACTCACTGTCACATGCACTGACCACCAGGGATAGATGCTCTGATTGGTAGGTTAGCCTGCTGCTGGGGTCTGGATGATTGGGACTGAGCAAGACAGGCTGGCCATGCCCTGGAGTCCTCCTGTGTCCCTCCCCAGCCCTCATAGGGCACAGTGGGGTCCCTTGGCCTGGCCTACATCCTTTCACAATCCAGGACCCCTCAAGGAATGTCAGAGAGCCGGTTGTGGCCCGATCCCACAGGTCAGGCTGAGGAACCCCACTGGTGCACAAATTCGTGCACCAGGCCTCTAGTCAAATATCATTGTAGAAACAGGTCTGACAAAAATATTACTGGAAGAGCTCATTAATTAGGATTTTGGAGCTGGGGGCACACTTTCTTCGGAGCATTGCTCTGGATTCTCTAAAACACCCCCCCCCCTTTGATTTGAACCAGTGCTATGAAAAGAGGTAGAGACAACATTATATGCTCAATTCATGAGCCAATTTTTGCAAATGATTGCCATTTTCTAGAGTAATCTTGGGGCTGCTAGAATCTGAAGATTCTAGCACATTGGATGGACAAGAAAAGAGCAAACAATAGGCCTTCTGTATATAAGCAACCTTTACAACTTTTAGCTTGAAGTGTGGGCCCCTTTGGTTAGGAACTGAGTAAAATTAACGTTTATATAACAAGGATAAAAAAAAGAAAGGAAGAAGAAGAAGAAGAAGAAGAAGAAGAAGAAGAAGAAGAAGAAGAAGAAGAAGAAGAAAAGGGACAGTTTCAAGCGAAACAGTTAAAACACCAAAAGAATCAGCCAGTGTTTGCAAACACCATGTGTGCGTGGGGACCTTGTTAATAAAGACCCTGGATTTGTCCCAAACCCGCAGAGTCCCCCTCTCCCTGAGGGGCCCAGACCCTCCTCTGCCTTTCCCAGGCAGTGCTCAGACGCACTGCGGTCTGCAGCCTCCGACCAGGAAACTCCCACGAGAGCTCGTTCTGTGGTTCACTCCAGATCTGGACCGCTCCTCACACTCTCAATGCAGGACTGAACCTGCTGCCTCTGAGGTTGTCTGGCTGGCCTTTGTGAACCAGGTTCAGCAATAAGTGGGTTTGTAAAACCAAGTGACTCTCTCTCTCTCTCTCTCTCTCTCTCTCTCTCTCTCTCTCTCCCCCCCCCCCCGACATCTCTCTCACAGTTATTCTTTAAAAAATATTTTTATTGATTTCCGAGAGGAAGAGAGAGGGAGAGAGAGATGGAGACATCAATGATGAGAGAGAATCGTGGACCGGCTGCCTCCTGCGCGCCCCACACTGGGGATCAAGCTCACCACCTGGGCCTGTGCCCTGACAGGGAATCGAACCGTGACCTCCTGGTTCCTAGATTGATGCTCAACCACTGAGCCACGCCAGCTGGGCTGAATCTCTTCACACCACACACACACACACACACACACACACACACACACACACACACTTATGCACATGCACAAACACACAAACACAATGAGGACCCACAGCGTCCTCCCTGAGGCAATGAGGCGGGTCCCCTCTGAGTGTCCCCCTAAATTCAAGGACCATTTCTCTGAGGAAGGCAGTGTCTCTGGCACACCGAGAAATTAATTAGCAGCCACCAAATGAGCCACTATTTCATGCCCTGCATGAATTTCTATTTTTCGTTTGTCACCCCTGGCACCGCCCCCCCCCCCCCCCAAAAAAAAAACATACACAAAAACATGGAGAAAGTCTCTGTGAAAATTAGTTATGCTGCCTGGTTTCTGGGGGCTCTGCAGGGACTCCCCCTGGGGCTGTGATTCGCAGTATTTACTCCTTTTTTCACCGAATTATCAAATGAGAATCCAATTGCTCCTAATGGCACCCACTCTGGGTTTCCCATCCTCATGTATGAGGAAGGGTTTATTACCCATTTGTAGTAATTAAGACGCTGATGTTATGGAGACCCATAAAAAGCCTTCATTAAGCCGGTAAAGAGCTTTTCATCACAGTCCCCGTGGCTAAATATTTATTTAAAAATAAAAACGACATGAAATCGAAGAACTCCACCGGCCACAGACAAAGAGGCACGGGAGTCCCGGGGAGAGTGCGCCAGGGGCGGGGGCTCCCCGCACGCGGTCTGATCCCACTGCAGGAAGCGGCCTCGCCAGCGCTCGGGCCTGGGCGGCTATAAAGAAATGGAGTAATTAACCATAAGGAAATAATTCAGCAACATGCGAGCAGCTTAATAAGACTTAAGCATTTGCATTTAGGCACGATTGTTTTCAAATGGTCTCCTAATCGCCTTCGATTTGCGGAAGGTGTGAACGCATGCGCACAGGCAGGGCAGGGTGTTGAGACGGATGTGGTTG
The DNA here is from genome assembly GCA_027563665.1 of Antrozous pallidus. NCBI lineage: Eukaryota > Metazoa > Chordata > Mammalia > Chiroptera > Vespertilionidae > Antrozous > Antrozous pallidus. The sequence goes on from CM050524.1 coordinate 57,873,044, forward strand.
CGGGTGAGTGAGGGGACGGGTTTGGGGGACCCGGTGGGACTGGGAACAAGAGCCCCAGGCAGAGCAGGTCTGCACAGTGCACCCCTCGGAAGCTCACTCATGCCCCCAGCGGGGGGCAAAGGGGAAATCTGATCAGTCTTCATGAAGAGAAAACCATCCCGTACCATCCTCGTGTCCCAGGCCAGTGGTCTGCAAAGTCATCCGTCCACAGAGCCAAACATCAACAGGACGGCGATGGACATTTCTTTTGGGAGCCACGTTTTTTTAAACTTAAACTTCTTCTAACGCCACTTCTTCAACATAGACTCGCCCAGGCCGTGGTATTTTGTGGAAGAGCCACACTCCAGGCAGGGGCCAAAGAGCCGCATGTGGCTTGCAAGCCTCAGTTTGCCGACCATGGTCCCAGGGGAAGGCCACCAAGAAGAGCCGCAGCCGAAGCGTGGTGACTGGCCTGTGAGAGCTCCCCCCATGTAGCTGGGGGTGTGTGTGTCAGGAGAGCTTTTACTAGAAAGGCCTTCCTTTATAAACTGAGGCATTCAGCTGTCAGCACACCCGTCTGCCCAGGGGGAGCTTTCTTCGGCTCCCTCAAGAGCCTGGGGAGGAAGCAGGGTCTGTTCCCACGAGAAATCAGTTCACGCTTCTTGCCCAGGATGGAAGCTCAGGGCCCACATGGTCTCTATATGAGCCACTATTTTTCGTTTGTCACCCCTGGAACACCCCTCCCTCAAAAAAAAAAACCACCCTGGATTTCATGTTGTTTTTATTTTCAAATAAATATTTAGCCACGGGGACTGTGATAAGCAGGGGACATGACTCCCGCCTTACATTCTGACGTCTTAAACACTCCCCATTGGACCCAGCACTGACATAGGGTCTCCCTGCGCTATTAAGCGTAGGAACATACTGGCACCGGTCAGCGTAGGCTCAGGGCACCCAGGTTAGGGAGACAGGGTAACGGCAGATTCCAGATGAAAACTGTTGGTGCCAACTAAAGGCCCACGGGAGCCCTGGGCCCCCGTGGGGGGCAGAGGTCGCCTAGTGGTGAGCAGGGCACGGCTGACGGGTGGAGTGCCCGGCTCAGGGCTCAGAGCCACCAAACTGAGCCTCGTACTCAGAGCCCAGTTCCATGTCAGCGAAACAACGCAGCCTCAACGTCCCGGTAAACGGCTCCTTTGAGTTCCCTTGGTGTGACGGGTGGATCTGAAGCGGTTTGTAAAGCTGCGTTGACTTGTGAGTTGTAAGCAGACGTGAGCGTTCACACCCGGAGCAGGGCTTGCCGTCCTGGCCCACGAGTGAGGCTGTCCCCGCCTCCTGGTGGCTGAGCAGCCCCTCTGGTCTCTCCCACCAGATCCCAATAGCAGCCCCAAGAGTTAGAAGTTCACAGCCAGTATCAGACATGACCCTTCCTGTCTATTGGGGAGCCCACGACGGGCATGAATGGAAAGGGAACGCCCAGACATCATGTGCCTGAGGTCAGGGTCCCTCCATAACCGTGATGCCAGGGGCTCCGCTCACGCTACGGGCCCCAGGGTGTCTCTGCCCGTGTCTGGGGTTAGCAGCTGCCGCCTTAAACACTGAGGCCGGGTGCCTCTCTGTCCTCCTATTCCCATGGCGCCCCCCTCCCTGGTCCCTGGAATGGAACAGCAGCATGTGATCTCCCCCAGCGCCTACAGCCGCCGCCCCTGTGACCGAGAGGGGCCCCGTGGCCGGGGGCTGGGCTGCTGCTGGGACAGGACAGTGTGGGCCACCTCCTCTGTCCACCGTCACCTCTGAGGTCCAGGTGTGCTTGTGGTGGGGGGGATGGGAGGAGTCTCCTCACCCCTTAGAGCTCAGCTCTGAGGGAAGAACAGCCATGCGATGGCAGAGAAGCACCGGTCCCTGAGGGACATGTTCTCTGCTCTCTGAGGCCGGCGATGAGACCCGGATGCCACAGGAATCAGGCCACCAAGGCCCTCACTTCATCAGGACCCACTGTCCCCCAGGAGGGCCTCAGGCCGACTGGCCTCCCAGGGCGCCCCTCCATCTGCACAGACTGTAGAGGGCCCCCAAGGAAGACATCTGGGCATTTTTAAAAATCAGTGTCAACTGAATCCGAGGCACCAGGCAAAGCCACATCTTGTAAACGCATCCACCAAAACGGCTGGATGCGTTATCAGTACTGACTTTTAACTTGCCTCGAAATGTAGATTCAGTGGAGCTTGGGAATGAGGGGGGCCTGGGCCCACTTAAGCTCCTTTGATTTTAAGTTTTTTTCAGGTGAAACCCCTTTCTATTTTAGTATAAATGAACGTGCTATGTTTGGGTTGGGATTCCTGTCTCTTCCATCAGAGAGCAGAGATTCACCCAGCCCCAGCTTTTATTTCTACTTCTTTTCTTCCTAAAAGGTGTACATATATGTCATTTTTATGTTTTAAGAAAAAGCTTTTAGATTTGTAAATATACCAATTAAAGACCCAAGAAAAACAAATCCATGCTTGCTAGGACTTAGCAAGCATGGAGAGGTAATTAGCACCCCAAGTTTTCCTGTCTAGCAAGCCTTTTATAGCATGAAAAGCCTGGGTTTCATCCGAGTAGGAAACCTACGTGACAGAGACTTGCTTTTTCCCTCCCCGCGTTTCACTGTAAACATTCTCAGACACGCATAAAAGCGAATCTCTGAATGCCCCCTACGTCGCGTCCACGGTTAACATCTTGCGAGTCTTGCTTTATCACAGGTGCATCCAGTGCTCTACTCATCCACTTATTTATTTTTATAGATTTCCATGTCAACTGCTGGCACGAGTCTACTTCCCCCCTAAATATTGCCATATGCATCCCAGGCAAACTGCTTTTGAATATACACCTAACGAGAAAACCTTCACCACCAGAAGAGACCACACACTTCACGTTAGACTGGGGCAGGGTGGGGGCTTAGCAAGATCTGGGGTTTGGGGGAACTTCAAAAGGGCTAATTAGGTTTTGTTTGCCGCCTCGGTCCGAATGGGGAAGCACCCGCACCTCAGAACCAAACATCAATATGTTTGTCATTAATCAAAACGCAGTTTTAAAAAAATCAAAGTGAAAGCAGTACCTGGAGCGCAGTGCACGGCTGTGAGCCTTTTCCAAGCCTCCTGAGAGGGGCGCCTCAGACGGGGAGGTGCTGGCCCGGGGCTCCCCGCCTCTTCTTCCTTTCAAGTCTCCGGGGGCAGCTGGGCTGTTTTCCTGCAAATATTTGCTTGTGGATTTCCTTGTTTTTTGTTGTTGTTGTTGTTGTTTTTTTCTCAAGCACTGTTTTAACTACAGACACCTCTCCCCGAGCAGCCCACGAGGCTTTCGGTCACTTCCAGTGTCACTTCCAGTGTATCGACGCGTCCACAGGCCTGAGAGGGCTGGCTCCCATCTCCAAGGTCGTCCAAGGTCATCCCCATCGGGTTAGGACAGATGGCCCCCCGCCGGCTGGTTGATGGGAAAGCAGAGCGTTTTCCTCCGAAACCGGGGAGAACAGGTGCCCCCTCTTGGATGACGGTGCCAGCGGGCACTGCCCGAATTGCACGGAACCCCACGTAGCCCAGGTTCTTTGCTGTCGAGGCCCCATCCCAGTGTCCCACCGAACTGCAGCTGCTGGGTGCCAGGCGCTGACCCGGGAGCATGGCGCGTACACCAACCTCCACAGAGCTCCCGTTCTCGCGGGAGTGGGTGCTTTCTGTGGTCCCGGGAGCACCCAGACTTGTAACGGTCAAAACTGCCCAAGAATTCTGGAATAAATCACGATGGTGTAGCATAAAAAACAAACAAAAAAATCATTACAATATCCACCACAAAGATGAGAGGATCGTTAGATTTCGTTACTTTACCACCTGGCCAGATGTCCCCGCCCCCATCGGAAACTGCGGGAGGTACCGTTAGGGAGTGGGGATTTTTGAGCACTAATGAGGCTGTGGACCTTTCCCAGGTAGAGTTGTCAGTGCCAACACCAGGCCAGGCCTTGACATATGGTCTCATGGCCCCTTCCCAGGTGCACCTCACAAGACAGCCTTGCAAGATGGGACACTGTCCGCTTTCCAAGGAACAGGATGACCCTGTGAGGAACATGGTCGTCGATGGCATGACCCTGATGTTGTTTAGGAAAAACTGTTTTGTCTTGGGTTGTTTGCTTTGCAAAGACAGGATGTGGTGAATGTGCTTAGAAGCGGTACTGCAAAAAGGGTGGGGGCTGCTCTCTGGACTCCCTGGGTGGAGCAAGGCAGAACAGTCGCCGGCTAGCTACTAAAGGCTCCCTAAATTTTATTTTATTTTATTTTTTAAAATATATTTTATTGATTTTTTACAGAGCAGAAGGGAGAGGAATAGGAAGTCAGAGACATCGATGACAGAGAAACATCGATCAGCTGCCTCTTGCATGCCCCCCACTGGGAATGTGCCCGCAGCCAAGGTACATACCCTTGACCGGAATTGAACCCGGGACCCTTCAGTCCGCAGTCCGACGCTCTATCCACTGAGCCAAACCAGTCTTGGCAAGGGTCCCTAAATTTTAATTTGGTCTGGGCTCCAGTGGTCCTTCACTTGCGTTCGCTCTACAACAGCACCTGGGTGGTGCTTCAGGTGGGGCGTAGTGAAGAACAATGAGAACCAAAGAGGAAAAGCAGGCTGTATGTCTTTTAAAGCGTAGCTGTTGTAATCCCCCCTTTTTTTCCTATTTCAAATTCCAGAATAAGTGAAAACCTAAATCCACTTAGACACCAGAGCTGGCAGGGGCATGGGATGGAGACCCCGCACTGGGCACGGGATAAATGTCTCCATCCCCTGTACCCCAACCCCTCCTCGCTATTCACTGATTTACATGGTGCAGGAGTCAGCTTTCCAGAGCAAGTTCAGAGTTACTGCCACGTCGGCCTGTCAGGAGAGGGGCTGTGCAGAACCAGGAGCCCGTACCCCAGGCACCGCTCACCTGGCATCGCCTCCAGCCGGAGGTCACAGGTCACAACACCTCAGCTTTCAGGCTGTGTCAGCCCTGGAGGACCAGAAAAAAGCCCCGCAGGGGGAGCTGCGTGAATCTCCGCTGAATTCTGTTTCCAGGTGAAACTCCCTCCCAGCCCTATTTAAAAAAAAAAAAAAAGGTAGCAGGAATTCTTTAAGTCTTAGATTCTAAGACCATCATAGGCAGGCTGGTTCCAGCAAACAAATAAACAAACAGAAAATATGTATATCCTGCCCTAGCCGTTTTGGCTCAGTGCATAGAGCATCGACCTTTGGACTGAAGGGTTTCAGGTTCGATTGCGGTCAAGGGCATGTACCTTGTTTCGGGCACATCCCCAGTGGGAGGGAGGGTGTGTGTGTGTATGCAGGAAGCAGCTGATCAATGTTTCTCTCTCATCAGTGTTTCCAATTCTCTATCCCTCTCCCTTCCTCTCTATAAAAAAATCAATAAATATATTTTTTAAAAAGGAAAGAAAACATGTATATCCTTCTGAGCAGATTCTCAAAGATTCCTGATCCCCAAGATTTCAGCATCTTTGTTGTGGAGGCTGTGCCCTGGGTGGTCCTGAGGCTGCCCACCCAGGGCACCCGCAGCGCTTCCTCAAGCCACACATCCTACCCTTCGGCCCCCTCCCCCCGAGTATCTGCAGGCAACGCCTGGGCATCGCCCTGGGAGACAGTGTGCGGGCCCGGCTGGCCCACGTCCGAGTCCTGGCCAGGAGCAGCCAGCGCCCAAGTGCTCTCGGTGCCCCGGCTCCCGCGAGTAACGCAGCCCCATTGTGAGTGGGCGGTTAGCCCAAAGGTGGTTTACACACACGGTGGCAAAGGGGCCAATCTTCACAAAGAAGGAGGGCCTGCCATTTTGAAACAACATGGATGAACGCTGAGGACGTGATGCTGAGTGGAATAAGCCAGGCGCAGGAAGGTGACCACAGTATGATGTTGTTCCTACATGGAATCTGGAACAAAAAGTTCAAATCATAGGAGCAGAGTAGAATGGAGGCTGCCAGGGGCTGGAGGGTGGGGTGGAGGGAGTCGGTCAGCTATGTGATGTGAGTACATTGGGAGGGTCTGATGTATGTGGTGAGTCTAGTTAATAATTCTGAGCTGTATATTTGAAATTTGCTAAAAGAGTAGATTTTTAAAAATATTTTCTTATTGTTTTCAGAGAGGAAGGGAGAAGGAGAAAGAGATAGAAACATCAGCGATGAGAGAGAATCATTGATTGGCTGCCTCCTGCATGCCCCCTACTGGGAATCAAGCCAGCAACCTGAGCCTGTGCCCTTGACCGGAATCAAACCTGGGACCCTTCACTTTGAAGGCCAGCACTGTTATCTGCTGAGCCAAACCAGCTAGGCCCTAGCTGCTAGGGCAAGAGGGTAGATCTTAAGTGTCATTACCACACACACAGTGGGACCAATGTGAGGTGAAGGATGTGTTAATTAATTTGATTGTCTGATCATTTCAGTGTATATGGATAGCAAATCATCATGTTGTACACCTTGACTATATACAGTTTGTATCAGTCAAGTACACCTCGATACCGCTGGGAAATAAAATTAAAGAGAAAAAAAGAAGAAATGTTCAGAAACCACAGCATTTTCTGCAGGTAAACTATTTATAGTCTCCTTAGAAAACTCTTGTGGTGGGGATGGGGGTGAAGAATGAAACAGAAGTATCCCAAGAAGGAAACAAAGAACCTATTTGTGTTGAAACTTTCTTTTTCTCTTAAACATCAGAGTCTGGGAGTCAAGTGTAATAGGTTTTTCAATGTTGTTTTCCAAGGGTGGCCGTATTCTCTAACTTTATCCGCCCTTATTTGAAAACCATGCCTGACACGTGTAAAGATTAAAAGGGAGTCTGATTTCTGTTTATTGATCATTCACTTAATTACTGTTATACAGTAAGTTCAAACCCAGGTCTCCAGAGAAGTGTAGCGGTTTGCATTCTCATTTATTAAGAATGTAAACCCAATATTAGCTCACGTCCAACCCACTACCGTACAACCTTCATGTTACGCTGTTTACACAGCTTTTTTAATCCCAACAGCACGTCTCCTGATCCAACCTCCCCATTGGAGCCAGAGGGTTCCCCCCAAGTTTCCTCTCACAGTAAAGATCTGTCCACGTGAATTCCTTTTATGTCGGTGTTTTAATTGAACACTAAAAAAGTAACAGTTCGAGGAATACAAGATTTAGTGTGGCACATAAAAACATAAAATGACAATAATAAAGAAAATCTCTCACTCACATAAATTAAGCCAAAGCCCTAAAAATTCAGCTTATGAAGATCATATATTCTGCAGTTGATTTTCCATTTTCAGCCCCCAAAATGCAATAAATTACGAAGCAGGAGCCTGGGCCTGGTGCCGCTCAGACACATTCATTCTCCCCCTGAAACATTGCGGCCGTTTCTTATCGTATTTGTCTTTCCAAATCTTTATTAACTCACCAAAAGAGCTTATTGAAGGCCTACCTTCACTGTGACCCCAGGGGCTGGCAGCCAGTAAAAAAAAACCAAAACAAATTAGAACTCTGCTATTCACATACGTTCGGGGGAAATCAATAGTTTTAATTTTCACATGGAGGCCCACAATTTTCCACTGACGGCCTCAGCAGGTTTTAATGGACACAAACAATTTACTTTTACTGTTTTAATTGTTCTTAGTCAATCGCTTTTTATTGCCCTTTACATCTGACTAAACAAATGAATCGAGCTGGAATTCATAAATGATGACTCGGTAACATGGCCGGCCAGTCCTGTGTATTTTACCGTCGGAGTCTCAGTGGCAGGCGGCCTTAGGGAAGAGCGGGCCAAGAGGTGGTGCTGGGCATTAGAGCAGAAACCGGAACCAGTCCGGAGGGAAATGGCAGAGCAGTGGCACCGGAAGGTGAGGGGAGCGGCAGGGAGGTTCCCTTCCCCTACCTGAATGCCAAGTGCCACCCAGCGGTCCCCTGGGGAGAGGTGAGAGCTTCTGATTGCTGGGAGCCTGGAGGAGGTGAGGTGAGCTAACTACCCTGTTTCCCTGAAAATAAGACAGTGCCTTCTATTAATTTTTGCTCCCAAAGATGCGCTAGATCTTATTTTCAGGGGGTATGCCTTATAGCTTATTTCCCCTAAAGTAAGACATCCCCCGAAAATAAGACCTACTTGCTGTAATATAAGGCATCCCCCTGAAAATAAGATCTAGTGCATCTTTAGGAGCAAAAATTAATAGAAGGCACTGTCTTATTTTCGGGGAAGTGTTATTACAGTGAGTAGGTCTTATTTTGGGGGGATGTTTTACTTTCAGGGAAACAGAGTAGGTGTACAGGCTGCTGGGATGTGACCTGTGGTGTCTGGAATCAGGAAGACCCTCTCCAGTGGCAAGCTGGCACTGCCAGCCGGCATGTGGGGCACCTCTACGTCTAGCAGACCGGCGTGCGGAAGCCCCTTCTCTCTGTGAAAAGTCACAGCTTCCTGGTGTCTCACGCCAGTCTGGCGGATCCCAGGGCATTCGACTTTTGCAAATTCAATTCCACACAGCGGAAATAAACAAGAGGGGGGATGGGTGGGTGGGCAGGGGACTCAGTGCAGATGGCTGTGCCTGTGTCCTCTTCCCATTCGTCGTGGAATTGAATTTGCAAAAGTCCCGGGGTGAGCGCGTGTCCTGCAGGGGCCGAGGCTGGAAATGGCACGCAGCTGCCCCCACAGTGGCTCTGAGCCTGAACGGACTCACAACCACGCCAGGTGCTCAGGGAAGCAGCACAGGCCACAGCGGAAGTAGATTAGGGCAGTGGTCGGCAAACCGCAGCTCCCGAGCCACATTGCGGCCCTTTGGCCTCTTGAGTTTTTAGCAAAGGCCAGCTTAGGAGGACCCTAATTAAGTTAATAACAACGTACCTACCTAATATAGTTTAAAAAATTTGGCTCTCAAAAGAAATTTCAATCCTTGTACTGTTGATATTTGGGCCTGTTGACTAATGAGTTTGCCGATCACTGGATTAAGGGAGGGGTCCTGCTCTCACAGGTGAAAGAAGTAACTTTTCTTCTCTGGAGACCCGGGTTCAAACCTCCCTGAAGCCACAGGGAAACAGGTGTTGTGGCTGAGTCTCCTCCCCCACCCTCACCCCTCAATTGTCAACATTGGCTTCTTAAGGCCATTAACCAAAGATGGTGGTTAATCACAGCCAAGGACTGATGGGAGGCAGGGAGGTGAGGCTGCAAGTGACACTGGTTAGCAGCGGATTTCTCTCCAATCCTGGGGCTCATTATGAGCCACATTTCTTCCTCTCCTTGAGTTTCCTGCTATTCATAAAATGCTGATTTCTGAGGTCCCTTCCAATTTCTTTTCAGATTGGCTCAATTAGATTCGGGGAAACCCTCGCATTGCATTGCAAATTACGACCCAATGTTAGTACCATGAGCAAGCGACTTAAAAACAAGTCGGGGTGGGAGGATCTGGCACTGGACGGACTCGTATGTTGGTTTTATCACCCTCCATCCTGTCATGAGAGGCACAGGTGACCCCCTAATCCAGAGGCTCATGGGGAGCGCTGGGTAGCAGCCCCTCTGCTCGACCCCGAAGCTGCCTGCTCAGTGAGGTGGGAACTGTGTTCTTCCTGCCCTGGTGTACCCCACCCCCATCTTTAATGAGAGCACGAGGGGAGCAAAGCTATTTCCCCAAAGACACTGACCAGCTATGTGCTCACCAGGGCTTTATAGTTCATCCGAGGGGTGCCTGTTCCCGGGGTGAGCGCGTGTCCTGCAGGGGCCGAGGCTGGAAGCTCACGCTGGAAGCTCACCTGGAGACCAGGCCCAGCACTGCACCTGCGGGAGCTTCTCTCTGGAGGGCTGAGCAGAAGAATGGATTCTCTTTGCTGGGCCGGTTCTGAAAGAAGTGATGGGCAGCCGAAACCGGTTCAGCTCAGTGGATAGAGTGTCAGCCTGGGGACTCAAGGGTCCCAGGTTCGATTCCGATCAAGGGCATGTACCTTGGTTGCGGGCACATCCCCAGTGGGGAGTGTGCAGGAGGCAGCTGGTCAATGTTTCTAACTCTTTATCCCTCTCCCTTCCTCTCTGTAAAAAATCATTAAAATATATTTTTTAAAAAGAAGTGATGGGCAGACAGCTTAATTGTGAGTGTGAGTATTCCAGTGTCTTATCTTCCATCAAGTGATTCTATTGCAAGTGTCACTCCGAGGCTCACTGGCCCCAAAGGAGAGGAGTTTGGGCTGGAACAGGTTCTGTGGGAGGAATCGCTACCCAGATGCATGGTGTCGTGGCCCAGGATGCCTGTGGTGAATATCCTGAAAGACGGCAGGGTTTGATGCCCACCCACTTTGGAGACCAGGCTCTCCCGTGGACGTGTTGTGTGGTTTTCAGACGCACCGCTAGGCAGGCATGGTGGCAGCCCACCGGAGATTTCATCGTGAGCATAACCCTGACCCCTAAACGTGTTCATAGTTATTCCCGTTTGTAGAAGACGAGGTCACGTGGAGGCTTCGTGCAAGACAGACTGCTGGCAGGCTGGGTCACACGGCGAGTTGGATCCCTTACTTTTCTCGGACAGACCTTGGGTTTATACCGGCCTTTAGGTTCCAGGCCGAAGGAAGGGTTTAATGATCCGAGAGGCAGCAGGTAATACAATGAAGGGGAAAAAAAAATTCAACACTGCAAAGGGCTTTTATTTTAGAGGCACCACTTCAAAAAAACGAGAAATCACTTCAAAACATGTCAAATAGAAAATAATTTATTTTAACTTCATTTTCCTTAATGTTTGTGAGTAAGCGTGACTTTGTGAACTTGCCTGTTGAGAGAGTCTGTCCCTTCAAACCCACACAGAAAAAGGTCTGCGAGGAGCACTTAAAAGTCACACGCCGCCGCCTCCATCGGCGACTCCACTGTGAGCGATCCTTCTCCCCACCGGCTGCAATACCCCATTTCCCCGAAAATAAGACAGTGTCTTATATTAATGTTTGCTCCCAACTATGTGCCAGATCTTATTTTCGGGGGGTGCCTTATATGACAGCGACTAGGTCTTATTTTCGGGGGATGTCTTACTTTCGGGGAAACTGGGTAGTTGCAAACGTGCTCCGAACTTCCGTAAAGCGGCACTCCCCATCCTTAGCTTTCTGCTTAAGCCCGGGCGCTCGGTTGGGGACTTCACCCGGAAACATGTTTACCGTTGAAACATGCGTTTAGACACGGCTGGTTTGGTTATGGGTATCCAATCATTAACCAGCTGGGTGGGTTTGAGCTGACGCCCTGACCTAAATAATATATTAATGGTCACTCATTGGAAACACATTCAGGAAAGTAACATTATAAAATAGGATTCCATTAAAAATACATCATGGTAGCTGTACTCTGGGCAGAAAAAAAAAAAAGCATGTGTAACTTTACCCACGTGCATATACTTGAAACACATTATCCTGGGAAAGTATGCTCAACAAGGTCTTTTGGAAATGTAAGCACTTTATGGAAAAGGTCACACGTACAAAAGTACCCTTGCTATTTGAGCAAGGCCCTGTGGGTCAATATTGCCCCCCAAGGTAGTTCGGGGGGGGGGGGCTTTTCTCCACTTAAAATGCAGCCCCGTGCCCGGAAGCGCAGAGGCGGGCTATACACATGACCTTGTCATCTTACACACACAGACTTGCCGCACTGAACGACGCAGGGTTTTCGACCCCAACGGGAGCGCCGTCTATACCCACGACGCTTAGACAGTCGTCACCGAGAGGAAGGAATTGTACACCCTGGTGCCATCTGGGGACTTGGTGCCGTGGGTCAGGAGCTCCTGGATCGTCATCCAGTTATCCAGGATCTTCTTGTTCCTCCTCTTCATCATCTTCTTGTGGCTCAGCTCAAGGATGCTCACCTCCCTCCTGTCCTCGTCGGCGCCTGCGGCGGGCTGCTCCCTGGGGCCGCAGCCCTCCAGCCGGCTCTGCAGCAGGAGCGCCCGCCGCCGCCTCTGCTCACGGGCGCGGGCCACGTGCTGCTTGCGCTCCTCACGGCTCCAGTAGCGGCCCAGCTTCATGTCGCTGGCCGCGTCGTCGTCCGTGGTGACCCCGCTGCGCTCCTCGCGGATCCGCAGCGCGCGCTCCCGCAGCAGGCGGTCCCGCACCGGCCTCTTGGTGATGTAGCGGGAGCCGTCGCTGCGCACCTTCACCTTCCACTCCGTGCGGGGCGGCTCGGGTGGGCCGGCGGGGCCCGGGTCCTTGCACACGCCCAGCAGGCTCACTTGGCTGTGCGCGTACTCCACCGCCGACTTCTGCTGCACCAGCTGCATGTAGCTGCGGTAGCGCCGCGCGTGCCACGGGATGTGGGCCAGCTTGTGGGGCGCGTGCCCGTGGTGCGTGGGGGGCGCAGGGCTGGGACCATCATCCCCGGGGCTGCGCTCCGGGCTCTGCGGGGCCCCGTGCAGGTCCGCCTCCTCCGTGATGCAGAGAGGACTTTCTGGCGATGGCCCGCCGCAGGCCCCCGGGGTCGCCTCGGCCCCTCTCCGCAGGGAGCTGTCGGGGGACGTGTCCAGGGCGAGCGGGGTGCTCCGGCAGCTCTCCCCGGTGTTGTAGGCGCTCGAACTGTCCTTGTCTGACTTCTCGGGAAGCTCGGTGATGTCGGAGAGCTCGTGACGGCGGCGCCCACCGTCCGCCTCCGTGTCGCAGCTGCGGAAGCCACCGGGGTGCAGCGCCCAGGCCTCGCGCAGCTGCCGAGCCCGGTGGGCGCGCACGACGCTCAGACACTCGAGCTCGATGCTGCGCAGCTCGGCGTTGAGCAGCTCCAGCTCCCTGTCCACGCTCTCGGGGGCGCCCCTGCCCGCGCCCCGGCCCGGGCACCTGAGCTCCAGCAGCTCGGCGTCCAGCAGCCCCAGCTCCCCGTCGGTGCTGTCGGGGGCGCCCGGCCCCGGGCACTTGAGCTCCAGCAGCTGTCGGAAGCTCTCACACTCCGCGTCCTCTGCGCAGTCGGCCCAGAGCAAGGACTCCCCGCTGAAGGGCAGGTCGCCGCTGCCCAGCGTGTCCTGGCTGCCGGTGCGTGTCCTCTGCCCGGCCAGCGCAGCCGAGCCGGGCGCCTCGTCGCCGTTGTTCTCCTGCTCCGAGCTCTCGTCGTTGCGCGTGCTCTCGTCCGTGCGGCCCACGCCGCTGTCCTTCTCATGCTGCGTGGACAGGATGGTGGCGGTGTCCGTGGTGCCCCCGTCCTCCTCATGCTTCTTCTGCACAAAACGAGAACCCCCCGGGGTCACGGCGAGGGGCCTGGGGGCAGCGACCCGTGACCTCTTACTGAGGGACAAGGCTCTGCGGTGGCGCGGGCCTCCACCGCTCGGCACAAGGGAGGACTAGGACAGGCCTGGGCATTCCCAGACCTCCCTGGGCGACCATGGATGCTGTCGGAAAAGTGGGGTGACAGTCGCCTGGCCTGGATGAATGACCCAGCGCACAGGGCCACCTCTAGCTCCCAGTCATGGGGTGTGCAGGACAGCGGTGGTGGCACAGACGGGCCAGGGGCAGCTCAGGTTAAACGGGGAAGGGCTGCGCTTTGGGAAACGTGGCCGTGTCTCTGGTCTACATCAATCCGCCCCCACAGGTGCTTTCTCTGCAAACGTGGAAGGTCAGCGGTCCCTTCCCAGTTCTCTGAGTGCAGGGCGGCCCTTCCCTCATGAAGGACAAGCATGGCTTTCCTGCCTTCTAGGTGGGTCTCCCGTGGTCCTTAGTTAGCTTCTAAGGGAGACCCACAGCTGTTTCCTGCAGCTGGGCTACCAGCAAGGCTGGCGGGGGGGCTGGGCGTGGCTGGGCGAGGACTAGGTGTGGCCGGGAGACTGATGGGCGTGGCCTGGTGATGGCTGGGCTAGTTGGTGAGGACTGGGTGTGGCCAGACAAGGGCTGTGCTAGGCTGGGCGTGACTAGGCATGGGCTGGGCGTGGCCAGGCAAGGGATGGGCGTGGCCAGGCATGGGCTGGGCGTGGTCAAGAGGGCTGGGCATGGTCAGCTAGGCTAGGCGTGCTGGGTGAGGTTGGGCGTGGCCGGGCGAAGGCTGGGCGTGGTCAGGCGAGGGCTGGGCGTGGCCTGGCGAGGGCTGGGCTAGGTTGGTGAAGGATGGGCGTGGCCTGGCGAGGGCTGGGCTAAGTTGGTGAAGGATGGGCGTGTCCTGGCGAGGGCTGGGCTAGGTTGGTGAAGGATGGGCGTGTCCTGGCGAGGGCTGGGCTAGGTTGGTGAAGGATGGGCGTGTCCTGGCGAGGGCTGGGCTAGGTTGGTGAAGTATGGGCGTGTCCTGGCGAGGGCTGGGCTAGGTTGGTGGAGGATGGGCGTGGCCTGGCGAGGGCTGGGCTAGGTTGGTGAAGGATGGGCGTGGCCTGGCGAGGGCTGGGCTAGGTTGGTAAGGGCTGGGCGTGGTCAGGAGACAGCTGTGCTAGGCTGGGCGTGCTGGGTGAGGTTGGGCGTGGCCGGGTAAAGGTTGGGCGTGGCCTGGCGAGGGCAGTGAGGGCAGCTCGGCCTTACCTGCTGCAGCGCGCTGGCGGTGAACTGCATGGCCTGGTGGTGCTGCTCCTCCAGCATGTCCATGTGCAGGTCGTCCAGAAAGTCGTTCCGGTCGTCGTCCATCCAGCCCTCGTCCAGCTGGGGAAAAGCGGCAGCCAACACACGCCTCAGAGGAGAGCACTCTCGCTCTCATTTCATTCACTCATATTTTTTAAGAAAAGACATTTCCTTGGGGGAAAACATTTCCAGGGCAGTCTGCCTGTTGTTTGCTATATAGTCCAGGAAACGCCCTGCCTCACCCCATATCTGGGGCAGGGTGGGGGGTCCCCCAGTGTCTGCTGTTTCATTTTTTAGGGTGGAACCCCTTCTCTCACAGCTATTTTCGGGCCGAGGTGCAGGGCCGGGTACAGCAAGCCCTGCATCCTACCTGCTGGTCCCATACAAGCAACACCACCCTCTTCCTTGTCCAGGGAAGAGCAGACTCTTCAGGGGCCCTTCATCGGCAGCCCAGGTGCCAAGTCTGGCCTTTCCTATCTGTTTTTAGTAAAAAGTTTATTGACCAATCCCCCCCCCCCCCCTCTCTCTGTCATTATTTTACATGTAGGCAGCCAAAGGAAGGACAAGAAATTTAAGCATCACCTTCTCCGCTGACACCCTGAAGCCAAAGTTTATTCCAATCTGCTCATTTCCCAAAAAGGCCACATTAAGCCCCTTGGACAAGGAATCACCTTGGTGTCTTTTCATTAAAAAGTAAAATAAAAATTGTTCTCTGTTTAAGGGAGACACCATGATTTGATAAACGCCGTAAAATCATGACAATTGTCAAGCTAATGAACATCACCTACAGTCACTGTTTTGCGTGATAAGAGCACCTGCCATCTACCCTCCCGGCACATTTCCCGGCGCCAGGGCAGCATCATAAATCCAGGCACATTCGGGGCGCCCCCTGCAGCTGTGATTGACACACAGCTCCAGGCTGGGACCTGGGTTAGGTCTTGACCTCTAACATCTTGAAGGCTGTGACTCTGGTGCCTTCCATTCCACGCGTTCCTCTCCTCCTTCTTTCCAGTCCCCGCGTTAAGGCACCTGCTGGGCCCGCAGAGCAACCGCCAGAGTGGCTGACAGCACCCGCCTTCACCGGCCAACACCAAACAGATTCTGAGCCTCAGAGGGAGATTACCTTTCCAGTCTTCCAGTTCGGACCCGACACCGGGGCCGTGTTCTGCGGGGACAGGGACTCTGGTTTTGGGTTTAGAGAGACAGGCCCAGCCTGTGCTTAGGAAGCTGACTTACCTGGAGTTCTGGCCTTGCGATGAGCAAGGAGAAGTTCTTGTTTTCTTCACTGGTGAGGAGGGCCACGGCCTCCTCGCGGTTCCGTACCTCTATCCCGTTAATCTTTAAAAAGAGAGAGAGAGGGCTGAAACCGGTGTGGCTCAGTGGGTAGAGCGTCGGCCTGTAGACTGAAGGGTCCTGGATTCAATTCTGGTCAAGGGCATGTACCTTGGCTGCAGGCACATCCCCAGTAGGGGGTGTCCAAGAGGCAGCGGATCTGACTTTCTATCCCTCTCCCTTCCTCTCTGTAAAAAATCAATAAAATATATTTTTAAAAAATTAAAGTTAAAATTAAAAAAAGAGAGAGTGGAGGGTGGACAGACACTGAAGTAGATCACGCAGAATCATGCTGCGCTACTCCCTCGGGTACCCGCTTGGGGCTAGACCACGGGAGGTCCCGGAGCTCGGAGAGAACGCTCCTTTTCAGGGGCCCTGCCCGGACGGGTGCGGCTGCTGGCCCAGGGCAGATCCCCGGCGTCCAAGGCCAGGGCACCGTGGAGGCCGTGTGAACGGAGCACGTGAAGAGGAACGCGTGAGCAATTGACTCAGCTGGGAGACTCGGGCAGGAGAACAAGGGGAAGCATGAAGGCTTATTACAGGTGTTTTACGACAGTGGTCGGCAAATCCCGGCTTGCAAGCCACATGCGGCTCTTTGGCATCTTGAGTGTGGCTCTTCCACAAAATACCACGTGCGGGCGACCATGGACAGTGTGATTGAAACTTCATGGCCCGTGTGCAGAAGTTGGTTTTCGGCGGGTGAGTCTATTTTGAAGCGGCCTTAGAACACTCAAGGGGCCAAAGAGCTGCATGTAGCTTGCGAGCCTTGGTTTGCTGACTACTGTTTCAGGATAACACGGGAGAAGCAGCAGTGGCAGGTCTGATGGAATGTTATAGAAGCTGAGGGCAGAGAAGGAAGCGGGGTTATAAAGGGGGGTCTGGGTCCCAGCCTCAGGCAGGGCAGACGGTCAGGGAGAGGGGCTCTCTCGCCACGACCCCCGGGAACCCTCCCTCGGGAGTTCGGCTTCTTGTCCTGAGAATTTGGGGCTCTGCTGGTCTGGCGGTTTCAGCCCCGGGGTGAGCGATTCCTCCAGGGGATGGGGCTGGTCCCACTGGGCTGGGAGGTGAGCCCTCCATCAACTCCGTATGCCTGTGCTCAACGGGGTCCCCCGAGGGCTGACACCAGGGCTGGGGTGATGGCTCTCGGTTACCAAGGAGAAACGGGGTGGCCGAGACCACGGGGGCCAAGCCGAGCGGTAGACGTTGCTGGAAACCCACAGCAACTACAGGAAGGCTGAGCCGGCCTGAAGGTTTGGGGGCACTCCAGCAGCTGGGGGCTCCTGAGCAGCCGAGATTTGGGCTGAGGGCTGAGGAATGTCCAATAAGCAGCGGAAAATGACAAAAATCACTCAAGATGAGGCATGTCAGGACAGATATAAACACAGTAGCTCAGAGCACCAGGCGAGCTAGCTCCTGCTGGGCGCTGCCCTCCCGATGGGGTGCCCCGTCCCCGCTGTCGCCGTCCTCCCCACTCCCCGTGCATTTACTGTCCAGAGCTGGGCTTCACCCACTAAGCTAACCCGTCTGGCCTCCCGACACCCCTGGCTTGGGGGTCTCGCTCCTTGACCCTGAGCTGTCACCACACCGGGTGGAACTCCGCGGCAGGCAGGGTGAGGCCCACCTACCTGGATGATGCGGTCGCCTTCCCGGATGCGCCCGTCCTGGGCCGCGATGCTGTTGGGGTCGATCTGGAGAAAACAGCGGGCGTCTGAGCCCCGGGCGGTCGTTCACCGCGCACGGACACAGCGGCCCCGCCCGAAGGCCGGCGCGAACACAGCCAGGCTCCTGCCTAAGCAGGGCCCGCGTGACGCCAGGGGGCAACCATGGGCCGATCCGTGTTTCCAAGCACTTTCCAGGGCATGTCCTCCAGTCCCTGCCCGGCAACTCTGCCCCGCAGCCCCGTGTCCTGGCCCTGCCAGCCTCGGGGACGAGAGGCCCAGCGGACTCTTGCTGCACAGAAATGAAAATCGCCACAGTGACCAGCAACTGTGCCTCGGTTATTTTACCCAGTGTTTCTAATAAATTTTGGAAAAGAACTTTAAAACCGAAGTGGTGTGCTCAGTGGATAGAGCAGAGCCTCGGCCTGTGGACTGTAGGGTTCAATTCCAGCCAAGGGCACATGCCCGGGTTGTGGGTTCCATCTCTGGTGGGGGGCATGCAATAGGCAGCCGATCCATGATTCTCCCTCATCATTGATGTTTCCCTCTTCTTCTCCCTCTTCCCTCTCCCTCTCCCTCTCCCTTCCTCTCTGAAATCAATAAAAATATACGAAAAACAAACCTAAGAAAAAACTCCACAAAAACAAAAACAAAAACCTGAAGTATACTACCCTGTTTCCCCCAAAATAACACAGTGTCATATGTTAATTTTCGCTCCCAAAGATGCGCTAGATCTTATTTTCCGGGAGATGCCTTATGTTACAGCGAATAGGTCTCATTTTCGGGGGATGTCTTACTTTCGGGGAAACAGGGTAGTACTTGAGACACGAGGACTGACTGTAGGAAAGAGACCCCGACAGCAGTGCCGACGGACCCCCCGGAGCCGGTGGATGGAGAACATTCGTTCGGAGGGAAGGTTACTGGGCCAGGGTTATACACCCATGGAAGGTTACACACCCATATTCACCCTCTGAGCAGGCTCTGCGTCCAACAGAACCGTGTCCGCGTTTGCAGACTTGCAGGCCCGGCACCCACGCGGGGTCACTCCCCGGCTGTGTGGTCTTCTCTGGCAGAGCAAACAATGTCTGCCTACCTGTCCCGAAGTCCATGCAACATACAGGACTCTGACTACACACCTGCCACCCAAAGGAAGGAGAGAGAAACACGTGCGTGGCCCATCCGATGACCAGGAGCGTGGAAATGAGAGGCAGCCGCTCCCTCGGGGCTGAGCACACACAACCGTTTACGGCCGGCCGGCCTGGAGGCTGCTCCGGGGCTATGCCGCGCCTGTGCAGACAGGAGATCATAGCCCCGGGGAAGACGGGGCTCCGTGGAGGGGGACGACGGGGGCAGAGAAATGTGCCTGTGTCTTTGGAAGGGGTTCTCATTGAGGCAGAGTGCGGGTGGTGACCACAGAAAGAAAGACAAACCCCCCTCTCGGTCCCAATGTGGTCGCCGTGAAGAGCTGCCTGCCTACCTCGCTGATATAGATGCCGAGGTCGTCCTCGTCGTCCGTGCGGTAGCACACGGTGAGGCCCAGCTTGTCCTGGCTGTTGGCTCGGTACAGGTCCACCTCCTGCGGAGAGAGGCCCCGTGAGACCCCCGAGCACGGGGGGAAAGGGGGGGAAGGGGGCGGCCGCCAGGGCCTCAGGTGCTTTAAAAATATTTCCTTTAAACCATGAACTGGATTTCTTTGCAGCCGACTATGCGCGGGGTTCGCTTACCCAACCCACAGTGATTATGGGCCCGGGATCAATGCACCGGGCATTTTTGACCTCTCAGTCAATAGAAAGTCATTTTGGAAATAGTTATTCTATTGATCCCCCCCAAAGAAAAATTACCCATATTTCACTCCACATCCAGACGTCGGGGGCAGGGCTTTAAAAAGCATTCCTCCGGCGTCTGCTGCACACAAGGACGTTTCCAGGCCCCCGACGACGTCCGGCCGTTTCACCTTTGGCTCGAGGACTCGGGGTTTGTGTTGCCTTACCAGTCACCGTAACAGAACTTGCAAAACGGGTCCCAGAAAGGAGGGTCACGCGATCGCAGCCAGGACTGCTCCCCAGCCCAGAAATCACTTACAGCCGCTAGTACCGCGAATTAAATAAGACGGGGGCCCGACGGGGCGACACTTGGGCACGGGGGACGCTGCTGTGTCTGCCAATGAGCCCTGCCGCAGAGCGAAGTCAGCTCCGGTGGCCTGGGAGGGAGGACGGGGCGCCGAGCGAGCGCACCCGGCGGCCTCGCTGCCCTCTCCTGGGGGCGGCGCGCACCAGGACGATTCTGCAGCCGCTGCCCCCCGGGAAGGGCTGCTGGGGTCCGTGGGGCAGCAGGTCCCTGGGTCTGGATTTAGTGCTATCTGCTCAACAACAGGGCCGGGAGGGACTCTGAGTCGGGGGGTCTCTGAGCCACGGTCTTTGGGGACCAAGTCCTCCCTCCAGCCTCTTGGCGGAGAGCTGAGGCCCAGCTGTTCCCTCCTTGGTCCAGGACGCCGCTGTGCACGTTTCTTTACAGCATCTCAACGCTTCCCCCTGGGCAGCGGGTTGCAGAGCTGCCCCTGAAAGGCTGTAGTTTCCTGTCTGTCTTTGGGGTGAAGCTCAGAGCAGTGGTGCAGCAGCGACTTCCTGACCCTCCCTGGGAAAGGCAGGGTGCCCACCACCAAGGACGCCTCGAGGCAGAACAGCAGGTGCCGAGGTCCTGGCCCGGGGGGGCCGGCGCTCTGTGTGCCAGGACCAGCGGCGGCTGTGTGTGACGGGCGGTCAGGTGGGGCCAGCGAGGGCCCCACGCCCAGAGGAAGAACTCGGGTTTTCTTTGGGGTCGTGGGAAACCGTGACAAGTTCTATGAGCACCGCCACGCCCTGCCTATTCCCTGCGCCCCTGCCTTTTGACCGCCCGGGGAGTGTGAGGTGGGCTGTGAGGACCTCCGATCCCAACTCTGCCTCTTTCTAGCGGCTTCCCCGGAGCTCATCAGGCACCCCTGCCCGAGTCCGCCCTGCGGTGCCGGCCCGGGGAATGGAGGCGGCTATGGGGCAGTTTCTGACCACACGCGGCATCTGGGGGCTCGGGGGGAAATGACGGTTTGTCGGGAGTTATCGGGGAGTTCTGGACGTTCTCAACATTTGCTTCTGTCAGTGAGCACGCCCCCCGGCACGGAGCTGGCTACGCATCGGTCCGTGACGCTGGAGATCGGCTTTGCCAAGGCCGGGAGCCACACGGAATGAATAATGCACGCGTCCGCCGCGTCCGCCCTCCCCGAGGGGTCCGGTTGCTTCCCGGTCTAGATGGATCCCTGGATAACAGGGAGCGGAGCGGCTCCGCCTGACATTTCAGATGCAACTGAAACGCTAGTCCAATTAAGAGAGTGAAGAGGGCCTTCCCCCGAGGGAGCCACATTTCTGAGTCTTCGTCCGACACTTCCCTCGAGGGCCCCGAGGGCTGACACGACGGCTGATGTACCTGCAGGTCGGGTCACTGAGGCACAGCTCTCCCCTCATTGGTCCAGGACGCTGCTGTGCACGTTTCTTTAAATCATCTCAACGCTTCCTCTCCCGGTGAGATGTACAGCTGCCCCTGAAAGGCTGCATTTTCCTTCACCCCAACTGACCTTCAATTGACCTCCAATTGACCTTACATTCACCTCACGTTCCGGATAGGGCACCACGGCCCTGAGCCTTCGCTCAGCAAGTACTTGCTGGTGCCCAGGCCAGGCCAGCACGGCCCAGGCAGGAGGAGTGTGAGTGAGTCGGACCAGAGCCCAGCTCTCGGGGGCCTGGGTTCTGGGGGAGCCAGACAGCAGGCAGGAGGTGGTGCCGTGGGACCGGGGGATGTGCTAGAGGGGTCACCTCCTCAGGGGCATGCTGTGCAGGCTGTGCAGCAGCTGGGAGGGCTTGGGACAAGGGGTGGTACAAAGTCACCAAGATGCTGGGAGGGTGAGGAGGAAGTGACGGGGCGGGGGGAGGATATGGGGGAAGGGCTGACCAGGGAAGGATCTGGAGGAGCCGTGCTGTGCCTAGGAAGCTGAAGCTGGGCATCCTGTGTTCCTCTAGCCCCCTGCCACCTACTCTCGGGACCGGTGAGGAGCGCACCCCAGGCCATAGGGGAAGTGGGGCCCCCTTGCTGCTGTCAGAATCACGTCAGTGGAACAGGTGACTGGGGAGGAGCCACTGATGCGCCAAACGGGAAAACAAACAGCAGATGGAGGACACAGCCTCTTCAGACGCCTGCTTTCTCTCGGAACTGCCGACCGGAACGTCCAGAGCGGGGGTTCGGCCGTGAACACTTAGGGGTGGGTTTGGCGGCTCGACCCTGGGGGTGCGCGAGCATCGCCCTTTCACCGGAAGCGGTTTCCCAGAGCAGGGACCGGACACTGACGTGACTGGGACCGTCCTGCGTGCTTTCTGAGCGAACACCCGCCCTCCGTGAGCGCCTGCCCCCAGGACGCCCCCACGGCTCCGCACAGTCCTCTGTGGGACCCCGTGGGGCTGCTCCCGCTGAAACACCTGGGCATGGAGCCTGGTTCTTCTTCCTCCACAATGGAGCCGACTCCCGGGCCCCAAAGCAACACCTACCTGTGTTTTAAATTGTTTAAAGTATTCAAAAGATAGGGTAGCCTGTCCTGTTCCTGTGGAGGGTGCCCCCAGGGGAGACACATGGGCATTTCTTTAGCTATTGTCAGCTGAACCCAGGGCGACAGGCAGAGCCACGCCCTGGGAACACGCTTCACCCCAAAGGCTGACGGGTTATCAGCTGGACTTGTAACTTTGCCTCAGGTGTTGGGAGAGGAGGGCCTTGAAATGTAAATGCAGTAGAGCCCCGGGAATGCGGGAATGAATAGGGCCCCTTTATTCTAATTTTGGTGAAACCCCTTTGTATTTTGGAATATACATAAACACGGCTTCAGCTTCATGGGCTTGGGGATCCTGTCTCTCCACCAGAGAGAGGGAGATTCCACCGGGCCCCAGCTATTATTTCTATTACTGCGTCTTGTCTTCCATTCTTTTATTTCTCAATCCCCAGATCCTTTATCAGAAACTGGACCCACTCTCCCTCTCTGCCCGGGAAGTGGAAAAGAAAGAAAACCCTCCAGTTCCGGGCGTCGGAGGTTCCGGCCGGAGGTTTTCTAACACGGATCTCGCAGAAACCCAGCGGACCCATCACTCTACCCTTACGTGTGTTATTGAGGCCAAAGAGGATGGAAGGTTCTAGACGCCGCATGATGCCAACTGGCCTCTGTGCTGCAGGCAGTGAGAGGACCCCAGGCCACCAGGGCCTGCTTCTCAGATGCCGTTGGAGCAGCGGGCCGTTGTCCTTGGGAAAGAAATTCGCCGGCAGCCCCGGCCTGTGCGTCTAGAGAGCTGCCCAGTGCTCTCGTGGCCCCCAAACCAGCGACCTCACCTCCAGCTCCAGTTCCTCCCTGTCCAGGTCCTGCGGGGCGCCACCCAGGTAGTCGCTGGGGTCGTAGTACTCGTGGGCCGAGGGGTGCCTGCAAAGAGAGGAGCAGCTGTGAGGTGAACCTGCCGATTCCCCCCAACCCCCACCCCGGGCACAGGCCCCCCCCTCCCACCTCCCATCACCCACACCTCTGGCTGTGTTTCCCAGCTTGGAGTGTGAGTGAGTCGGACCAGAGCCCAGCTCTCGGGGGGCCTGGACTCTGGGGAGCCAGACAGCAGCCAGGAGGTGGTGCCATGGGGTCTGGGAAGGGGGGCGTGGGAGGCGACCCCTCCACCACGCCTCGGGGGCCCCTCGCTTGGTGTCTGTTACGAAGCACCGCCCACATTCCCTCCCGCCACCACCTGCGGCGATTAAATTTTATCCCGAAACAACTTTTACGACGTTAGTAAGTAATTTTGCTCTTAGAATAAAATTTGAATAACTCTGCCCCAGGGTTATAATAAAGTAATTAATATGTCGCAGGATCCAATTTATCGCCGGCACACGCAGGGACGGGAAGCAGGGGAACCCCGGAGGCAGGCGCGGGGGCCACTCACTCCTCGGGCAGGAGGTAGGGCCCCAGCGGGGGCGGGCTGGGCGGGGCCAGCTTGGCGAGGGCCATGATGTGCTCGAAGGTGATGTCGGTCTGGGTGCCCGCGTCCACCAGCTGCGCCTCCGACGGCACGGGGAAGGCCCTGGCGCGGGGGGTCCGCCGCAGCACCTGCACCACGATGGGCTCCTGGGCCGTGCGGAAGGCCTCCACTGCCTGGGCATGCGTCGCCCGGGACAGGTCTTTGCCGTTGACCTGTCGAGACATTAGGGACACGATGATCATGAAGCAGGATCTGGAAAGACGGTTTTCACATGAGCAGCCACTGGGAGGGCAGCATGGGGATGTCCTGTCCCTCATGCTCTCTCCCCATCTCAGGTCCCGGGGAAGGCCTGGTGGCAGGGACGAGTTGGCAGGCCTGCGGAGGTGGCATCAACACCAAACCCGGAGCCGACATGTACACATGAAGTTTCTTTGGAGAGCCACATTTTTTAAACATGAACTTCTTCCAACGCCACTTCTTCAAAATAGACCTGCCCAGGCCGTGGTATTTTGTGGCTCGGGAGCCACAGTTTGCCGACCACAGATCTAAGGGGTTTAAACTCAGGATTAAATTGCTGAGCGAGTGGCATGAATTTGCCAGTTTCTCTGCAGGGAGGATTTGAGAAGCGGGGTGGGGGCTGGGAAGGTATCTATTCCGCAGTTCGGTCCCTGTACCACGATCCAGTACTTGCTTTTACCCTGTTTCCCTGAAAGTAAGACATCCCCGAAAATACTACTTGTGAGTGTGTGTGTATGTGTGTGGGGGGGGCTTCGGTGGCAGTGATTTGATGCCTGTAGTGTGCCCGCCGGACACCCCCCTGTCACGGGCCATGCTGGTCACGTCTGGACTGCAGACAGGGGTCTGCTGGGCTGAGGCTGGGGGCTGCGGGTGGAGGAGCCCAGCACCCAGAGGGCTCCATCAGCACCAGGAACTGGAAAGACCCATTTTTCTGGTTCTTCCCCTCCCTCCGCACAGCCGGCCGTTCCCTCTCTCCGAGCCTGTGCGAGAGGCCGGTGGGGCGCAGATGCTGCGCTCGCGGTCCGGGCCGGCCCGTGCTCTCAGTGGCCGCAGCCATTTTGGTTGGGGTTTATTTGCTCCCGATTGCCTTTGGGCGTGGCTTGATCGGAGGTATGGTCAATTTGCATATTACTCTTTCATTAGATAGGATGGGCCATCCTGAGCCCACCCCTGTTAGGGCTGAACAGTGGTCGGCAAACTCATCAGTCCACAGAGCCAAATATCAACAGGACAACGATTGACATTTCTCTTGAGAGCCACATTTTTTAAACTTAAACTTCTTCTATCGCCACTTCTTCAACATAGACTTGCCCAGGCCGTGGTGTTTTGTGGAAGAGCCACACTCCAGGGGCCAAAGAGCCGCACGTGGCTCTCGAGCCGCGGTTTGCCGACCACGGCTTTTGCTGAATCCTTGGGATCCCGTTTCTAACCGCTGTGCCTAGGGAACAAAGCCAGCAGCTGGATGCCACACACCTGCTCAGCTCACACATCCCGATGAGCCACCCCCCACACACAGGTGACCCCCACACATTCCGATGAGCCCCTCCACACACACACACAGTGACCCCCTCCTTCCTTCTGGCTCAAGTGGCTGCAGGGACCTTCCTCTGGGGTTGGGGCATGGCCAGCGTCCTCATGGGGGCTTTGGACAATGTAATGGTCCTCTCTCTGTCTCACTGTCCTCTCGACGGCATGAATATAACTGAAGGGTTGGGGGTTTTATGAAGCTTCATGAGAGAATCTGGGGATAACGGCTAAGGGATAAGGATTTACTAAGAAACCGGGGGGCTAAACCACGAAGACAAGAGGAGAGACAGTCCAGAGATGGAAAATGCTGATGATGCCCTGCCATGCCGGCAGTCAGCAGCTGTGCGCCGCTGCAGGTTGTCCAGGACAAAACCACAGAGGGTCAGACCTGCATTGCCACCATTTGTCCACCATCCAGACACCATTGCTGACATGTATACATAAGGAACTATTTGACATTGAAACTGGGACTCAGAACTGTTGGACATTGAAAATTGAGACTCAAATATTTTTTGTTCTTATATGTGTATTTTCAGCATGCAGATGCAAGATTTTTTTTTTTAAAGAAAAGAAATGGGGAAAAAATAGATACAGAGGCAGAGAAGCATTGAACAGACTGTCAAACTACAGGGGGAAGGCAGGGGAGGGTGAGGGATGGGGGGCTATAAGAGATCAACTGAAGGATTTATATGCATGCATATAAGCATAAGTAATGGATATAAGACACTGGGGGGGGGGGGAGCAGGTGAGGGCATGTGCTGGGGGGTAGAGGAGGCCGGGGGAGGTCAATGGAGGAATAAAGAAAACATATGTACTACTATTTGTAATACTTTAAACAAACAAACAAACAAAAAAATAAAGAAACCAGGGGGCTAAGGAAACCCGATACCAGGATATCACATTTTCCCAGGAGACAATAACCTATACATCAAAGGAGCAAAATGCAGCCTCGTCGGGGGCCTGAATAGCCTCTGTCCACAGAAACGCTCCCTCCCTGCCCACCCCACGTCCCCGGCCACCGACACCCACATCAATGCCTCCAGTCCTCGGATTCCCAGGGCCTCGTTAGGGGTGCGACAGATAAATGGTCCGCACTTGAGATCGCCGCACAAGCTCTTGACAAGCGTCGCGGGGCCGTTACGCTCTCCTAACAGCAGAGGAGACGCGGCGGGAGTCGCGAACCCAGACGGCCCATTCATTCTTGCAGCCAAATTTGTTTTGAATTACCTTGTGCCCATAACACTTATTACCCTGTCATCTCGGAATCGCGCCCCCGAGAGACCCGGCGAGGTGATGGCTCCCGCAGCCAGCCAACCAAGAATGACAGCGGCTCCTCCCGGTGTTATGAGGGGGCGTCGGCCTCGGTCGCAGGAGGAATGCTAGGGGCCGGGTGGGCTGTGAGGGAGGCAGTATCCCCCCATTGAGCAGGCTGCTTTTACAACAGTTGACGCAGCTCTGCAACCCGGTCCATGGACTGTTTTGGGACGAGACATGCGGACTGCAACGTTTATCTTTATTACAAATCAAATGCTTAGGCTACCCACCTCAGGCCCCGGTGCGGAGGTGCAATTACGGTGGAAATCCAATCAGCCTGTCTCTGGGCGCACATCGGCGCCGCAAATACGAGGTGACACTAAGGGACTCAAGTGTCCTTTCGAGCAAGGTCTCCGGAGAGGAGATGATGGTGCTGAGGGCGTGGGGCGATTCCTTCCCGGGTCACGTGCCCGCTGCCCCTTGCCCGGGGTGCTCACGACCAGCGTACCCATGTGCTGAGGACTAACACAGAGCTGGGGGCTTGTTCATTGGGGGGTACATTTTACTGACAGCCCACCTGTCCACCTGCCCGTCACTCACTCACTCACTCACTCACTCACGGAAAGCGCCCGCTGTGGTTCCTGGGATGTGTCCCCTCCAGGCGTGCCCCTCGGGAGAGCTCTGTGGGCAGAAGTGAGGCTGAAGTGCGTGTGAGGTGCTTTAAAGTCGTCCGACAGCAGGTACTGTGGGCAGCAGGTCACTACCCCGTCTCCCTGAAAATAAGTGTCTTATATTAATTTCTGCTCCCAAAGATGTGCTGGATCTTATTTTCGGGGGAAGTCTTATAGTACAGCGAGTAGGTCTTATTTTCGGGGGATGCCTTATAGTTCAGTGAGTAGGTCTTATTTTCCGAGGATGTCTTACTTTCGGGGAAACAGGGTAACCCAGCCAGACCGCGCCCCACTGCGGGCACAGGCTCCAAGCTCTCTGTACCCGAGAAAGCCCGCTGGTGAGCGGCTCTCACTCACCCGTGTCTCCATTCCACACGGGAGCCGGAGCCTTGCGAGGTTCTACAGAACCGGCGTGCAAGCAGCTCAGGACACGCGTACATATGACACTCTGAAAAGACGGCCTACTCTCTCCAAATTAAAAAATTAGTGTCTTTTTATGGGAAGACATTGTTTCTGAGGACCCGCACCCGGGGTCACCTCTGTTTCTATCTCACGTGCTAATGGCCCAGGATAAGTGCTAATGCAATTTCAAATCCAGCCTATCGTCAATTCCGCCCCTGGATGAAACCCAGCTTTTATGGGGTTCATTTAATTAAATACAGGGGCAGCGATTTCATTCTGCAAAATATCACACCTATGTGTCCAAACTAATTAAAACGCAGATTCCATAGGAGATGACCATGAGCTGTACACTGGAAAGTGGAAGGTGTGAAGCCCTGATCCGGCGTGGGTGACAAAGGTTCTTGGAGCGATAGCAGCCCTGTGGTGACATAGTTACAGGACAGGGCACCTCGGGGAGACACCTGGAACTCGGGGTGAGCCTGGGGCGCCCCCTGCACAGACAGCTGCACTGGGCTGGCGAGAGAAGTGCTGACTTAGACCCCACTGCCCCTCCCCCGGCAGGAGATGTACCGCCGGGGTCAGGTGTCCCCTGAGCCCCCGGTTCCTCCTTTGGGGAAAGAGAACCCAGGGGACAACCAGCACCCCGAGCACTGAAGGTCACTTGGTGGGATCCCCCACTCTGATTTCAAGCCACCAGGAGTCCGTGGGCTCAGCCCCTGGGAATCTGACAGGGGAGAAGGTGAAGAGACCTGCAGAGACCACATAGGGCCCTCGCAGACAGAGCGCACGCCCACAGTGCCAGCAGCAACCCCTACCCGAGGCTCTGCTCACCGGGGTGACCTCTGACCAGGGCCCTCGGTGGGTGCAGACCTGCCTGGTTCAGACCCTCAAACGAGCCAGGATCCCGGTGGGTCCTGCCTGCAGGGAGCCGAGGCCCAGCCCCACCTGTAGTGGGGAGCGCCCGAGTCCCCTTTGGACAGAAAGGCTGCTGACCACTCGAGACCCGGGAATAAGATAGGACAGTGGTCGGCAAACTCATCAGTCAACAGAGCCAAATACCAACAGCACCGCGTTAGAAATTTCTTTGGAGAGCCACATCTTTTAAACTTCTTCTAATGCCACTTCTTCCACATAGACTCCCCCAGGCCGTGGTGTTGTGTGGAAGAGCCGCACTCAAGGGGCCAAAGAGCTGCAGTTTGCCGACCGCTGATCTAGGATACTCTTGTCAACAGAAACCACGGATCCTTTCTGGGCCTCAGCTTCCTCATCTGTAAACTGGGGGAGCACTCCAGACGCTGATGATGGATGATGACTTTGAACGTGAGACTGTCACGCGCGCTGGCTCCGGGGACCTTTCACTCCCTAGGGAGACCCAGGGTAAAACATCTCGACTTCCGTTTCTGGCCCTCAGTTTAGTTACACGAGAGCATCACATTGGGCAGGGAGTCCTGCAGACACGCCCCTCCCCCCTCAGCCTCCGACAGACAGACAGACAGGACAGACAGCCTCTAGTCACCTGGAGACCCTTTGTTCCTGTATCTGAGTGCGTGCCAGCGGGCTGGGCCACAGGACCCCCGGCAGAAGGCTGGCCAGCGCCCCATCCTGAACTCTCTCTCCTGCTGCCGGATCGTCAGAAGGCTCAGGGAGGAAGCTAAAGGGATGCTCTGCCGTCGGCAGCAGGGGCCCGGGAATCGGCGGGCGGACTCCAGTGACGGGGAAGGACCCGCAGCGTCTCCGAAGATGATTTATGAGATGTGGGTAGGATCTGCTAGAAACCAAGCAGAAGCCAA
The DNA here is from genome assembly GCA_027563665.1 of Antrozous pallidus. Taxonomy (NCBI): domain Eukaryota; kingdom Metazoa; phylum Chordata; class Mammalia; order Chiroptera; family Vespertilionidae; genus Antrozous; species Antrozous pallidus. Next base: position 57,902,184 of record CM050524.1, read on the forward strand.
TCCTCTGGGAAGGAATTAATGGGCCAAACACTTGATAATGCAATTAGGAGAAGAGGAGAGGTAGGGGTTTCCGGAGGGGCTGGGGGAGAGCCGTCTGTGTGTGGGGTTCTGGTCATGCCACGCATCAGGCCGGGTGGAGAACGCAGCGGGCTGCGTTCAGAGGGCAGTGCTCAGAGGGGAGGGAGCTGACCCCGGCGCTGGTCACGGGCAACGTGTCTGGAGATGGGCCGCTCGGGGGTGGCACTGGGCTGTGTTTCAGCTCAACGTCGGAGACCAGGAACCAGGTCCCCGGAGGCAAATAAAGCCAGACTCCGGCCTTCCATCCGACATTAAAACACAGCTGTGAAAGGCGACAGCGTATCACCCTGTTAGACCCGATCCAGGCCGAGAGCAGAGGTCCTCACAGTAGGAGCGCACTCGGTGAGGAACGATGGCTGTGTCGGGGCACTGGGCCCTCCCACGATGCCCTAGGCCAGTGGTCGGCAAACTGCGGCTCGCGAGCCACGTGCGACTCTTTGGCCCCTTGAGTGTGGCTCTTGCACAACATACGAGGTGCGCGCCCGCACGTACAGTGCGATGAAAAAACAGCTGTGAAAAGCAACAGTCCTATCACACTTTTAGAACAAATCAAGGCCGAGAGCATACGTCCTCACTGCAGGAGCACTGAGCTCTCCCATGATGCCCTAGGCCAGCGGTTGGCAAACTGCTGCTCAAGAACCACATGCGGCTCCGTTCCGTGATGGGATTCGGGTCCATGGGAGACGTCACGAAGAGAGACAAACACAGCCACCGGCAGGGAGGGGATGCTTGCCACTCGGACCTGACGGACGATGAGCGTCCACGCTGGGTCTTTTAAGGTCCTGCACCCCAAGAGGAGGAGAGGGAAACCCCAACGGAGAACCGGCGGAGCCTGAGCAGGTGCCGCCCGCTCAAGAGTCAGAGCCGGCCCACATACCGTTAGGAAAATGGTCGGCAAACTGCAGCTCAGGAACCACATGCGGCTCCTTGGCCCCTTGAGTGTGGCTCTTCCACAAAACACCACGGCCTGGGCGTGTCTATGTTGAAGAAGTGGCGTTAGACAAAGTTTAAGTTTAAAAAATGTGGCTCTCCAAAGAAATTTCAGTCGTTGTCCTGTTGGTATTTGGCTCTGTGGACTGATGAGTTTGCCGACCGCTGGGCTAGGAAATAAAACAGGAACCTTCGTGAGCAATCGGGGTGAAGCCGCTGTAAGCCACGGGAGCCGTCTCTCACAGTCACTGCACCGGAAACATGAAGAGCCGATTCCGAGAGGTGGCAGGAGCCACGGCCACAAGAGCCACTCTCCCAGGACGATGAGTGAGTGAGTCGCATGAGGAAGACCGAAGCAGCATGTGCTCCAGTGCCCTCCTGTCCTCTCTCCTCCTCCCTCCTGTCCTTTCCCCCTCCCCCCCCCCCGGAACAGGGAACCGTCCATGTGTTTCCTAGAGCAGAGGGGGGTGGCCGGGCCAGCAGCCCCCGAGACGGCGGTGGAGCACGGGCTCGGGCACGAGCAAGCCCTCAGGTAACGGGGGGAGGGGGGGGCGCTCACGCTGGAGAAGGGCGCCCTGGAGGTGCGTTGAGACGGATCGCAAGTAAAAATGAGATTCCCTCCCCCACCCCCTTTGCAAGGCCCAGGGAGTGTGGGAGTGGGGGTGAGGAGAGGCGAGGTGGAGACTCATACACTGGTGAGCGCCTAGGCCGGTGGTCGGCAGACCACGACTGGCAAGCCACATGCGGCTCTTTGGCCCCTTGAGTTAGTTCTAAGGCCACTTCTTCAAAATAGACTCATCCAGGCCGAAAACCGACTTCTGCACATGGGCCATGAAATTTCAGTTGCACTGTACGTGCGTGTCCGCACGTGGTATTTTATGGAAGAGCCACACTCAGGGAGCCAAAGAGCCGCATGTGGCTTGCGAGCCGTGGTTTGCAGACCACTGGCCTAGGGCATCATGGGAGGGCTCAGTGCCTTGACACAGCAGCACCCAGAGCATTATGGGAGGGCCCAGTGCTGGGACAGGAGTGCATGGGACACCATGGGAGGGCTCAGTGCTGGGACAGGAGCACATGGGGCATCATGGGAGGGCTCAGTGCTGGGACAGGAGTGCATGGGGCATCATGGGAGGGCTCAGTGCTGGGATAGGAGCGCATGGGCACTATGGGAGGGCTCAGAAGGGCACCTAAGCTGGCATGGTGGCTCACCAGCCTCCATCCTAAGATAAGTTCCTTTTGGTGCCCAAAGCTTTCCAGCTGAAGAAGAGACAGGTAGTCAGAGGGCAGCAAGCCCTGGCCTAACGCTTCCTCCGACAAGAGGGGCCTGTCCCCCATTGTCCACTGAAGAGTAAGCGAGAGTGGTGGCAGATTAGCGCCCACATGGAAAACAGCGACCTTCTCGGCCACAGGTGGGACTTTATTGGCTGCAGATGGGACTTTCTCAGCCACAGACGGGACTCTCTCGGCCACAGACGGGTGCCAGGCTCATGAATAAGGGCCCCCAGGTTGTCAGGGCGGGGGGAGGCGACTTTCCTCTCCCACACCCGTTGGGCCTAGCCTAATTCGGATGTAAAGTGGTTCTAAAGCAAAGCCTTCAGAATGGATAGGTTGTTTACACAAACACACCCTTACTTGCAAGCAAAGTAAACCAGGTGTGACACTGCTGTCTGGAGGTCAAGTTTAGGTTCATCCAATTACCCACCATCCCTCTGCCCTTGCGAACCGTGCCACACGCCGCTGCGTCTGAGCAGCCGCACAGCCGCCCTGCTCTCCAGCAGACACGCAGCTAGCACTGCACGGAGCTAACTGAAGAGGAAAATAGGATTGTACACGGTCAGGCTTCCAGAACCTTCCTTACACTAGATTGCCGTTTCCTTTAGAAAGCCGTGTCTTTCCGACCCTGCTGGCTAAGCGATCGAGAAAGGGTCTCAGGTACATTCATCTACAGTCTTCCGGCAAGTCACAGTTCCTGGGCCGAGTTTCTGCTTTTCAAAACCAACACAAGGTGGCCTGCAAGACACAAATTACTCTTGGCTTCCATTCTAGTTACTGTCAGCGGGCAGAAGAAGGGGAGCTTTCTCAGATCACCCGGCCTTCACACTGCCGGGGCGGCCAGCGGGAACTGTGTGCTTCCGTTTGCCCACCACCCCGTCCCCCGACTGAGGGAGGAGGCTCCGTGGAAACCCCTCTCATTGGTCGGGGAACAGACCCAGGTCCCCTCAGGCTGATGGAGGTGCCAGCAAAATGTTTAAAAATTGTAAGCCGTGTTCCCCATAATCGAGGCCATCTATTCGCTGGCTTTGGTGGAAATAAAGACTTCTCAAGTCATCGGGGTCCCGGCACGGACGGAGAGCACCCCAGCCCCACTTAGCCTTCCTTTTGCCTCGGTTTCTTCATCTTTGAAATGGGTCTAACACCACCTCCCTCTCGGTGCTCCTGTGAGGGGAAGCGTGTGGCAGGCACTGAGCACAGTGCGACACACAGCAGGTGCTCGGTTAATAGAATGCCATGGAAGCCGAGTCGATATGTGTTCCTTGCCCACAGACTTTGGGGAACATGCTTTTCTCCCAGTTTGGAGCCTGAAGCCTCAATCCCAACCAGAACGATCCCCCTGTTGCCACATCGAACCAGGGAGGTCAGCCTTGTCCTCCAAGAGTCTCCGGCTGACCTAGAGGCGGTGGAGGGGATGAATGATACCGACCAGTGTGTCCCCTTCTTTCCCCCGCCTGGACCTCCATCTGAAGACCCCCCTCAAAGCCGCCACAGATCGGCCTTATCCTAGTTCTGCAAGCGCACAGCGGGAGGGCCGGCTGGAGAGCCGAGCCTGCATAGAGAAACCACGCCAGGGGAGCCACAGCCACCCCCATCCCTGCCAACCCCTCCTCTTTCCCCTCCCCTCCCCTCCCCGCAGCCAGGTGACCAGCCTTAGCCAGTTCCCACCCAGCCCTGGAGCCTGGAGGCTCTCCTGGCCCCCTGAACCCGAGGTCCGGGCCAGAGAACGTATCCAAGCAGGAGACGGACCCCTCGACGGCCTCAAAGCATCCTCCTTCCCACTTCCTTGTCCTCTTGCGTTAGCCGAGCTGGGCCAAAGCACAAGGCAGGCTGCAGCTCAGAGCCAGAGCGGGACGCCGCTGCTCACTTAAAGTTTAAATTCCCAATGGGCACGGACCCTGTCTCAATGTCTCCCAGCCGAGCCCCCCGCCTAGTTCCACAAAAGCACAAACACCCGCTGTAGCCCCGCTGACTCCCCAACCCCCCCGGGGGGGGGGCAGGAGGCGAACACCCCCAGGCCCCCAGGGCACTGTTCGCCTGGCGCCTGGCGATGATCGCCCGTGTGCCCGCGCTCTTCGCAGCGCCCTCCAAGCGCCGGGCGACCTCACGTCGAAGCGGCCGCTTCTCTAACGTGATTAAAGGTACAATACGGCGTGTGCGCAGCGGAGGGGCAGCCATTGTTCGGCGTCATTAGGCTCCCGGCAGCCCCCCCAGAGCAGCGGCGGGCAGCTTGCCAGAGGCCCTAATGAACAGCGTCTCTTTGAATTAGCTCGGGATGCGGAAAGGATCAAGCCTGAGGCCCGGAATATTTGATCCTCTTTGTGCGGCGTGAGGAGGGCGTCCGGGGGTGGGGTGGGGTGGGGGGGAGGCAGCACGCCGGACCTTCTGGAAGTGTAATTTACGGAAGCCTCCGTCTCTCTGCTCTAATAAGGCTTTGCGTAGCGAGAGACGGAGGGGATGGGGAGATTAATTCCTGCGAGTGTTTCGGTGGATTCCTTTATGCTACGGTTCGGGACCCCCAAACAATAGGAGAAGGGGGCTCCACATCGTCGGCACGAGGGTGAACGGGCCTGAAAAGCGGTTTGAATCCCCCATAAAGTCCATCTGGACGGCTCCCCGCGTTGCTGATGCGGTGCGCTGCACAGGGACATCGTGTACCCCAGCCATTCCTGCACGGTGCTCGGGCCAGAATGCACCCCGTGGAAACCCAACACTCAGGATCCAGACCCCCCTCCCTTTGGGGCTGGGCAGCGGGAGCCCAACATAGCACAGGAGCAAGCGGCCGGCTGGCACCGCTTGGCAGGGGCTGTGCGAGGAGGGCTGGGGGAGAACGTGTTTGTGCGTCGGTGGTTAAAAGGACAACGCCGAGGTAGGAACACTGGCTTCAGCGAGCTGTATCTGTCCTGCATTCGTGGTGTCAGTCTGCAACACGTCGGTGAGGCCCTGCCCCTCCTGCTTCACTCCTGCGGGACGGGCTCCCTGCTCACCGCCCAGGATAACTCGGCAGATCTCGGGTTTCGGCATCACCGCCCGGTCCAGACTGAAGTCCTGAGATGAAGTGCGTGCCCCAAGTTTGTTCAAAATGTCCGTGTCTGGTCAGATATGGCGGGGGGTGGGGGGTGGGGGGGAGGGAGGGAAGACAAGCCCCAAATGGTCTGTTTTGGCCGTCGCTGTGCCTCTCTGTGGAGCAGACGCGCAAACACCCCTTTATTCCCCCAGGGCTAGAGCATCATTACTCAACGGCAGCCAGCTGGGTCTCAGGGTCTTTTTAACGGCACGCGCCCCCTGGTGGCGCTCGCAAAAACGACACCCGTTGGACCACTAATCAGATTACCTTTTCCACTCGAGACTACATTAATATACTATTGATCGGGATAAATAAACAAGAACACTTTTTTCCCCCCTCACTACCACAGCCTTATTCTAATGTTCTCGTGTCAAAAAAAAAACCTTTTTAACAGGAGGATTATGATTTTTTTTTGAAGACTGAAGAAAAATTCGAAGGTGTTTGAAGAGTTTAAGGCAGTGGTCGGCAAACTGCGGCTCTTTGGCCCCTCGAGTGTGGCTCTTCCGCAAAATGCCACGGCCTGGGCGAGTCTATTTGGAAGACGTGGCGTTAGAAGAAGTTTACGTTTAAAAAATGTGGCTCTCCAAAGAAATGTTAATCGTTGTCCTGTTGTACTGTTGATGTTTGGCTCTGTGGACTAATGAGTTTGCCGACCACAGTCTTTAAGGGGAAAGCAGTAAAGTACCAAGTTAGGAGCAGCATGGCAACCTCCCAGCCTGAGATAAGACTTGTATGAGTACAAAGAAAACACTCAGTGGTGAGGGAAGGAGACTTGACATGGGGCGGTGAACGCACAGTGCAATATACATCCAGACGATGGTTTACAGAACTGTACACCTGAAACCCGTGTAACTTAATTACCCCACGTCACCCCCAATAAATCCAATAAAAAACAAACGATAAGAAAACACTCAAGCCAAACGCCAGATAAGGGACCTGGGCTATACTTTCAGTATCCCTGTCTCTCTCCCCTGCAATCTCACGTTGTTCCTCATGACACAGAAGTCACCGCTGTGCGTGACAGCCCCAAGACCCGCCGCCTGCTAGGGAAGTTGCTAACACTCTCCCGGAGGGAGGGAAGGGCGGCTGTGGCGGGAGAGGGGCGTGGGTCCGAGCCACAGGTCCCGCCAGGAGAAGCTGCCGAGAGGATGTGCCCTGGACGCCGCTCACCGCGTCCCGCCTGGGGCTCGGAGCACGGGCAGGCGTAGGGTGCTCCGGGGCATGGCTCTGTGCCTCCTGCTTCCGTAGGCAGACGTCTGTGCGGGAGGGACGCACGGGCCACACCACCGCATCCCGAGACCCCAGGTCGTCCCAGCTCCCCGACAGACACCGGAGTGCCGCCGCCACGGAAAGTAAGAGACTCGGGCTAGCAAATACGCAGAAAAGTCCCGCTGTCTCGTTCAGAACACCGGTGCACACCGGCATCTCTCGTTCCTGCCCCAGAAGCTGCCCTCTGCCAGGGGCGTGCCCACGCACCGTACAGGGGACCAGCCCGGTTACCTGACAAACTTCGTAGAGCAGCCGGTACCGCTCCTCCGGCTTCCGCAGGCTGCACAGGCTGCACCCCATGCTGAGAGGCACCTCCGCGGCCGGCTCCGACGCCAGCCCCCGGGGGGAGAGCAGCCCTGCGTGCCCAGGGCCTCGGGCAGCTGCCGAGCTGGACACGGGCCGAGAGCACCCTCCCGCCCGCCCGCCCTCGCTCCCTCGCTCGCAGCCTGCACAGACGCGCACTCCACTCCCTCCCTCCTCAGACTCTGGCAGCTGCATTGTGCTCCAGCGCCCGCCTGTGTGTATATATATACCGCCGCTCATGCATATTAATCAGCTCTCATTGACTATTCATAACAGACACCGCCGCAGAAAGCTGTAATTGCCGACGAGGACGGTTGAAATTTCTCTAATTAACAGGCGAGCGCTCCGGTGGCGGGGAATAATGAAGGACACTGACAGTTGCGAGAGCCCTTTGCTGAGCGACAGATAAACAGGACCGCGCTCCCCGCGCGGTCCCGGGAGCAGCCCCCGCGCACCGACGCCAAGTACAGACGCCTTTCAAATACGTCCTGAAACGCACTGAACGCCGCAGGTACCGAGGGCGTGCCCATGGGCTTCTGGAATGGACATGTTGGGAATAATGTTCACAGAATGCTTATTGCTTCCCTCCCCATGTGAACGCCATGTGAAACCGAGACACACCTGTGCACACGCGAAATGACCAGGGGGTAAGAACGGAGGGGAGCAAGCAGGTGACTCAAACCCAGGGCAAAATGTCACCAGCTAACCACCCCCCCCCCCGGCCACGTAGCCCCATCCACACAGCCCAGCTAACCACCCCCACACAGCCCAGCTAACCACCCCACGGCCACCCAGCCCAGCTAACCACCCCCACAGCCACACAGCCCGGCTAACCACCCCCACACAGCCCAGCTAACCACCCCCACGGCCACCCAGCCCAGCTAACCACCCCCACGGCCACCCAGCCCAGCTAACCACCCCCACGGCCACCCAGCCCAGCTAACCACCCCCACCCAGCCCAGCTAACCACCCCCACGGCCACCCAGGTGCTGCGTGGTCTCAAAGCCACGGCTCCGAGGGCACTGTGGCGGGCACCAGGCCTGCGGGTCTCAGGGTGCCAGCGCGGCTGCCGGGCTCCACAGCTGTGTCCGCATGCAGGGCCAGGAAAGCGGGGAGTCGCCCGTAGGTAGAGGTGGCACGAGTCCCCCACGCTCACGCCTCTGCCCACAGCGTTCCACGGTTAAAAATAAAACGTCTATTGCCGAAACTGCTTTGGCTCAGTGGACAGAGCATTGGCATGAGGACTGAAAGGTCCCGGGTTCGATTCCGGCCAAGGGCATGTACCGTGGCTGCAGGCACATCCCCAGTAGGGAGGGTGCAGGAGGCAGCTGATCGATGTTTCTCTCTCTTCGATGTTTCTGACTCTCTATTTCTCTCCCTTCCTCTCTGTAAAAAAATCAATAAAATATTTTTAAAAAATAATAAAAGAAAACACCGTTTGTCTCTTGAGCTCAGAGGTGGGGTTTATTCTCCACGAAGAGCTGGACTCGGACACCAGACACCCCGTCCTCGAGCAGCCGCTGCTCCCACCGCCTTCGCCCCTTCCCCGCACAAGGGGCGGCCTGTCTCCCGAGCCGCCCACGTCCCACAGGAGGCGCCGCGGGCCCGAGGAAGAAAGCCACCTTTCAGTCGGAGGCCGGGCCCCGAGGACACGGCCCCACGGGTCCAGTAAACCTCCCGGCCAGCGGACACACCTGGTCCCCGTTCTCAGGCCCTGACGGTGAGGCGGGACAGGGGCCGGGTCAGCGGGAGGGGCGGGGGCGGGGGCAGGTCCGGCTGTCCCCTGCGGTCCCCTGGGCGGCAGCAGAGGGCGCAGGCTGTGCCGGGGAGGCGGCCAGGCCACGGCTGGGCAGCGGTGCTGACGCCGTTTGCTGGACGCTGAGAAGGGTCCCCGGCTCTCGGTGTCCCAGGATCCAAGGAGGTCTCGCTGGCTCCCAGGGCTGCACCGTGACCCCGGGCACCGCAGCTGCTCACTCACCTGGAGCTGGGCCACTCCCCGCCGCCTCAGCCACAGCCCGTCCTCAGCGCATCCGGGCGCTCCGTGCCCCCAACATCTCCGACCTGTCACCCGAGGTGCGGCCGCTGCCCGCGCAGGGTGCCCCTGCCCAGCTCCGTCCACGCACCGGCCCGGCTGGTCGGCACGAGAAAGAAACACGCTCACTTCCTTCCTCCTTAGGACCCCCCGCCCCCAAGAAGTCTCCTCACCGGATCGAAATGGAATTCTCCATCAGGGTCTCTGGCCCCGGCCGTCAGCTTCTGCTCGGTCCCGTCCTCATGCCCTGTCCTCACGCGGGCACCCCCGCCTGCCCGCCAGGCCTGTCCTGGGCTCGCCGTGTGCCCCTAGGACAGTGATGAGCAAACTCATCAGTCAACAGAGCCAAACATCAACAGGACAACAATGGACATTTCTTTGGAGAGCCACATTTTTTAAACTGAAACTTCTTCTAAGGCCACTTCTTCAACATGGACTCGCCCAGGCCGTGGTGTTTTGTGGAAGAGCCACACTCCAGGGGCCAAAGAGCCACATGTGGCCCGCGAGCTGCAGTTTGCCGACCACTGCCCTATGGGACTGTCCCCTTCTCCTGACCATGAAGCCCCCACAACCCTGCAGTGAGTCTCCTGAGAGAGCCTTTTGGGGGCCCCAGTGCGAAGTTAGTTCTCCACCCTGGGAGGCTGAGGATGAGTGTTGTGGTGCCAGGGTGGGGCGGGGCCTCCTGCGGGTGGGGCGTGGCCTCCTGTGGGCGGGGTTGGGGCCTGGCCGTCACCTGTCCAGCCCGGGTGGGGCCAGGAGACACGTGGCTGAGTGGACAGCAGTGGGGGCCCAGGGCCTCACAAACCCATCCCGTGACCCCAGCGCGCTTCAGCTCCCCGTGTCAGAACACGGACGGAGGACTCAGAATGGGGGCACCTGCCCTGCCTCCTGCCAACCTCCTGGAAACGTACACCGTTCCCTCCACATTACGGCCCCCGCCCTGGCCCCTGCACAGGCGCCTGCGCTGGGGGGGACACAGGTGCGCACCGCCTGCCGGGGCGAAGGCCAACCCTCCCCAGGTGTCTGATTAGCAGCAATTGGACAGTGAACCCCGGTCTGAACCCCGCTTCCCTCCCAGGACCCATAAAAGGTGACTTTGCATAGCGCAGTATCATGGCAAAACCCCCCTCCCCCAAACACTTAGAACAGAATTACTCAGGCTTTGGGGGCGTCAGAATCCCCCAAAGAAGAGACCATCAGTCCCCCAGCACCCGCTTCCCACGCGGAGGTCGGTGCGTCGGAGGGTGAGCCCCCGGGGAGAGCAGCAGGCGGCGTGGCCACAGGAACCCCGAAGCCTCGTCGCCCCCGTGGGGACCTGCGGCTCGGGCTGCACACATGCTTTGGCCGTGGGGTTTGGGGTGTCGGAGCAGAGGCTGCCTAGTCCCTGGAAAAGCAGTTCATGCTTCCCTGCTAGGCCGGGCCGCCAGTGGAGGGCGGGACGCACAGACAAAACAACCTGGGGCACCTCTGGCGGGCACCCCCACGCCCACGGGTCGGGATGCCCTGCAAACACCTGGGGGCAGGCCCACACCTGCGGCTCCGGGCGAGCACAGGCGCCTTCAGGTTTAAGGCGGTCACCATGGGGACCAGCTGCCACGCTATGAGATCCTGTGTTCTCGCCGAGTGAGTGTGAGTGTGAGTGTGTGTGTGTGTGTGTGTGGGGGGGGGCGCGGGCGGTTACGGGGGCAGAAGCTGCCTTCCACGGGCCTTTCGAACCTGCAGGTCGTGCGTGGCCCTTGGCGTTTCGTTTGAAGCCGGGTCTCTGAGGCGCAGGGAAGACGTCGCAGGAGGAACACGGAGACACGTCCGCTCCCCGCAGGGCTAACGAGGGAAACGGCCAGTGATGATGTCATCTGCCTTGTCAATCGGACACGGGACGCGGGACAGAAGGCGGCCGGGGCCTGGGGACCGCATGCCAAGTGGTCTCCTAATTACCCAGCGGTCCTCTCAGCTGTCAGCTCCAGGACGCCCCGGCCGAGCGTCTGATGAGAAGACACATCTGGCTGCGGGGCGCTGAGGCTTCGCTCCGGGGCGGGGGCTGAACACAGTCTTTAAAAACCAGAGAAATACCCCCCGCCCCCCGAGGCATGCATCTCATGCATCTCAGGGGCTGCAGGCCAGGGCGGTGTGGCTGCCCGCGGTCCCCGCAGACAAGGCCCCACGGAGCCACTGGTTCGCAAGGACTCGGGCTTCTCATCAGGACTCGGTTCTCATCAGGACGAGGCCCCCACAGTGAAGGCGATTCCTTCCCTTCTTCCTGCCCCAGCCGCCCCGGGCCGCACTCCACCGACGGGAACAGCACCTCAAAAGCAAGTGACTGCGTTCATCAAGAGAGACCTCTGGGATAGATCTGTGGGCAGAGGCTACGTGGGAACCCCAGCTTTCACTCCTGGGCACAGGCTGCACAGACGCTCCCCTCCCACCCCTGCCCAGAGGGGAACCGGTTGGTCCGGGTGAAGGAGGCGCCCCCTCTCACTGCACCCCCTTCGGCTCACCTTGTGGAAAAGGCTGTCGCTAAACAAACCAAAAGCGGCCTGCCTTCTTCCCCTTCCCCTCCGCCCCCCGCCTCCGTGGGCCCCCAGCACCAATGCAGCCGGCACTGTGGCTGCTCCTGAAGGGGGGATGTGAGGGAGGGCCCCTCAGAGGGAGGGGATGGACTGGCGGACCCTGCCTTCTCCTTCACCCCCGGTTCGAGTTTCACCAAGACAGCCCCTTAAAGGGAGAGGCTAACGCAGCCCAGCCACCCCCCTCCCTCAATTCCCACCAATCTTGGATTCAGAAAACCTTCCACCAATGACCCCTTGGCCTTGGCTCTTGAGGTGGGGTCACCCACAAACTCTCTGCTGGACCAACCGATCGCCAGGCCTTCTCCCAGCATCCTCACGTCCTTGCTCAACATACGCTGAAGCTATTTCGGCCAATCCTGGAAACAGGTGACAGTTTAATGACACAGCGCTCGGGGTCCCAGCTCCCACGCCCGCTGAACAGAAACCGGGGGGACAGGGTCTCCGGCTGATGGTTCAACAGCAGCTGGGGGCCTGCCAGGTGTCAGACAGCAGGCACACAGCTCACGTTCCTCTGGGGGAGCGGGGCGGGGACATGCCACATGTACAGCCCGTGCATTTTATTTAATTTTTATTTTTTTAGACATAGTTTTGTTGATATTTTTACAGAGAGGAAGGGAGAGGGATAGAGAGTTAGAAACATCAATGGGAGAGAAACATCGGTCAGCTGCCTCCTGCACACCCCCCACTGGGGATGTGTCCGCAACCAAGGGACATGCCCTTGACCGGAATCGAACCTGGGACCCTTGAGTCCGCAGGCCGACGCTCTATCCACTGAGCCACACCGGTCAGGGCTGGCCCGTGCATTTTAATAAAGGCGCAGCCAGCCCGCTCCCCACCCTTCAGGGGGCACCTTCCACGGGACTGTGGGGTTTCCCACTCAGCCTGAGAAGGGGCAGGACCCACCACCCAGCTGGCTTGGCTGGAACTCCAGGGGCGTTACTGCATTTCTGATGACTATCTGGGCTGTCCTGTGGAGGGAAAGAGGAAGCTGGGAGACACCCCTGGGTTCCTTCAGCCCCCGGGGGCGGCCGTCAGCGTCAGGGGCCAGATGTATCCCCCGATGATTATTTCTAGGATGATGTGGAACATTCCTCACGCTCTTTGAAAAAAAAAAAAGTGGATACACTCCAAATTCACACGGGCCCACCTGACTCTGGCGCTGAGCCCAGAACCTGCCGTCATGGGCACGCCCGGCCTGGCTCCCCCACATCAGGAGGAGGCCAGGCCCACGGCACACCCCGCCCTGTGCCGTCCCTGAGCCGCAAACACTTCGGGCTCCCAGGTCACCTACCCCGGCTCCGGCCCACGGGCAGTAAAGGAACTGATGGAGTCTTCCAGGGCAAGCGCAACAAACATATAATTGCTCCCAAACTTTTATGGGTAACGAATGTGGGGGACAGTCAATATTTGTGAAAGGGCAGAGTGGGACTGCAAAGAACAATTTAAACAGCTGCCATTTTGGACGGTGTGACTGGGCAGCCACCGTGTTGGCTGCATGATGTGTAAAGTTACCTCGGGGCCGCCATCTTGAAATCACAAAGACCAACCTCTCCCTTTGAATTAGCCAATCGCGAAAGACTGTGCGCCTGAGCTCCAATCAAGAGCAAAGGACAGGTCATGTGCGTCAGGGATTATTTGCGTCACTAGCCCTAGCCCTAGCCCTCACCCAACCAATCAGAATATGCCCCACCTCCCGACCCCGAGCCCTATACAATCATTGGGCTTTTGAAACATGCCCCCTTTTGCGTCCTGCCGCTGCATTGGTGGGGGCAGAGAGCCAAGCTCTCTGGCCTGAATAAAGGCTCTTTTGCTCTTGCATCAGACTCGGCTCCCTGGTGGCCTTTGGGGATCATGAAATCTGGGCATAACATTTGCGTTGTTGGGAGTGGATACGAGAGAGAGTGAGAGAGAGAGAGAGAGAGAGAGAGAGAGAGAGAGAGAGAGAGAGAGAGAGAGAAAACAGTCTTTGGGATGCAAATACCCAAACCTGTCCATCAGGCCGGTTAACAGCACTGAACCACTGACCACAAATAAATGGGTTGCCTTTAAATGTCCGTGGGGAGCATGCGTCGTGGATCAGAGAGCACACTGATTAACCCAACAGAGACCAGAGCCTGTACTTTGCTGAGGGGGCGAGCCTGGGCCACACTGGGTCAGGAAGGAGAGAACTAGGTGGGAGGGTGCCGGAAACCGATTCATGCCTCACCAGTAGAAAGGTGTGGACAAGGAACCCGGGAGGCTGGTCGACCTTGAAGCTCTGAAAGGTCAGAGCCAACCGCTCGGTGTCTAATGGAGACAGGGGCAGCTGCAGCCACTTCCCCACCAAATAATCACGTAAACCCTTACTCATAAAATAATCTGCTTATTGCCTGCCTAAGGGCAATGGGCGTATCCCAAACCTGAATAAAAGGAATGGCCAGGCCAAAGCAAGGTGTAGTTCTCTCACTAGAGGTAGCTGCCACCTGGCCCCCAATATTCCCAAATTCATATTTTTCCAGTCTCTTTTCTTTTGTGTGCGGCCTTCTCCAGGACCCGAACCCTGAACTACGAAGGACATGAAAGGGGTTCCCACAGGAGGGGAACATTTAGCAAAGCCAAATAGTGTGAGGGGGGGCTGAGCTGCCCCTCCCTGTCCGAATGCGAGGTGTCAGGTGTGCGTCTTCCTTCTCCACACCGCCAGCTTATCTCACCGACACGCCCTCACTGCGTGCAGCTTGAGGTCCTCCGCTCCGCCCATGATTGTCAGTAACAGGACTCCTGCTCGAGGCCAGGGAACACGGGGCAGAGCCAGGCGGCCGAACCACCGGCCGGACCTGCACTGGGAGAGAGAAGCTGCCCAGGCTGTCTGGCCAGTGAGTGCACAGATGAACGCAGCCCAGGCCCCGGCCGGAGCCCAGTGCCCACGCAGGGAGGGCCCGTGGCTGCGTGGCTACAGAGCGAACCCGGGTCCCCGCCCACTGCTCCAGGTGGCGGAGGGGACAGGACTAGACAAACACAGCCAACAGGGCAGGTGAGCGGGTGGGCCCAGGTGAGCGGCGAGGGGAGGGTCGCCCGTGGAGGCATGTGTGTGTGTGTGTGGGGGGGGGGGGGGTGGAGTTTGCACTTGAGCAACAGACACTGTGCTCTGCCACCAACCGGACCACAATCATTTGTTTTTGTTGTTTTTTGAAAAAATATTTTTATTGATTTTTTACAGAGAGGAAGGGAGAGGGATAGAGAGTTAGAAACATCGATGAGAGAGAAATACTGATCAGCTGCCTCCTGCACACTCCCCACCGGGGATGTGCCCACAGCCAAGGTACATGCCCTTGACCGGAATCGAACCCGGGACCCTTCAGTCTGCAGGCCGACACTCTATCCACAGAGCCAAACAGGTTAAGGCCACAATCGTTTGTTATTCCCCACAAGAAGCCACGGATCACCTGCCACACGGACTCCCGGTGGGGGAACCCCCTTCTGATGATGCTATTCAACCGCCTGCCTCTCACATCACCAAAGCCACAGCCTGCGCTGGGCACGCCCAGCTCACCGGGAGCCAACGTCTGGGCCGGTCTGTCCAGTCCGCCCCCCACCGGCCCATGTTGCCAACATACCCACGTACGATGGGCGTTAGAGCACCTCGCATCCTTGGGCCCTGTAGGGAACCGAGTCGTACGCAGTGAGTTCTAGCGACTCCAGTGTGCTCCCATCCAACTCCCTAATGCTTTCCTAGGACGATTCAGCTGGAACCCTTTAGGCTGTGCATGAGCTGGCAGTGCTGCCCACAAGGCCAGCTCTTACCGGCTGCATGCCCATCTCTCATGTCCTATGCACTGGCCTCCTTCCACGGATTCGCTGGGAGGCTGCCAGACACGCACCTGCCCCGGTCTCTCTGTGACGTCTGTGCAGCGAGAAATGACCTGGGAAACAGACTATGAGCAGTGGACACTGAGGCTGAATGGAGGACTGTGTGCCGTGGGAAGGGGACAGCTGGGGGAGGGAGTCCCTATTCCCCCCAGACACCAGGTCCGGCAGCGTCCACAGGAACAGACTCCTCCAAGAACACGTACTTCACAGCCCGACCCCGTTGAGCTTTCTTTCTGATCAGCACATTGACCTCAACACACACAGTTGCTTCCTTAGTGCATCTGTTACATAGAAGTCCACGTGTAATTTTACATGTTTCATTGATTATTATTTTTTTTAGAGAGCAAGGGAGAGGGAGAGAGAGTTAGAAACATCAGTGATGAGAGAGAATCATCCATCGGCTGGCTCTTGCACGTCCTGCACTGGGGATCAAGCCCCAAACTCTGACTGGGAATCGAACCCTGGACCGCTTGGTCCATGGGTCGATGCTCAACCACGAAGCCACCATGCCTGGGCTGCATGTATTTTTCCAGAACCTACAATGACTTTATGACGTCGACCACGTTGCTACAATATTAAGAACACATTCTTTGAAAAACCCTCTGAAATGTTCCCTTCGCCCAATTCCCACAAGGGGGCCGAAGGAACCTCGCTGGTGACCTGGGCCTGCAGGGGAGCCCGCCCGCCCCCAAACTCAGCTCCTGAAGCAAACTCGGCCTTTCTCGCTGACCCCGTTCCCCTTCCTGCCCGGAGCTGCGCCTCTCCTCCCCGGCCAACACCAACAGGCCTCCTCGGAAGGTCTGTGGCCAAGGTCAATAACCCCTCAAAGCCTTCAGCATGCTCTACACCAACAACCCAATGGCCTCTGCTGTTTGGAGACTAAATCCCAAACGCTTTCATGGCCAAGGGCAGGTGAGGTACAGATTCCCATTCAATCATCAGACTCCTGGGAGCGGCTCTGCGCGGGCTCCCCCCTCGGAAACCAGCTCGAATACGAGCGCAAAGGCCATGCCTGGAGCATGGCAGTGGGCCGGTCCATCTCAGGAGAGTGTCACACCCACGGCGGAAACCTCCACCGCGTGGACACACACAAGGGCCTCGGCAAACCCACAGGAGCCGGAGAACCGGAGGGAGGCGCTCGCGCAGGTGGAGAGAGCAGAGACCCTCTTGGTTTCGTTGTACCCCGACCCTGCAGCCCATTAGCAACGACCCCCGACCCTCACCTGAGCGGGGAGACGCATCCCAGCATCTGCGTGTCTCCAAACCAAGGTCCCCTGGGAAGAGGTCATGGAAGGGGCCACGCGACACCCCCCCGGGGTCGCTGATACGGAGCCCTGAGAAGGTCTGTGAGGATCCGACTCGGACGCACCTGCTGTGTTTGCTTTGCCCGGGTGGCTACGGGAATTAACCTGCGTCACCGAGAGGGCTGTCATTAAGCTGGGTGGGGCGGTATCTACCTATAAATGCTGGTGGCTAAGCGGCCAAGAATAACACTGGCCGGACCGGGGCGGAGAGCCGCAGCCACAGCGCACAGACAGCCGCACAGGTGGGTACACGCACGGATACCCACACGGACACGTAACGCCCGTGGCTGTTCCCTAGAATCGAACCTCTGATACCGGGGTGTCAGCTGCTTCAGGTCACTCTGTCATTAGTATGACTACGTGTGGTTATTATTACTTTTCGCACTGATGTTTAGTTTAGTTTTTGTGTGTGTGTGTGTGTGTGTAAATATATTTTATTGATTTTTTACAGAGAGGAAGGGAGAGGGATAGAGAGTTAGAAACACTGATGAGAGAGAAACATCCATCAGCTGCCTCCTGCACACCCCCTACTGGGGATGTGCCCGAAACCAAGGTACATGCCCTTGAGCGGAATCGAACCTAGGACCCTTCCGTCCGCAGGCTGACGCTCTATCCACGGAGCCACACCTGCCAGGGCTGATGTTTAGTTCTGAGGGAGGGACGTGTGTCTCGAATGTCTACCCTCCCGGTGCCCTGGCTGATTTCGGCTAGAGGCCCATGCATGTGGGCACCGCCTGTTGCAAACTGTTCAGGAAATCCACATCTCACCTCCTGCTGAGCCGAACCCCATCATCGGGATCCCCCCTCCTCGTCTTCAGGACAGGCTTACGCTGTCACCGTGGGGTCAGAAGCTGTTGTCATGCTGGAGACAAATCCCCGTGCGCGATGCCCAACGGCCATGCCCGGACCTCCTCCCACAAGCCCTGAGTGGCACCCTGGACCCTGCAGTAGATCCCTCAATCCCGGCAGGGACAACCTGCTGCCTCCTCTTCGCAGGGTGTAGGAAGAAAGGCGAGGCCGGGAAGGTTGGGTAAAACTACTGAGATGCGCACAGTAGGTGCTAGAACCAGGAGTCAACCTCGGCTCCCAGTGGTGACGCGATGCTGTGAGGACACGGGAAACGGCCACGCCGCTGCCCCACCCTCGCCAGGGCAGACGGACCCAGGGCCTCGGGACACTGGCCCCGAGGGCCCCACGGACACCCCTCCCAGCAGCCAGGCACGGGGTCTCTGAGCCTTCACGTCTCTCCCCTACAACACACGTCTAATAAGCCTGGTTTTGAGGATAAAAAAAAACAAAAAACCCGTCTTCCAAACTCCTCTGAGAGGCCCGGATGTCCTAAGCCTGTGGAAACGAGGGCGATAGAGCGAAGAACAAGCACAAACCTGCATGCAGGTTCTCCAAACACAGATACAGAGAAGTCTAAGATGCAACTTCTTCACCCTCCGCCAGGCCCACGGCGCACCCTGAGCCCTGCCAATTTCCCCGAGGGTGGCTGGTCAGAACACGCCCTCCCGGGACTTCCCCGGCCAGGCTCACAAACCACGGTGACATCAGCATAGTCCTGGGAATCGGACGTATTCGTTAATGACGGAGCCAGCAGAGGGAGCACAAGCCCAGCCGAAACAGCCACCTCTCTGTGAGGGCCGGAGGGCGGGACGCACGGAACTCGAATCACACCAGCAGCCAGTAGACAGCATCTTCGATTTTGGGGGGCAGTGTTAGCATAAACATACAGTACTGGGCATGGTCCTTACGGTCTAAGCTTATACATGTGGGCTTCCTGGGTGGCCAAGGGGCCCACAGCTGTGTGTGTACACATGTGTGTGCGCATGTGTACGCATGCATGCATCTGTGCGCGTGCACATGTGTGTTTCCCTTGGTATCGTGGCAACACCTCCTGCTGGTGGGATTCCCGAGCTCCGATGGCGAGACCGGCCTGGAGCTGGCCTTCTGGCTCGACCAGGACCGAGACGCACATCGGCAATGCGTTTTCGCCAGCAAATGAACTTAGCCCGGCGCGCGTGCGAACAGGCACGGAGGCAGGGAATCGGGTTAAGTTTACGATCACTCATCACAATTTGTGTCGGCTGCTCTCAGCATGAGGGAATCGACAAAGACCAGCCCTGGCTCCCACCCACCCGGCCGCGCTGGGAAGCGGCTGAACGCTGAAGCCCTCTCCTTTGTCTCCGTGGACACAGGCACCGTCCCGCAGGCCGCTGGACACGTATGTCTTTACTTTCAGCGTCTCACCGCCCTGCTTGGCCAAGTGTGTGGGTAAAACAGGAAGCGGTGTGATCTTAGGCTAGGTGGTGTGAACTTGGGAGGCCCCGTTACACGGAATAAACATCGGAAAGATCCGTGTTAGGGGGTGGCACGGTGTCGAGAGGAAGCCAAGCCTGCGGGAGGCCTCTGCCCCGTTCTCTCAGGGCCAAAGCGGAGACGCAGCCACGAGAGACCAGGTTCCACGCTGAGCACCGGCACAGGGCGTGACGTTGAACTTCTCCGTGCCTTTTGCATCATTGCTCCCGTGATACAGTGAGAATGAGAGGTGCAGGGGGACGAACGTTCCATCCACAGTCAGGGTTCACACCTGGTCTCTCCCGAGCTCAGCTCTCCACGACCCGGGTATGCCACGGTTAGCCGCCTGCTTCCTGTGGGGACCACCAGGGAAGAGAGAGGAAAAGGGCAGTGAGGGTGGAATAGCAGCCCTGCAGGAGGGGTGCAGAGGCAACTCCAGAAAGAGGCTGTCAACTCGTGCAGCAGTGACCTGGGACAGCAGTGACCTGAGGCAGCAGTGAGCTGGGGGAGCAGTGACCTGGGACAGCAGGGACCTGGGGGAGCAGTGACCTGGGGCGGCAGTGAGCTGGGGCAGTGAACTGGGGTGGCAGGGACCTGGGGCAGCAGTGAGCTGGGACAGCAGGGACCTCCCAGCAGGGCCCTCCTCGCTCTGTCACTCCTGGGAAAAGTTCTAGCAAACCTGAGGCAGCCCTGACTCGGCGGAAGGGCTGTCCCCGTGGTCCAGGATTGGGAGCTGCCTGGTTACTGGTGTCCAGAGGCTGTGTCCCCAGGATGGCACCGGCACAGGAGGAGGGCACAGCATCATTCCCGCTGGGCCCTCCCCGCAGCCCCTTGCCAGCCGCCCGGATGCGGCAAACAGAGGCTCACTGCAGGGGGCTTACCCCGTGGAAAAGAATGATTTTTATTTTGGTTAGTCTTCGTCCGAGGGTAGTTTCCCGCTGGTTTTAGGGAGAGTGGGAGAGAGAGAGAAACACTGATGTGAGAGAAACACATCAATGAGTTGCCTCCTGCGCGGCTGGAGAGGAGCCTGCACCGAGGTCCACGCCCTGGACCGGAATCGAACACGGATCTTTCGGTCTCCAGGCCGATACTCTATCCACTGAGCCACACCAGCATGAGAAAGGGTGCATTTAAAAAAAAAACTGGAGTCTGGACTCCCCCCTGCTGGGTGTCGGACACCCCGGCCGAGTGTGTGCGGAGAGTTCAATCCGCGGCCGAGATGCACCCCGTTCCCCGGCCGAGAGCACAGGCTCCCAGGTCGGGGGGCCGGGAGCGGGGCTGGCACGGAGCAGGCCCACTCGGGACCCGGTGAGTGACGGGCGTGTCTCCGTGTTTCGGTGCAGCCTCCCGGTTTCCAAGGAAACTCTCCGAAGGGACCGGGTGGCGAGGACCCAGGACAACTCTAGGGTCAGGACCGGCGGGCGACGGCCGCCCGTCACCCGCCTTTCGTGCCTGCGCAATGGCCTCCTTCTGCAATCTCCGGCCCCCGTAAAACCAGAGCCCGGCGCGGGCCCCCAATCCCCCCCGGAGGAGCCAGCTTTACACACGCGTCGTTTTCCTGCCACCGGGATTTACGGCCTCTGTGCCCGTCACCGCCTGACACCGCGTCTCCGTGGCCTCCAATCAAGCGAACGTCCCCCCAGGGCAAGGACCGTAAACGCTCGGGGATCCGTGACACAAAACTGCCCCTGAAGGCTGTCTCGTCCCGACCGCCAGGCGGGCGGATGGCGCTCGCTGTCAGGCCCGGGAGCCGCCCGTCCCCCGCAGCGGGAGGCGGCGGTAATTGGCAGCTCCGTTTTCCCTCCTGGAGGGCAAAGCTCCGTGCAGAAAACACAGTGTTAACAAGATTTTACAAATCTGACATATGGCATCCCGTCTGAAATGGCCCACAGAGCCTCTCTCTCCCCGCAGCACTTACCCCCGGCCCTGGGAGGACCTGGGAGAGCCAGGCAAACGCAGGCAACGGGCCCCAGAGCTCTCGGAGGGGAAGTAAATCTGCTATCACATCACAAAAGGGAAGACACTGGGGGCGGAGGGGGTGGGGGGGAGAGGAGAGGGTGTCCCGGGGAGTGAAGAGGTGACAACAGAACCTCACGCAGAACCCGGCTTCATGAGTGACACCTGATCACGCCCAGGCCTGCGCGGGAGGGAGAGTACCGACCTCGGGGCGGGGGGTGGGGGGGTGGGGGGGGTCCGTGAGGCCACGCGTCCAGGGGGAGCTGATGCCCAGGGTGAGGGAAGGCGGGGAGGACCTAGAACTGCTGGTCCCAAGCACAGACACCCCCAAATCAATTGTCGGCACGGGGACATTGCGCTGGAGTGAAGCCTAGAGTTTCATCACAGCAGCGTTCTCGTTAAGACCAGACACCCCCAGCCCGGAATCGAACGGCAGCCACTGGGCACGCTGGCCGGGCCGGGGTGTCTGGCCTGAGTCTCATCACAGCATCGTTCGTTCCATTCCCGGTCGGGGCGCAAGCCTGGGTGGCAGGCCTGATCCCCAGTGGGGGGCATGCAGGAGGCAGCCGATCCTTGATTCTCTCTCATCCTTGATGCTCGCTCTCCCTCTCCCTTCCCCTGTGAAATCAATAAAAATATTTTTAAACAATAAATAAAGTAGCCCTAACCGGTGTGGCTCAGTAGATAGGAGAGCATCGTCGGCCTGCGGACTCAAGGGTCCCAGGTTCGATTCCGGTCAAGGGCATGGACCTTGGTTGCGGGCACATCTCCAGTGCGGGGTGTGCAGGAGTCAGGTCATCTATGTTTCTCTCTCATCCACGTTTCTCTCTATCCCTCTCCCTTCCTCTCTGTAAACAATCAATAAAATATATATTTTAAAATAAAATAAAAAATAAAACCAGACACCCCCCGCAAGATCTCTGGATTCCGAGTTAACCCACAAAAGAAGGACGAGGCCAGCGCATAAAACACAGACCCTCCGGGAACAGAGCAACACGGATCCCCCTTCCTCCTGCCAGGTGGGGGTGCTCCCTTCCTCCTGCCTCCGTGGGCACGGGCACTGTGCAGACCGACAATGAGGAGAACAGAATGGGTGCCCAGGAACCTAGCCTGGACTTGCTGAGACACCCACAGTTTATGGTCCCCAGCTTAACCGGGACTGCCCCCCAAACCCCCACGGCCGTCTCATCGACCCCAGCTGCCTATCAGAAGGTGTCGGGCGAAAGTTCACATTAAGGCTGTAACTCTCGGGGGGGGGGGGGGGCGGTTTGGGGGGGAGAGGAGGGTGACTGGGCTGGTTACCAGCAGCTTCCAAACACCAGGTCCTCACGGGAAAGGCGGGGTCGGGTCATGCCCTATCTTCAAGGGGAAGGAAGCAGCCTTTGTTACCACCTGGCGACACATAATTAGGGGCCACCTGGAAGCAACCAGGGAAGGAGGGAGGGAGGGATGTTCTTGTATCCATGGACCCAGTGGCACAGGCACCCACTTTCCTCAGGGACAGGGCCTGCTTCTCCCCAAGACCAGCTGCTGCTTCGCTGTCCTGCCCGCCCGCTCTGCAGTGCCGACCCCGGGGCACGGGGCCAGCTCAGGTGGCGGGACAGGCCTTCTTCAACCTGGAGCCACCGCAGACCTCTGGCTGCCCTCAGACCGGGGGAGAGCGAGTCTCTGTTGGCCGGATGGGGTGCGGGAGTGTCTGCGAACCTCGGAGGGAAGTGAGAACCCCAGCACCCAGCAGACCAGAGACGCTGTGGCTAGCCTTGCACAAAGACTATTCTCATGGCGTTCTTTCCACAGTTATTCCTTCTTCCTAATGACACACATTTCAGATTTTCCATTTCCAGGGGCTAGAGAACATTTAAAACGTATAGTTAAGTGAAAGAAGCCAGTCCCCCAAATGCCAACACCGTACGATGTCTAGAGAATTCCAGTTCACACAAACCGAACGGAGAGGGCGGGTCCCGGGGGCTGGGGGAGGAGGGAGGTCGATGTGGATGGAGACAGAGGTCGAGTTCGGGGAGGTAGAGATGCTGCTGGTGATGGTTGCACAGCGATGTGAATGTACTCAGTGTCGCTGAGTTGTGCACACTTACAACACGGTTAGGATGGCCCTGGCCAGTGTGGCCCGGTGGGTGGAGCGTTGCCCTGGGCACTGAAAGGTGCGGGTTCGATTACATCAGGGCACAGGCCCGCATTATGGGATCACAGGGCTGATGTTTTGCTCTCACATCAATGTTTCTCTCTCTCTCTCTCTCTCTCTCTCTCTCTCTCTCTCTATCTATCTATCTTTCTAACAATTAATTAAAAAGCTCTTAAGAAATGGTGACGACGGTGAACTTTGTGTTAGGCATGTATGATTGGAACCAAAGAGCAGTGGGGGCAGGGGAGGAGGTGACATGGAGAGAGACGGGCTTGCAGGCTTTGAATGTGACCAAAGGAGCCGCGAGCCATGGGCTGGGGGCGCCCCGAGAAGCCGGGAAAGGCCGGAAAACGAACCGGGGGGGGGGGGGGGGGGCTGCAGATGGAGCCGCCCTGCCGGCTCCTCGACTCTCCCTGGCAGGACACACGGGGCTGTTGGCTCCCAGTGTCAGACAGTAAACCTGTGGTAAGGACCCCGTCACTCCCCTCACCCCCCAAACAGCCCATTAACACATATCCGGAAGCGATGGTGACGAGGTACTGCCTACGGCGAACCTGTGGGGATGACTGTGAGCCCCCGAGATCTGGGGGTGAAAGGCAGACCCAGCATCCCAGGACCTATCACACAGAAGAGGCCCCAGGGCCACAGGGCAGATGGCCAGCCGGGGTCCGGCACCCTCTCCCTCCGCTCAGCGGCAGCCGCCGTCTCTAAGGGTGAGAACAGCCCTCTCCCAGTCCTTGTCTCTGTGCTGCACACGTGACTCCGGAGCTGACCCCACGCCGGCCGGGACCCCACTCTCAGAGCCTCAGTCTCTGCAGCTGTGAAATGGGACGATGGGTTGCAGGCCCGCTCCCCGGTGTGGAGCGTGCAGGAGGGCAGCGGTCCTCTCCCGCCAGCTGCTGTGGGGACTGGGCGAGGAGAGCATGTCTGCTGGGGCTCAGGCCCGACTCCTGCTGTCAGGCTTCCGCCGAGGAGCCCCAGGGACCTCGAATCCCCGCGCTTGGGGTAGCCTTGGGGTCTGGCGGGTCCTGAGGTCCGTCTCGGGTGCTGCGCGCCCTCCCTGTGCCGCCGCCCCCCCCCCCCAGCCAGGGTTGTCCGCCTGCCTTTTATCAGCATCGCGACCCCCGAGACTCGAATTCATCAAATGCTTATCGACTCGAGCTGCCGGGTGGTTGTGTTTTTTTCCCCCTTTCATAACATTAGGAAATATTGCTTCTGATGTAAATCGTTTTCTCTGCAGGATGGAAATAAAAAGCAAAGTGCTATTTAAGGTGCCTGCTTTCCGATGGGAGGCATGGATCAAAAGGGAGCACTTAGGAAAACGCCCCGGGACCTGAGGCAATGTCTCCCGGGCTCGGCCGCGCCGGCGTCCTGCACGTAGGGCGGCCGTGGCTTTGTGCGGTGTAGGGGGCCTCTCTGTCTTCTATCCTTGGTGTCAGGTATGCACCCCACCCCGGTGCAGACAACCAAAAAGTCATACCATATCTCGAAGCTTCCCTGGTCCGAACTCCTGTCCTGGCGTCTGCTGACTCCCAGATGACCAAGCATGACTCTGTTTGCTAAAAAGGTCATTAAAATACTCAACGTAGCCCGAGCTGGTTTGGCTCAATGGATAGAGCGTCGGCCTGCAGACTGCAGGATCCCAGGTTCGATTCCGGCCAGGGGCACACACCTGGGTGGCGGGGGCTCGATCCCTGGTAGGGGGTGTGCTGGAGACAGCCCATCAGTGATTCTCTGTCAACATTGATGTTTCTGTCTGTCTCTCCCTCTCCCTTCCTCTCTGAGATCAATAAAATATATTTACAACAAAATAAAATAAAAGGCTCAACGTAGACAGAGTCACCGTGATGGCCACCAGTTGTGAATAATTTTAAAGAAGTGTGTTTGCCTGTCTGGCGTGGCTCAATGATTGAACTTTGACCTATGAACCTGGACCTTCAGTGGGGGACGTGCAGGAGGCAACAGATCAATAATTCTCTCTCATCATTGATGTTTCTATCTCTCTCTCCCTCTCCCTTCCTCTGCGAAATCAATAAAAAAAAGTATTAATAAGCCAATAAATAAAGGAGAAACAATTTTTAACATATATTTCTCTATGGATTTCAGAGAAGAAGAGAGAGGGAGAGAGAGAGAGAGAAGCGTCAATGATGAGAATCACTGCTTGGCTGCCTCCTGCACTGCAGATCAAGCCTGTATCTACCATGTGCCCTGACCAAGAATCAAACCGTGACCTCCAGGTTCACAGGCTGTTGCTCAACCCCTGAGCGATGCCAGCCAGCCAATAAATCCTACTTTTAACTCCCTCTATCGGTATCTGTGCCCCACAAGAGGACCCCGGGACACGCATGTGGTGTTGCCAGGGTTTTTAGAACACCGTGCCCACGTGTGCAGCCGACAGCGGCTTCCTGAGGTGTATGTCCTGACTCAGGGCCTCACCCGCCCCCCTGTCGGCTGGGCCATCAGCCTGCCCACTGTCCTACCCCGGGTGCCCGGGCATCTCGCTGCCTGTCATGGCCTCTTCCATGCCAGATGCTCTGTCCTCACCCCCAGGACCAGCCTCGCTCTGTCCTGTGCAGAGCGGCCCGGCTTCGCCCGAAGGTTGGGATGTCCATTCACGCAAATCCTGGCGGGTGTGTGACGATGGCATCTTAGGTTAAATCCGTGGTTGGCAAACTGCGGCTCTCGAGCCACGTGCGGCTCTTTGGCCCCTTGAGGGCGGCTCTTCCGCAAAATACCCCGGCCTGGGCGAGTCTACTGTGAAAAAGTGGCGTTAGGAGAAGCTTACGTTTAAAAAAATGTGGCTCTCCAAAGAAAAGTCAATCGTTGTCCTGTCTGTTGATATTTGGCTCCGTGGGCTAACGAGTTTGCCGACCACGGGGTTCAGTGTCTATCCTGGGACAGCTCTGTTCAGACGTTCCGGAGAAAAGGAAGATTAGGGACTACGCGGAGAGCCACAGGGGCTTGGCGGCCACCCCGGGGGCGGTGGGCAAAGACGGGATGGCCCGGTGGGCCACCCGGAAACGGACAGCAAGTCTCTCAACACCGTTCGAAGGGCAGTGCGGCTGATCTACCGTCTTGAAGGTCCCGCTGTGGAGACCAGCCTATGTGGCCGCTTAAGAAGCCTCCACGACAGCAAGGCCGGATGTCACCCGCGG
The DNA here is from genome assembly GCA_027563665.1 of Antrozous pallidus. Lineage (NCBI taxonomy): Eukaryota > Metazoa > Chordata > Mammalia > Chiroptera > Vespertilionidae > Antrozous > Antrozous pallidus. The sequence goes on from CM050524.1 coordinate 57,928,404, forward strand.
ACGTGGGTTCTGACTGTCTTTCTCAGACGTCCTTTCCTCAATCCGCCCGCAGGGGCTCACCCGGCCACCTGTCAGCGGCCACTCGGCCCCAGGCCGAGGAGACCTCCCCTGGCAGAACCCCCGCTCCCCTAAGACGGTCTCGGGGTTCCGCTGACCGCTCTGCTCTGCGACGGGACCGGCTCTGCGTGTTTCTCTCAATCCTCTCGCCTGCACCCTGCGGCTCCCAGCGGCCGTAACCGGCAGGTGCCCTCGGCCCGAGCGCCGTGACCTTTCCCCGGCCTCACACGAGCGGCCGAGACAGTGCCAACATCATCGGAGGATGAGTGGACGCAGTAACCCAATTACAGCCGCTCCGAGGCCCCATTTGTCAGGCCGGAACCCGGCCCTTGTCTCTCCCAGGCCCCTGTTTTCCACGGCCAGGCTCTGGGGGGGAGCGCTAATCCACTTAGGAATGATTAAATTGGAATTTGTAACACTTCCCGTTATTAAACCTTCCATCTTCATTACGGCGACTTAATGATGACATCATGGCCGGGGAAAACGGAGGACGGGTCCCGCGCCGCTGGGAGGGCTGGAGTCCAGGTGAGCCCTCCGAACCCCACAGCCGGGTGCCGGCGGCTCAGGGCGGGCTGGCGTGTCCACGGGACACGAAACCGCTGTCCCTGCAGAGAAGAATGTGCAGTGACCCTGGGTCTTGACCGCATCCCTGCCTTGTATGTGGCTGGAGGGGAGGGAGCGGGTGGGAGCTTGGGCCCTGGCACAGCCTGAGCAAACCTGGAGGGAGCCCCGGAGCTCTGACCTGGGGGCTGGTCCCAAGGCTAAGCACTTCCTGACAGGAGCGGAGTGGGGACGGGGCCGGGGCGGAGCCAGGGCATGAGTGGGGCGGAGCCGGGCTGGGGAGGAGTGAGGATTGGGGCGGGGCAGAGTATGGGTTGGGGCAGAGCCAGGGAGGGGCAGAGTGAGGGTTGGGGTGGAGTAAGGATTGGGGTGGGTCCAGGGTGAGGCAGGGCCAGGGTGGGGTAGAGTGAGGGTTGGGGTGGAGTAAGGATTTGGAGGGGTCCAGGGTGAGGCAGGGCCAGGGTGGGGCAGGGCCAGGGTGGGGCAGGGCCAGGGTGGGGTGGAGTGAGGGTTGGGGCGGAGCCAGGGTGGGGTGGAGTGAGGGTTGGGGCGGAGTGAGGGTTGGGGTGGGGTAAGGATTGGGGCGGAGCCAGGGTTGGGCAGGGCCAGGGTGTGGCAGGGTCAGGGTGTGGCAGGGCCAGGGTGGGGTGGAGTGAGGGTTGGGGCGGAGTGAGGGTGGGGTGGAGTGAGGGTTGGGGCGGAGTGAGGGTGGGGTGGAGTGAGGGTTGGGGCGGGTCGGGGGCCGGCTGGTCCCTCCCAGAGAAGGCTCTTCTCCGGGTGCCCTGGTCCTCCTCTGAAAGGAAATCCCTTTTGCAGAGACCTTTCCTCACTCAGTGGCATCACCCACGTGCAGCTCTTGGCATACCCTGCCCTCGGCCATTTCCCGGCTCCTGGCTCCCGGCTCCGGGCAGCGGAGACAGGCCAGGGCTCCGGCCTCTCCTGCTGATATTCTCACGGTTCTCGCCGAGGTTCTCGCTGAGCCCAGCCAGGAAAGGGAGGAGTTCAGGAGGCAGAGGGGTGTCCCCAAAGGGAGGACAATGGGACTTAGGGACACACCGACAGGAAAGGAGACGGCGGTGATGACGATGACCTTAGCTCCCCACGTTCACGCAGACTAGGCTTCCCCAGAACCCCTGAAGTGAGCCTGGTACCGTCTCCGAGAGAATATGGCAGACGGGATCCTGTCCGTTCTGAGGTTGGGGTGTAAGATGCCAAGCGTCCGTCCTGGGTGCTCTCTCCCCTCCATCCGGGCACCTGCCCTCGGGGCGCCTGCCCTCGGGGTGTCAGCTCTCGGGGTGCCTGCTGGCTTTAAGGTCGGAGCAGGCCCATGTGCCCAGGACACCTGCCCAGGACCAGGAGAGACTCAGAGCTGGACCTCCAGCACTCCCCCTCCCCCCATGCTGAGCAGAGCCAGTCTGGCTCCCACATTAACACTTTCATGGTGTCCAGCCCCAGGGTTTGAGGCTGTCCCAGGGGATTCCATAGCTATGGTAACGGGTGACCCGCCACCCAGCGTCTGTGCAGCGGGGCCTGGCCTGGAAGCCACTGGGCCTCGCTCTGGACGGTCCGGCCCCCTCCGGGTCCCTGTCCCAGGGTCTGTAAACCGCTCCTTCAAGCAGCCAGGTCCTGGATCGGGGAAAACCCTTCACTCTGCCCCCGCGGCCACCTTGGTGTGAGCAGAAGTCGCTGTGGTCTCCCTGCTTGTTGGTCACCAAGCAGAAAGGGCAGAGGCACAGGCCCGCGCCGGGCAGAGGGGCAGGTGGACAGGTCCCCCAGCTTTGGAGGGGCCCCTGTCCCGCAGGCTCCCTTCGCACGGGATTTAGGGAGCCAGCCATCCTCCCTTGTGTACGGAGAACGGGGTCACCTCTCCGAACCACCTCACTCGTCCAGGTAGCTCTGTCCTCCTCGGGCTCCCCTACGGGAGCAAGTTACAGAACGAGGCCACCCTCCGTTCTATCTTCACTGAAAAACGGGCTCGGTGAGAAGAATGGGGACATTCGAACAACGCAGGGCCACGGTGTCCCCTCCCCAGAACCTCCCTCCAGGGAGCAGGGCCGAGGTTGGAGATCAGAGGCTTAGATGCCCGGGCGGGCCGAGGCGGGTCCGTGCCCCTCCGGGCCCAGGAAGGTCCCCCGCGAAGCGAAGGGGAGTGAGGGTGAGAAGGGATCAGCTGTGAGGTGCGGAGGGCAGGGGGGTCATGACCCGCAGCCTCAGGGCAGTCCCGCAGTCTCGGGGTCCCCACTACAGGGCCGGGGGCCAGGGCGGAGATGGGAGGGAGCTGGGGATGCTGCCAGTGTTTCTGCTCCGAGCGGGCAGGGGGTGGTGACGCCCCGCTTCCCTGAGTGAGTGTTTCACCGTGATGTCACCACCATGATGTCATCAGAGCGAGCACACCCCGGCCCGGACCCGGGTGCCCCCCTCACAAAGCAGAGGGCGCTGGGGAGCAGGGGAGCAAGGGAGGGAAGGAGACACACTTGCCGGGGACCCTAGGCTCAGGGCTCGGAGGAGACAGGGGCCCCCCATTTCTTCCGTTTTCATTCCAGAGGCCCCAGTGCCAAGCAGACCCTGTGACGCCCCACGGAGAGCTGGCACCCCGGGCCGTCTTCCCCGCGCCCCCGAAACAGACGCCCCTGGCCAATCCGGACGGGGCCCCGAGCAGCTGCCTGGGCCCGGCTGCGAACTGAGCCCCAAAACCCCTCTGCCCTCCATGTGCCGGCTCTCCTCCCACAAATGAAAACGAACGGTCCCGCCGCCCGGCAGCCAATTCCAGACCCACGGGGGTCCCTCCCCCGCCCCGAACCCATCTTATTCGGCTGCATAAAACGCATCTCATCAAATCAACCTCTCCGAGTTGTAAATTAAAAAATAAATATTCCTGAGAAAATGTCACATCAGGCCCGAGAGAAAGGCCACGAAATCCATTTAGGGGAGATTGCAGGGAATCCGGGATTGGGAGACGCCGAGTGGCCGCTGAATATCAATTCCCTGCCTCCGGCCGGGCCTCCCCAGGTCCGGGCAGCGCCCCGCCTCCACATGGCGGTCTCTCCCCCCCTCCCCCCAGATCCGTTCTGAGACCCCCCTGTTGTCCCCCCCGCCCACCATCGAAGCAGAGACCTCAGAGCCAACGAACCCTGCACCCAGGCCGTAGCTCCGAACGCGCACCCCTCTGATTCAGTTTAGCTTATCCACCAGCGCCGTGAGCCGGTACAATAGCTGACCCCACAGTAGAGAAATTGCCACAGCACGCTGCAGTAGAGTTACGTGGGCCCGCCCAGCGTGGCTCCGTGGCTCCGTGGCTCAGCATCGACGTATGAACCAGGAGGTCCCGGTTTGACTCCCGGTCAAGGGCACACGCCCGGGTCTCAGGCTCCATCCCCAGTGGGGGGTGTGCAGGAGGTAGCGAAGGACGATTCTCTCTCCTCATGGATGTTTCTCTCCCCCCCCACCCCTGAAATCAATGAAAAATATATTTTAAAAAAATGATGCGATCTTTCCCCCACCCCCTCTCTCAATATATCCGGAATTCTCCATTTGGTATTTGTGGACCCCGGCGAGCTTGCAGAAGCCCAGGAAGGGGTGCTGCTGTGTTAGACGCAAAGCCCCAAGCACGTGGCCTTGGCCTCCACGGGCCCAGACCCCCCCCCCCCACCCCAGAGCTGTTCCGGGTGACAGACAGGGACGGAAGGGAGGGCGTGTTCTGTCTTTGGCTCCCATGCCTGTGACCGCCCGTCTGACCCACGCCCAGGGGCGCCGGGCGGCACCTGCTGGGTGCCCTGTGGAGAGGCCTTGCCGGTCGTCTCTGGAAAGACTCGCCGCAGGGGCAGGGCAAGGACGACCGAAACCTGTGATGACAACCCAAAGGCGGCCGCCGAGCGACACCCGGTCATTCGCGGCACGTCTGGCAGCGACGGCACGTGACTCCCTGGTTCCTAGTTCTCTAAGTGGATTTGAGGCTGTTGCCCACGTCCGTGCCCACACAGCGTGGTCATGGCCAAGGGCTTCACCTCATCACGGGCGGTAAGTGGGTCAGGCTGAGGGCAGTGGGAGGAGTAGGACCTGTGGGCCAGGAGGTGCCCTGGCCTGGAGCTGCCGTGGGCTGGAGGTGCTGGTGGCTGGGGGTGGCGTGGGCTGGGGATGCCATGGGCAAGGGGTGCCATGAGCCAGGGATGCCGTGATTGGGGAAGACCTTGGGCTGGAGGTACCAGTGGCTGGAGCTGCTGTGGGCTGGGGGTGCTGGTGGCTGGGGGTGCCGGTGGCTGGAGGTGCCGGTGGCTGGGGATGCCGTGGGCCAGGGGTGCTGTGGGACAGGAATGCCATGGGCTGGGGGTGCTGGTGGCTGGGGGTGCCATGGGCTGGGGGTGCCGTGGGACAGGAATGCCATGGGCTGGGGGTGCCGGTGGCTGGTGGCTGCTTTCAGTCAGCAGCTTGAGCCCGAGTCCACTGGGTAATCACCCCGAGTCCTTGGCCTGTGCAGGAGCCCAGGATGGACGGGTGGGGGGACAATCCGGCTGTAGAGGCGCAGTTGACACTCGCACTGCGGGGGGCAGCAGTGGAAGGATTTTTAGAAAACAACCCACAGGAAGCCAGACATTTCGCAGTGGTTAGAGCTCCTGTTGGGGCGATAAGGGCTTCGGAAAGAGCGAACAGGAGACTGTGGAAACAGACGTAAACGTTACAGATTTTGCCGCAATAAAAGAAGAGAGGCAGAAAGCACCCACGGGGGAGCTCGCAGGGGGCCGGCTGCGATTATCTGCGAGGCTGTTCGGGCGCCGCACCTGATTTCCACGCGGGTCACAGGGCAGGAGTTTTATTTCATTCCGGGTCAATGCTGAAGGCAGTGGAAAGATCTGAATAAATCAACCTAAGAAACAGCCTCAGGCCCGTCTCTCAGCAGCTGGGGCGCTTCTCCCGTTAATATCTTCTGCCCGAGGCCGACGTGGCTGCATACTCTCCGACCCCCGACACCCATCACCCCGCCGAAGCGCATCCACACCCCAAAGGCCCGTCCACGCCGGAACCGGCCTCCACGTCTCCACGTGCAGAGAGACGCTCCCCGAAGGGACAGCTCCGGGTTTTGAAAGTCAAGGCATTTTCTCAAGAACATTTGTCACCGAATGAAAGTAGCATTTGATTCCGTATCTTGTTTGTGGACGGAAGGAGCCACGTGCTGACCTGACCGGCTCAGGGGAGGCCTGCGTGGCGGTCTGGCAAACTCAGAGCCCTAAAGCAACCACAAAAGACGGTTTGAAGATTAAATATTTAACCACAAACAGGTTATGGTCGGCAGTCATGTCCATGTATTTTCCCTGACAAAGATCAACTTAGACCTTTCCTGAGCCATTTGCCTTTCTGCCTCTAAGATAACGTATCGGGGAGATGTCTGGGTAACTTGTAACTTCCTTTTTTTTCTTCTGGAGCCCCTGGGGCACAACCAGACGTGGTGGGCGCCAGGACAGATGCCACAAATTCCTTCATTATCACGTTAATTGTTTTTGCATTCACCCAAGTATGTGTCCATCATTTTCCTTTCTATCCAATCCCAGGTGGGATTGCTTTATCCCACCTCCTTAATCCATCACCAGTGAATTTCATGTAACCCACCTATGCCCCTCCTTTGACTGCGATGAATAATTACACTTATAACCCGCCATTCTGCGGAGCATTAACTCAATTCATCGAGGTTCTGCTTCCCGGCCTGTGTGGACAGGGTGGCTCAGATAAACTCACTAAAATTCTTTACAGGCGTCAATGGTTTTTTCCGGTAACATTATCAGAACATCTTGTTCTTCAAAAGGAAAACAAAGGACCTCCCACTCTGGAAAGCTACCAATAGAACAGGGACGAACCTAACACAGGAGCACAGGCCCCTCCACGCCGCTCGGCTCCGCCCGCGCGGCCCCGGACGCCTGGCCCCCCCCCCCCACCTGCGTTTTCCGAGGGACTCTCACTCAGCCCATCACCGCGCGCCGATGAAGATGTCACCGTTGCCTGCTCCCAGCTGGGTACCGCTGGGGCCGGCCGCCAGGGCCGGGGAGCTCCGGCGATGACGGAGTAACGATCGGTCTCGTGGTCGCTCCGGGCATCAGCCCCGTCCTCCCGATCCCGCCTCCACATGCGTGAGCCTGCGGGTCCGCTGACCCCCCGGGAGGGCCTGACCTTGACGGCGTTGCCTGCTCTGCGGGGCACGGCACACAGCGGACCCCGCGCTCAGGCCCCCCGCGCACCCGCGGCCCCGGGGACCCTCCTCGGGTCACAGGGAGGCCCTGGCGCCAGCACCCACGACGGTGTCAGGTCCAGCCCGGGTCCCCTCCCGCACCGGGCGTGTCCTGAGAGGGAGCCCGGCGAAGGGCTTTTCCTTCCCGGAGGCTCTAGCTGTAGATTCAAACGGAGCCAAGTCAGCAAATACAGTTCCTCTTCTCCGCAGTGAGCAGCGTGGAATCCCACATGGGGGGCAAAGGCCCACGTGCAGACCCAAATCACTGCCCGGTTCCGGGGCACATCGGTCCCGCCTCCAGCGCCCTGTCATCATCTCCAGGGACCGGCCGTCCGCTCGCCTGTGGCTGGAGAAGACCCGGCCTCCCCCGCTCAGCACCGAGCAGCGACCCACTCAGCAAGCACTCCGGGCCCCTCGAGGACGTGCAAGGTCTAACGAGAGGCCCTGGAAACGGAGGAGGAGGAGGAGGTGGCGGCCGAGGCTCCCGGGGTCAAAGGGCAGCCCCCCCGCAGTCTCTCCCTGAGGCTCTGCGCTTCCTGTCCCCGAGGTCGGAGAGAGCCATCGGAACAGGGGACCCTGCAAATCGCCTCCGCTTTTACCTCAAGGACACCCCTTCTTTCCTTAGCGACGTCGTTCGGCCGAGAGGGAGCCGGCGGCACAGCACCCGCGAGAGGCGGGGCCGCGCCGTGATGCGATGCGGGTGGCCCGCCACGCACGGCCCGGCGTCACCAACGGCCTTTGTTTGGGGAGCGACCGTGTTTTCAGCCAAATCACAACGTGTCGCAGCCCCAGCGGCGGGCTGTGGGGGGCGGCACACACTTCAAGGTAGCGTCTCAGAAGCAGACGGCTTCTCCTGTCGGGGGCTGACTGCAGGTGGATTCGAGAAAGGAGGGGGAGGGACTTGGTTTTCCCGGCGATTGGGCCACTCACAAGTGAAATCACTTTCTTCAGTATCTGTTGATTCTGTTTGACTTTCCTCATGCACAGGTGGGCGGTGTTGTGGGTTGTGATGTCTGGAATTAGTCTCAGGCCCCAACCCCACAGCCAGCCCGCTCAGCTAGATGGAGTGACGGACACGTGTGATGCCGGAGCGCCACCTGCCGGCAGAGCTATGTATGACACACAACGGCTTTTCCTATTGGAGTCAGGTTACTGCTGTTTAAATAAATATGAAAAAATGAAATGCTCCCCGTGCGCAAAAAGATACAAATGCACTCTTCGGTGGTTCTGGACCGTTGGGGCTGGTGTGGGTGCCAGTGGGCAGAGGGCATCACATGCCAGGCTTGGCGTGGCCCTGTTTAAGATCTGGCAATTTTATCTCAGCGTGTTCTTGATCTCAACTTTAAAACTATATATATATATATATATATATATATATATATATATATATCTTCAGTAATTATTTGATAACTCAGTCTTTTTAGGAGAAACCTACCAAGTTTTAGAGAACCGTGTTGGCTAAATCTAGACTTATTTTATTTTATTATTTTTTAAAATAGATTTTATTGATTTTTTACAGAGAGGAAGGGACAGGGATAGAGAGTTAGAAACATCGATGAGAGAGGAAACATCCATCAGCTGCCTCCTGCACACCTCCTGCTGGGGATGTGCCTGCAACCCAGGTACATGCCCTTGACCGGAATCGAACCCGGGACCCTTCAGTCCGCAGGCCGACGCTCTATCCACTGAGCCAAACCAGCCACGGCTCTAGGCTTATTTTAACGGTTCCCTCACAAGTGTTTCTGTCTGGGGCTCCTTTCCCAAGCGAAAGTGTAAGTGGTCCTTTATTCGCCCAGCAGGTCCCGCGAGGTCATGGGTCCGGGGAGCGTCCGGTCTCCAATGACAGGCGGGTCACACACGTGAGGATGGGTGACCGAGTCCTGACATCACACCTGAACAACTCTTTACGTGTAGTCTTGAAGGACATAGGATCTCATAGTTTAAAAAATAACCAATTTTTCAGGCTTCAAGGAAAAATAAACTTTCACCTTAAATCACTTCCTTACCCATTATGCTTTATTTCAAACATCATTCCCATTCCCGTGTACTCGCCTCAACTAACGAACAATGAAAGAACAAAACCCCCTTCTCTTGCTTCGTGTGGTAGTTCTTGATTACAGACAACATCATCCGATGCCCATCCGCTTTGCCAAAGTCTTAAATGACAGAAGACAAGCCCGTTTCCAAAAATACAACACTGCATTTATTGTGTCTGAGCTCAGCTGTCTCAGCGAAACCGGGCATGTGTCTCCAGAAACTCGGTCATACTTTTGAACTTCTTTGGGGGCAGAAGGCACCACAGACTGAAAGCAAAAAACCTACAATTAAAGCAGAATTTATCTACGAAATTCATACACAGACCAAGCGCTGCTGCCTGACACACTGGCAGAGGGCGCAGGGGCGGGGAGAGAGGCCGCGGACAGACCACCTCCAGGTCTGAACACAGCCCAGCAAGACAGACAGACAGACAGACAGAGAGCTGGCTAGTCCTCTCCAGACCAGAACAGAGAGGTGGATACAGCAACCTAAAGTTGCAGTGCACACGCAGACGGCCTGACTCATACCCCCGGCTTCCGTGCCACTCGGAAACTCGGTGACACCCTGGGCTGTGTGTGTGACTGCCGGGAGCCGATCATTGTTTTAATGATGGAGAGCTGTGGACAGGGAGTTTGGGGTGCTGGTCAACCTTGATTGCTCTGAGGGGTCGGAGCTACCCCGTTTCCCCGAAAATAAGACAGTGTCTTATATTAATTTTTGCTCCCAAAGATGCGCTAGGTCTTATTTTCAGGGGGATGCCTTATATTACAGTGAGTAGGTCTTATTTTGGGGGGATGTCTTATTTTCGGGAAGACAGGGTAATTACTGGATGTTGGTAGTTGAAGCAGCCCCCACCTGTTAGTCCTAAGAAGATTCACTGATTGGCTTTTACTGGAGCTTCCTGGCTGGGGGAGACGGGTGTATCTTCTGATCTTAATCTTAATAAAAGGGACGGTAAAGCCAGAGCGAGTAGTAGTCCTCCCAATAGAGTTGGACTACCGCCTGGCCCCCATTTCCCAAATTAATGCTTTTCTAAGTCTCTATTCATTTGTGTGCGGCCTTCTCCAGACCCCGAACCCTGAACCGGGCACCCTGAATCATGCAGGATGTGAAAGGGGTTCCCACATGTGACGTCATTATTCTCCCCAGACAACCACCCGATGCACCCCGTCTGCACCCTTCATTAAAACAGTATATGGTTAAACACACAGAGATGCAGGCTTAGTTGGCCAGGGTTGTGTAACTTGTGGTTTCATCGGCCGATAACGGGTCATCAGCTGAAGGCTGGAGAGCGGAAACACGTTCTTCTGTGACAGAAAGGCGCCTTGCAGGAAGAACAGATTCGTTCTGCTTCAGCCCTTCCTGCCAGCACCACCTGAACAAATACAGCGCCCTCTGATGACAAGCAGGGGTTTGTGGACCGGGGAGGTTTCCGTCTCCATGACAACGGCCCCAGCTCCACACAGTGGATGCAGGTTTCCTGGGGTCGGCCCCTCAGCCACCAGCAGGCACACGCCGGGCTGGGCTGCCTCTGAGCGCTCTTGCTTGGCTGTTTCTCCCAGACCCTCGGCCCACCCGACGGCGGGTGATCCCAGACCTGACCCGGGCCCCAGGGCCTCCGCCTCCCAGGGCTTCGTTCTCCAGGAAGGAAGCCCATCACTTTCGGACGCAACTCCCTGCAGCCACAGAGCGCGTGCCTGGAGCCGCCGAGGTGCCCCCGGCCCAGGCAGAGGCCGCCGGGGAGTCAATGGGTCTGACACCTGGAGATGGACGCTTCAGGGGGACTCCCGGCCGCCAAGCGATGGAACGCTTCAGCTATGAGCTGCAGGGCGGATGAATGTGGGGACGCACGGCAAAAGGCTTTCTGGGGACTTCTCTCAAAGTGAACGAGGAACCAGCGCAGCAGCAGCAGCGACCTTTGTGAGGACAGCAGCGCCGCTAACGGGTGCTCCTGGCTCTTTGGGACGAGGGTCCGTCAGGTTTTTTTTTTTTTTTAACTATACAACTCTCTCTCTCTCTCTCTCTCTCTCTCTCTCTCTCTATATATATATATATATATATATATATATATAATTGATTTTTTAGAGAGGAAGGGAGAGAGATAGAAAGTCAGAAACATCGATGAGAGAGAAACATCGACCAGCTGCCTCCTATACACCCCCCACTGGGGATGTGCCCGCAGCCCAGGTACATGCTCTTGACCGGAATCAAACCCGGGACCTTTCTGCCCGCAGGCCGACGCTCTATCCACTGAACCACACCGGTTTCGGCTGTCAGGTTTTCAGTTGCAGCCAATCCCTTGTTAATTTTTTAAAATAAGGACAAAGGCTGCTGTTCGCGGTGCTGCTGAGCAGGCCCTAGCACACCGGGGAAAAGCCGTGTCTTCTACAAATCCCCCGTGTGTGTGTGTGTGTGTGTGTGTGTGTGTGTGTACGTGTGTGTGTGTGTGTGTACGTGCATTTTTATTCTCTTCTCTCATGCCCTCACTCACACTCACACATGCACATACACACACATGCCCTCCGCACCTCCACACCCACACACACACCCCGTAAAGCACACAGGGGGCCGCACTAACGGTGCTGTCCGCATCGTGAGGTGGGGTGACCTCTCCCTCTGGGTCCTCTGCGCATCCAGACCTCGGGCATCAGTTTGGTCCCGGGAGGAGGAGGGGGGCGGGCAGGCCTGACTGGAACAAGCCACGCGAGGAGGCAGCAGGGGCCGCGAGCTCGGGGCAGAGGAGAGAGGACAGGGGGGCGGCGATGACCGGGCGGGGAGCGTGGGCAGCGAGCGCGGGGCAGAGGAGAGAGGACAGGGGGGCGGCGATGACCGGGCGGTGAGCGTGGGCTGCGTGCTCGGGGCAGAGGACAGAGGACATGGGGGCGGCGATGACCGGGCGGGGAGCGGGGGCCGCGTGCTCGGGGCAGAGGAGAGAGGACGGGGGCGGCGATGACCGGGCGGGGAGCGTGGGCCGCGTGCTCGGGGCAGAGGACAGAGGACATGGGGGCGGCGATGACCGGGCGGGGAGCGTGGGCCGTGTGCTCGGGTACTGGCACTCGGGCCCGATCCCGAAATGTGGTGGCAGACGCAGCTGCTGCCGGCCTGCCGTCTGTCTGTCCAGGCGTCGGGACGGGCGCGGCTGCCCGCGGGGAACTGGACTGAAAACACGCCCCCATGCTGGCTGAGCTGCAGACACCGCACGAACCCCCACCAGGCCGCCCTGGCGATGGGGTGGCAGCTATGAGTGCGTGTACAGAGCCGTCCTGAGCCACCTGTAGAGCAAATAAAATAAAATAAAATAAAATAATAACAAAATAAAATACATAACATAAAATAGTAAATAAATAATAAAATAAATAATAAAATAAAATAAAATAATAAATAATAAAATAAAATAAAATAATAAAATAAAATACATAACATAAAATAGTAAATAAATAATAAAATACATAAAATAGAATAATAAAATAAATAAATAAAGTTAAAATAAGTGAAATGAATAAAATAAAAATAATAGATAAATAAATAAATAAATGAAGTAAATAAAAAATAAAATAAAAATAAATAAATAAAATAAAAATAAATAACATAAAGTAAAATGAATAAAATAATAAATAAATAAAATTAAATAATAAATAAAATTAAAATAAATGAAACAACATAAAATAAAATAAAAAATAAAAATAAAATAAAATAAAATAAAATAAAATAAAATAAAATGTAGGAAATAAGAAAAGCCGAGCAAGGTGCCTCCACTCTGACTCCATGGTCCTTGCCCCACTGCCTCTGAGCAACCTGAGGCCCAGGAGGTGCTTCCCAGAGCACGCAGGGTCCCGCATGGCCACCAGGGGGCGCTGCAGGCACAAAGTTTTGCACCCTTAAGCCCTGGCAGGGAGACCTGATTCCCCACCCGAGTCACTGGGGGGCCAGCTCCCAGGAAAGGCCTGGTGCACATGGAACTGTCACATCTAAAGGTCACTTCTCTGGACAGGCTGGTGTACGGCAGCCTACAGGGCTCTCTGCCCGAGACTGGAGAAGGGGCGGGGGCGGGCCCGGCCCACAGAACTGGGGAGCTCCCCCCCTCACCGGGCTTCCTCCCCCAAAGACAAAATAGAGGCGCCGTCCCTTTGAGGCTCTGTTCGCCGCGCCCTCGGGCCCGAACCCAGGCAGCAGCCCACGACCTCGGCGCCCAGAGCCGTGCGGGCCGGGCAGGGCGCCCCTCGCCGCCTCCCCCTAAGCCCCGCAAATCCTTTGTGGAAGGAGGCGAGATGTAAACAGTAATTTAGACGCGCGGCGGCTTCCTCTGCTGTTTGTGTTTCTCACGGGCTCCCCGTTCCCTCTCATTTTCCAAGACCCTCGAGGAAGCGACTTCGCCTGCACAGTCCTGTTGGCAGCCGGCCCCCTGGGGACGGATGCGGGGGAGGAGCACCCGCTGGGGGGGGAGGGGGGTGAATGGGGGGGGGACTGGCACCCGTAGGTGCCGGGCATGGATCCAGGCTTGGTCTCTGCCTGAAAGACGGACGAAGCGACCTTGGCCTTTTGTCTGTCCCTCCTGTCTCCACCGAGAGCATGAACTAGGCTGCTCACCTCATTCCCTGCCTCAGTTTCCTCCTCCGTAAAAGACGAGGCCTCGGCGGCCCAGATGAGGGCTCCGGGCCCTGAGCACCCCCCCCCCCCCCCCGCCCCCAGCGCCAGTCTGTCAGGATCCAGGCACTCCCTACCCTGGGCCTTTGCGTGTCTCATCTGGGAAAGGCACACACAGGTTTCATATTCAACTGGGGTCTCGGCCTCGTCCCCAACGGCCTGAAGCGCCCTGTGAATAATCAATTCAGTTCTGGGCGGGAAAACTCCGGAGCAAATACCAAAGCAGACAGCTTCCTGCGGGAGTCCCCGGGGTGGGGGCGTCTCTGAAAATCAGGGGACTGGGCCGGGGCCTGCTGCCACCTTTCCTTGAAAGCAAGAGTCGCAAGTGTTTTGAAAACAACAGATTATCTTTGAAGCAGCAGCAACAACAAAGGGCCATTTGTCTCTCCCCAGCCCGGCTGGCTCACTTGCCATGCAGTGGGGGTGGGTGAGGACAGGCCCCGGGGGGCAGGGAGGGGGGTGAGCATTGCAACAAGCCGGGGAACCCCCCCCCCCCCAGGCCACTGGCTCAATAAAGGCTCAGCCGATGCTGCAGGGGGACTGCTGTCCCCTCCCTGTCCTGTCTCCTCTGCCCCTTTCCCTGGCGATGGGTCCACTGGCCGGCAGCCAAACGCCATGGTCACACAAGTAGCCGGAGGCGGGGGGTGCCCTGTGGGAAGTGGGGGGCTCACACACAGCCCAGTCCCTGGGTCTCTCCTGGAGAGGAAATGCCAGCACAGACGCACACGGGAAAGTGTGCAAGGTCGCCCATCTTACTGGGAAAGCAAAACAGACTTCAAACAGCCTGAATACGCAACCGGTGGGGGGCTGGACAGCGTGCTCTGCACCAGAGAGGAGGCCGGACCACACAGGAAATGCACGCAGAAAGAACACACCCAGCCGAAACAGGTTTGGCTCAGTGGACAGAGCATAGATCGGCCTTCGGACTGAAAGGCCCCAGGTTCGATTCCAGTCAAGGGCATGTACCTTGGCTGCGGGCACATCCCCAGGATAGGGTGTATAGGAGGCAGCTGATTGATGTTTCTCTCTCATCGATGTTTCTGGCTTTCTATTCCTCTCCCTTCCTCTCTGAGAAAAATCAATAAAATATATTTTTTTAAAAAGGAAGAAAGGACACCCCGGATTCACAGCAGGAGCTGACCTCTGGAGTGGGAGGCATGGAGCTTGTGCGTGCGTGTGCACGCTTGTGCACGCGTGTGTGTGAGGGATCCAAGGAGCCTGCTAGTGGTGTGGACTCCGAGAGAGGAGACACCTAACAGAATGAAAACCAGCCTCGCAGCCATTTCTTCACAGGGGCCTTGCAAGCAAACAGCACTTCCTGGAGAAGGCTGCACTGCACTGCCTGCCTGCACTGTGTTCCTGCCTCTGAGCAGCCTTATAAAGGGTCCCTGGAATCCTGTTCCAACCACTAGGACTGATGCTTTCCCGTCCAATCAGAGCAGCCCAGCTATACCGGGAATCTTTATTTGCATGAGGATGGACCAATCAGGGACAAGGGGCGGGACTTTTGGCGATATAAGCCAGCTCCCCTCAACTCTTCGCCTCACTTTCCTTGCTACCAAAGCCTGTTTCCCAGGCTGAAGCCAGAGCTGGAGCTGGAGCTGAAACACCAAAGAGACCTCAGCCCAGGGCCACCTCACCTCTGAGGTGTCCCACAGCCATTCCCAGTCAAAACTGATAAGAGTTTCCACCAACACCAGCCCCAGATTGGGGATTCCTGTGGCATGGGTTGGTGCGAGGGACCATCGGTTGGCAGTTATATATATACTAGAGACCCGTTGCAGGAAGATTCCTGCAAGAATAGAGCTTCCTGCAGCCTGAGCAAAGCTCCCTCCCTTCTCTGCTGCCTCACTCCCTTCTCAGCTGCCTCACTTCCTTCTCTGCTGCCTCCCTTCCTCCCATCTCCTCTGCCTTGCTCCCGCCCTTCTCCCCTGCCCCGCTTGCTTACTTCTCCGTAGTAAACTTCTCCGTTTTCATTCTTACTTCTTTTGGTCCCTCCTGCAGCGCTTGGCTTCCTTCTACGTGGTCTTTTGCACGTGGATATGCAAGTTAACTGCCATCTTGGTTGGGTTAATTTGCATGCTCACACTGATTGGCTTGTGGGTGTAGTGAAGGCACAGTCAATTTGCATATTACTTTTTATTAGATAGGATAACGCTCCACAGTTCTAATGTCAAAATGCAAAGGGAACTGTGCTCAGATGCCGCTTTCCAGTAGATAAACGGAGCTCGACATGTGTGCAGTGGCTGTGGCTGCTTTTAAG
The DNA here is from genome assembly GCA_027563665.1 of Antrozous pallidus. Classification (NCBI taxonomy): domain Eukaryota; kingdom Metazoa; phylum Chordata; class Mammalia; order Chiroptera; family Vespertilionidae; genus Antrozous; species Antrozous pallidus. The sequence continues at coordinate 57,944,180 of CM050524.1, forward strand.
CGGCAGGAAAATGAGCGAGGTTCTCGTCTTGCTTTCTCACCATCCCCGCACCCACCCCCAGGGAGAAAGTACATGGGAAGCCTTTCTCCAATGGGGTCTCCCAGATGCCCACCTTTGGGGAGAACATAGCTCTAGCCGATGCCAAAAAGAAGGGGCCCGAGCAGGAAGTGGGGCGATGCTCAAGGTCCTCCTTCCCAAACCTGCCACCCAGCCCGGGGCCTCGCCCCTTCCCCAGCCACCCCCCAAGCTGGCGTCCCGGTGGGTGAACGTGATGGCCGGGGTGGGGGAGCAAGCTGCTCCCTGCCCGTGGGCCCCGGGTTCCTGGAGGAAGCGGCCTGGCTGCAGGTCTCCCCCAAAACCATCGGGGCGGCGGACCGGGGCGGGCCCGGGACGGAAACGGAGGCCGCTCCCGGCCCCGCGGTGCTCGGCCCGCAGACAAAGCAGGGCGTGTGGTATGCAGAGAGAACACAGCCCCTGTGTGTGGGGACGGGCTCTGGGGCCACAGGGGAACAGACGCCTCATTGTGCGGGGCTGAAAGAAGCCTGTCCAAGGCAAGCCTCGCGGCTGCCGGCGAAGGCACCGGGGCTGGTGTTTACAGGAGCGGCCTCCGCCGTTGGGGCGAACACACGGGGTCTGTTCCGGAGAAACCAGGCTGGGGGTGGGGATGGGGGGGAGGCCGGGGAGCCCGGGGGGGACGGGTGCTGAGGCCGCCGGGCAGCCCCTGGAGGGGTCATCGCTCACTCTGTACATTCAATATCGTTTGAACTTACGGGTTTGCTTTTGCGAATTTAGCCACAAAGCGATCGATCACAGCACACGTGTCTCGTGGGTCAGGTGTGGCCCCGTGGGCCTGGCCGGAGCATCGGCGGGAAGCCGAGTCCACGGCAGACGAGCGCCTGAGACCGAGTCCTGGGACGCCCCTCACGTTCAAACACAGGATTCGGGACTGTTTGTACAGAGTTGTCTTATTTCAACAAAATGCTCCCTCACCGGTGTCTTACCTCTTGGCGCAGAAGGAAACACTCAGGCCTCCAGCCCTCATGTAACACGTGTGCATGATGTGGAAAATGTCCCAGAAACACACACACACAAAGGGAGGCATTCCATGGCAGCAGGAGGGAAGGTCACTTTCTTCGGGAGTAACTCTCTCCCTCCACCGGTAAAGCCAGAAGCATGTTTGTTTTGTAAAAGAAAAAGTTAAAAAATATCGAACCGACTTATAAATGAAGCCCAAGATCCTCTAACACAGGGGTGGGCAAACTCATCAGTCCACAGAGCCAAACAGCAACAGGACAACGACTGACATGTCTTGGGACAGCCACATTTTTTAAACTGGAACTTCTTCTAACGCCACTTCTTCAACACAGACTCGCCCAGGCCGTGGTGTTTTGTGGAAGAGCCACACGCAAGGGGCCAAAGAGCTGCATGTGGCTCCCGAGCCGCAGTTTGCCCACCATGGCACTAACATGCCCAGTTCAGTAAACAAGACCCAGGTGAGCCTCCTGGAGAACGAGCCCCTGGACCGATGATCGAACCTCCAGCCGCAGGGCCGGTCACCCCCGAGGCCTTGCAGACAAACACACCCCACCTCGCAGACACACTGCGTGTTTTAAAACGCTGATTCACAAACTGAAATGAAAATCCGTCAGCTTGCATGCTACGAATTAGATATTTTAAAAATCTTCACCAGAGGATATGTGGGCTTTTTAAATTGATTTTTAGAGCGAGAGGAAAGGGAGGGGGAAGAGAGAGAGAGAGAGAGATGAGAGAGGCATACCCATCAGTTGCCTCCTGTATATGCCTTGCCTGGGATCGAACCTGCCACCTGCCTGTGTACAGGATGACGCTCCAAGTAGCTGAGCCACGGGGCCAGGGCACGGATTAGAACGTGAAAAGCTGTTGTCTTCGTGTGTTTAGTCTCTTCCAGATCTCCCACCACAGACCCCTGCTGCCTGCGTTCATTGTGGGGTGTCCTTCGACCTTCGAAAACGGACGTCTGTCTCACTCAGAGCAGAGGCGGGGAGAGGGAAACGCTGGTCCAGGCCTGAGTAGTCACGGCGCCGACCTGGGGCCGGGCACCGGGTCCCTGGGAAACTGGGTCACAGGCACAGGAACTGCCTGTCCGCCCACAGGCTGCAGTTGTGATGAAAAATCCGTCAATTGAGACTGAAGGGCTTCCTGGTCCCTCTGAGCAATGGCAGCTCCCCGCCCCCCGTGGGGCAGCCGGTGCGGCGGGGGGAGGAGGCTTCCCAGCAGCTCCACAGAACTCAATGGCAGCAGTGACAGAACACAGGCAGCCGCCGCCGGCCCCTCTCACGACCAGCGTGCTGGGCTCCGCCAGTTAAGCTGTTTAACCAGCGCCCCCCCAGGAGCGAACCTGTGAGCACCCCGTGTCCGAACATACAGCACAGCTGTTCCCTGACATCCACTCGGCACGGAACCCCACCCCCTGCCTCCGACCAGGACCTCTGACGGCCAGATGCTGGACGGAGCCCGGTCGACGGTGTCTCTGAGCCTTTACGGGAACACCTGGCCAAGACACAGGAGTCCCGTTTGTTGTTCGTGAGTGAACTGATCTTTATTCTACCCACAAAATGTAGGCATGCTGATGGCATTCTATCCTCTCTGATAGAAGAGTAATATGCAAATTAACCCCAACCAAGATGGCTGCGGCCATGGAGAGAGCAGGAGGAAGGCTTGGGTTTCCCCTGCGATGGAGGAAGCCAAGCTTTCCGCACACGCTGGCTGGCCCAGGCCTCCGCTTAAGGCTACAAAGTTTCAATTATAGAAGATAAATAAACCCCAATAGAAATGGCTGCAGTCACAGAAGGAGCAGAAGGCTTGGCTCTGCTCCAGGTTACAAAGTTTCATTTGTAGAACATAAATTAATCCCAGATCCCAGGACCTCCACTTGGGTTACCGGGGGCTGTGGCCAGCCTGAAAAAAAAAAAACACCATAGGCCCCTTGCCCAGGCCGGCCCATGCCCCAAGGGACCCCCACCCTCATCCAGGGCACCCTTCAGAGCAAACCAGCTGGCCCCCACCCATGCACCAGGCTTCTATCCTATCTAATAGAGTAATATGCAGATTGACCATCACTCCCACACACAAGATGGCTGCCCCCATGTGGTAAAAGATCCTGCCCCCATGTGGACACAATATGGCCAACACAAGATGGCCAGCAGGGAGGGCAGTTGGGAAGGACCAGGCCTGCAAAGGAGGGCAGTTGGGGGCAATCAAGCCTGCAGGAGAGGGCAGTATAGGGTGATCAGGCTGGCAGAGGAGGGAAGTTAGGGGCAAACAGGCTGGCAGGGGAGCAGTCAGACATCAATCAGGCTGGCAGGGGAGTGATTAGGGGGTGATAAGAAGCAGTTAGGGACAATCAGGATGACAGGCAGGCGAGCAGTTGGGAGCCAGCAGTCCTGGATTGTGAGAGGGATGTCCGACTGCCCGTTTAGGCCCTATCCCAGTGGGATCGGGCCTAAACGGGCAGTCGGATATCCCTCAAGGGGTCCGGAGAAAGGAGGACAATGACTTTGACTTCCCAACGAAATGTAATCAAAGATGAAGAAATACAGCAGGCTCCTTTAAGGAAAAGATGGACCTTTGTCAGGGAACATACGGCCTAGGACGTGACTCCTCACCATCACTGCTCTCAGGTAAAGTTTTCATTTCGGACCATCCTTTGTGCTGACTTTAGGTCTGAGTTTGCAAGGCAGCCACGCAAGCCTCCCCTGAGCTGGTCAGGTGAGCATGCGGGCCCCCCACTTTTCGTCCACAGCACTGACCCCCAGGCTAAGGTGGCTCTGTGGCTCCATTGTGGTTCAGCAATAATGCCAGGTACCCACCAGGTGTGAGGAAAGTATTTCCCCGTCTTCCCTCGTTGACCCGTTAGCAACCCCCTGCAAGCAAGCTACCTTAGTCCCGCTCACCAGCCCCTTTCCGCCATTGTGATGAGCCATGCTCCATCGCCAGGTGAGGAGGTGAAGGAAGTGCGTTTAAATCTAGCCTCTGGTTGCAAAGCGAAGTCCCTCCTGCTTCCCAGCGGGAAAAGCCACCCCTGAAATGAGGGTCCCCCCCATTCCACTGACGGCTCCCGAGACATGAACCTGGGTGCTCCTTTCTGACACAGGCCAGCCTCCCGACCCCACACCTGTCTGCTGAGCACCAGCACCCGGCGCGCCCTGCCCCCCAGTCCTGTGAGCAAGGACGCGAGTTCACCCACACATTCGAGTCCACGGAGGCCTTACAAGATGGATTTCCGCAGGTATCTCCACAGACCCCAGGTCACGCGAGAGCCATCACCCTGGTGAGCAGCTCTCGGCTTTGACACTGAGCCCCGTGCCCTCCTTTCTGCAGGGCGGCTGGGGACAGCGGCTCGGCCAGATCTGGACTCAGAGTTGAACCTCAGTTGGCAACTCTCAGAACCACCTCCTAACAGACTGCAGTCACCCTTGAATTATCCTATCTAATAAAAGAGTAATATGCAAATTTACCGCACCCCCGCTACTACACCCACCAGCCCTGCCCATCAGCCATGCCCACTAGCCCATCAGAGCGAGTATGCAAATTAACCCAACCAGGATGGTGGCTAATTTGCATTTCCTGGCATAGAACGAAGCTAAGCACTGCAGAAGGGATCAAAGATGCAGAGAAGCAAGCAAGTGGGGTGGGGTGGGGAGACGAGAGGGAAGCAGGCAGATGGCAGAGAAGGGAGGGAAGCTGGTGGAGCAAGGGATAAGAGGCAGAGGAGACGGGAGAGAGCGAGGCACTGGAGAAGGGAGCGAGGGAGGCAGCAGAGAAGGGAGGGAGCTTTGCTCAGGCCTTAGGAAGCCCTATTCTTGCAGGAATCTTCCTGCAATGGGTCTCTACTTGTAAATAAACTGAATGCATGGGGGGAAAGTTGTTTAAAAAAAAGTATAAAATAGCCCAGTCGGTGTGGCTCAGTGGTTGAGCGTCAGTCAACCTAGGAACCAGGAGGTCACCAGTTCAGTTCCCAGTCAGGGCACATGCCTGGGTTGTGGGCTCGACCTCCAATAGGGGGTGTGCAGGAGGCAGATGATCAATGATGACCATCAATGCTTCTCTCTCTATTCCTCCTTCCCTCTCTCTCTAAAATCAATAAAAACATATATATACATATATATATATATATATATATATATATATATATATATTTTAAAAAAGTATAGAGTAAAAGTTTAAAAACCCCAAAGCTTCTCCACTCTCCTAAACAGTAGTCCCCAAATTTTAATGCCTGCTCACCATCTCTGGGGAACCCATTGGCTGTTCCCACAAGGAGGCCTGAGCTCTGTCCACTTCATTCCCTCCCTTCCAACGGCACCGGGCTTGCTTCTGATGTGGGGGAAGGGCGACCTGTGGCTGGGCTCCCCCCGCACAGGGGCGAGCAGCACCTGCCCGTGGGCACACGCCTTCCCGGGCATCCACGTGCAGATGCCAATGATGGAATGCGTGAGCCAGATGGAAGGCGCGTCCTCACAGCCGTCGCCCGCAGCCACGCTGATTTACACCCCCACCCACCGCTCACGGGGGCGTGGATGCCAGCACGCTCACCAAGGCTGCCTGTGCTCAGGTGGGCGCGGTTTGCCAACACCACCCCGTTCTGCGTGTCCATACTTATGGCTGAGGCCGAGCCATTTTATACGTCTGTGGGTGGCATTCTTGGCTCGCTTGCTCCTGGGTAGCCTGTCTTTTTCCCTGGAGTGTGGAAGCACATTCGGAAAGCAGGGAATGAGCCCTCTGTCCGCTCCTGCCAGTTTACTTTTTATTACAAGAGGCCCGGTGCATGAAATTTGTGCACGGGTGGGTGTGTCCCTCAGCCCAGCCTGCATCCTCTCCGATCTGGGACCCCTCAAGGGATGTCTGACTGCCCATTTAGGCCCAATTCTATGGGGATCAGGCCTAAACGGCCAGCTGGACATCCCTCTCACAATCCAGGACTGCTGACTCCCAAATGCTCGTTTGCCTGCCTCCTGATTGCCCCTAACCGCTTCTGCCTGCCAGCCTGATCACCCCCTAACCACTACTCTGCCAGCCTGATTGATGCCGAACTGCTCCCCTGCCAGCCTGTTTGGCCTTAACTGTCCTCCTTTGCCGGCCCGGTCACCCCTAAATGCCCTCCCCTGCAGGCTTGATCACCCACAACTGCCCTCCCTTGCAGGCCTGGAACCTCTCAACACCCCCCCCTTCCCTGCTGACCATCTTGTGGTGGCCATCTTGTGTCCACATGGAGGTAGCCATCTTGTGTGTTGGAGTGATGGTCAATCTGCATATTACTCTTTTATTAGATAGGATAGCTGTCCTGAACTTTACCTACATAGGCAGACCATCAATCCTTTCTTTATGGCTTCTGGGTAGATGGGGTGAAAACACAGATATAGAGTCAGACCTATAAATAGGTCCCTGTGAAACATGTAAAACTGGCCTGGCCCCAGTCACCCTGACCTTGGACGTGAAACGAACTTTGGAGAGAGGTCTGCCCTCATCAGGGTGCTGCGTGCCAAGTGCCGGGCGGCTGCCCACACCTCCAGAGCCAGCCCCAGGCCGTGCACAGGTGGTAGAGGCAGAAATAGAATATTGGGGACCAGTTATTTTAAGAAATAGTAATCGTGCTCTGTTATCTGTGGTTGGTTTGTTCTGATTACAGAAGGCACATGCTCACCCGGCTGGCGGGGACCTGGGAGCTCCCCTGGAAATGCAGTCCCCCCTCCCCATCAGGGAGCAGCCTGTTACCACGGAAAGACTAGCCACCTTGTTGCACAAACCAGAGCCGCCAGCCCTTTGAAGACCTCCAGCCTTTGCATACCCACAGACCTTTGCACGTCCCCAGCCCCCGTTCCCTGTAAACTGACCATTGGCCTACCCTTTGCCTACTTCCCCATGTCCCCTGTCCTTCTCCCCGATACAAGCTGCTGGTTCATGGGGGTGCAGAGCAGATTTTGTGGGTGACCCGCTGCTCTCCCACGCTGCCAGCAGGATGGGAATAAATGCTCGTGTGTGATTCGGCCCCGTCTCTGCTTCATCGGCACCAGGCAGCCAGGACTCTGTGGTGGTCTGGTCACACCGTGGTGATCAGCGCCCGCTATGCTCTGGCTCAGGATCGTTTCGGGTCAAAGCAAACTCCGCAAGCAACGCACACGGTTCCCGGGGCTGCGCTGGTCGGGGCCGTTACCCAGCTGCCCAGTTCCGGTGGACCTTCCATCCAGGCTGGTCCCCGAATTCCACCTCCATGGGGAGAGGACAAGGTGCTTCTGTTATGTCGTCTCTGAGGCGTGTGAGCTGGCCAGCACCGAGCCCGTGCTGACGCCCAGAGGCCTGAAGGAGGGGGCGTGTTGGTCCCATCACCGGTGGGTCCACAGGAGATGTGGGGAGACCAGGGCTTAACTCTGTCCGTCCACGTGCAGCTCGTTGAGCCGGGGAGCGGACGCCCCCTCTCTGCACCTCCATTCCCCGCCCGGCAAAAGAAGATGGCAATTGAACTATCGTCCAGAAAGGAACAGGGCCAAACGTGGACCTCACCGCTAAGCGCTTGGGCCGTATAAGTACGTTGTTATTATGTTAAATGGTTCCCACATGAGTCACTATTAGGAAAGCTATGAGACAATGCCACACGAATGGCAGTTTCCTAAATGTATAATCCCGGATTTTCCAAACAGCCTCCTTCCAGCATGAAAATGTGACCGCAGTGTGACCTGCTGCTGCTTTAGGTGCCCGCAATCAAGTCACAGAAGAAGGTAAGTCATTAGATAAACATCCACCCCCTACACGTAACATCACTGTCATTAAACACACAGCCCCCACACGTAACATCACTAAGTCATTAGATAAACACCCTAAACCTCCACATGTAACATCACTAAGTCATTAAACACCCCAGCCCCCACACAAAACATCACTAAGTCATTAAACACCCAGCCCCCACATGTAATATCACTAAGTCATTAAACACCCCAGCCCCCACACAAAACATCACTAAGTCATTAAACACCCCGGCCCCCACATGTAATATCACTAAGTCACTGAATACCCCGGCCTCCACACGTAACACCACTGCCAGTTCAGGCCCCAAAGGACGCTCAGGGTGGCTGCAGTCTCTACAAGAGGTGCCCCCACAGCGACAGAGGAGGCTCAGGGAGTGCATGGGGTCTTGGGAAAGTTGCAGCTGACAGTCACATGGCAGATGGCAGCGTGGAGCCAACCTCGTTCCTGTGGGTCTACAATCGGAGCAGTTGGCCCCACACGTGTGACCCTCGCGGCCGTTCTCACCACCTGTGGTGACTTGGAGAGAGGCCCTGTAAGGAACATGCACTGTGGGGGGGGGAGCAGCGTGGACCCAGCACCCACACAGGATATGCAGCCACACGGGACACACAACCACACAGTACACACAACCAAGTGGCACATGTGACACAACCACATGGGGCATGTAACATGGTACATACAACCACGCAAGATACATAACCACACTGGACATGCACCCACACGGGGCACACACTCACATGTGACACACAAGCACACAGTACACGTAATCCTGTGGCACATGGGCCCACATGGTACACAACCACACACGGGACATGTAACAACATGGTGCATGCAACCACATGAGATACATAAGCACACTGGACATGCACCCACATTGGACACACAACTACATGTTACACACAACCACACAGTACACGTAACCATGTGGCACGTGCGTCCCCATGTGACACAACCACACGGGATAGGTAACAACATGGCACATACAACCGCACGAGATACATAACCACACTGGACATGCACCCACACGGGACACACGACCACGTGTTACACACAACTCCACATTACATGTAACCACGTGCCCACGTGGGACATGTAACCACATTGGGACATATAGCCATACAGGACACATAACCATGTAGCACATGCACCCACATAGGGCGTGCACCCATATGGGACACACAACCACACAGGACACGTAACCACATGGGACATGCACCCACATGGGACACACGCTCACACAGGGCACACATCACCGGGGACACACGCCCCCCCAGTCGCAGATGCCAGCCATACCCCCATCCACTGAGGGCTCCCTGCAGGGGAGGGAGAGGCGGGGCTAGGCCTGGGGCTTGTGGGTAATGACGGGCCGTGGAGCATGAAGGAGGCAATGCGATGCCATCTGGTGGGCACCGTAGGTCCATTTAATAACGGGGCCACGAGAGGGAGGCCGCGGCTGTGTGATGCTCCCCTGGTCCAAACAGCCCCCCCCCCCCCCGTTCCTGGCACTTCCTTCTCTGGCCGCCACCGCCGCAGCCCCATTCCTGGCAGACATGGCACCCGCGCCCGAGCCTCACAGGTGGGGGTGCGCCTCCGGGACCCGGTGTATCCCCGGGTTCCTGCTCTACGTGGCGTCTCCCGCCATCTCTCCACTCACGGGGGCCGGCCAGATGGGAAGGGAGCGGGGTTCCCACAGCTGGATTCCCGTCAGGCGACGCGGGGGGACAGGGGTGGAGGGGGGGGCTGGGCCACCCAAACCGCCAGCAGACACGGACGCTGCGGCTCGGCCGGCACGCCAGGTATGCGTGTCATCCGGGAGCATCTGTCGCGGCCGCCGGAGCCGCACACAGACGCGGACGCACATCGGAGACCTCCGCCGTCCCCAGACGCCCAGCTGCTTCCAATCCCCGGCACCGAGGACTTATTTTAAGACAAAGGTCTCTTTAAACCAACACCCACAACGCAGGGCGGAGGGGACCCCCGGTGAACGCAGGCCACATGTGCGATTCGGCGCCTTCGTGCTTAGCTCCCGGCGCAGGTCCCACCCAGGACGCCTCTCCCGTGCTCCCCGCTTCGGAGATGAGAGGGAAAAGGGACCCCAAAGACCGGGGCTCAAGTCTCCACTCTGCAGGGGAGGGGGCTGGGTCCATGCGGCCCAGGAGGCGCCTCAGGCTCCGGGAGAACCCCCGGCAGCCCAGGAGTCAGTCCCTCTGACCTCCATCCCCCCAGCCCCCGCTCTGACCTCCATCCGAACCGGCCGCCTGCCCGGGTCGGAGCCACATGCTGGGACACAGGAGCCCGCTGCATCGCCAGCCCTGTCTGTCCCTCAACAGAAACAGAGGCCCGAGCCGGCGCTCACTGCGCTCCCCGGCCCAGTCTGGTTTCTGCAGTTTCCAAGGTCAAAGCTACGCGGCCTTAGGGGCAGTCGCTGTTTTCCCTGGAGCTCCCCAGCCTTTGTGATGAAGGAAGTGGTCGCCCACAAGTCATGACTGATGGCCAAGCCTGGCCCTGAGCTCTGGGTGCCCCTGAGCAGACAGACAGCCATCCCTGGGCAAAGGAGGGCCCTTAGTGGAGTCAGGAGGGTCTCAGAGAGGGAACCAGTGACGGGGGTTTGGGGGGGGGACCCCCCTCGGGCCGGAGGGAGCCCTGGGTGAAGGACGTCAGTGCTCCGCCCACGGAGCCACGGCTGGTGGGAGCACGCAGAGTGGCCCCAACCTTGATTTCATTTTCTCTTGGCAACTCCCGGCTTCCTGGTTGGGGGGGGGGGGGAGGGCGGTGGTTAAAAGTCTCATAAAAAAGGCTCCAACTGCTGCTTGGACACCAAAGAGCTCTCACTAAACTGCATTTTGATGGGCTACATGCAAATGAATTAGAAACACATGGACCCTACTTCCTTTGTGATCCTCGGGGTGCGGAACGCAGAGGCGGGCGCCGGCCTGGAGGCCTGGGCTCCCAAACGCCGCGGGCCTCGGACCCGTGCTCCACTGGAAGGCAGGCTAAGTGCACCCCCCGGCCCCCCCGCCGGGGTCTCCCGTGTCGCCCCCACCTCCCCGCATGCCTTAGATGCTAGTGAGAGAGAGAACGTTACCCCAAACGGACAGCTGCGGGTGTGGGCTTTCTCTGAGGTTGGGGACTTGAGCCAAAAAGGAAAAACAAAGGCGGGGGGGGGGGGGGGGGGATATTTTGGAGCTGCCGGGACTCATGAAGCATAATATACAAAATTGTACGTCCCTAGGACCCCACCTAGCGGCTCTGTTAGAGGTGGGTCCCCAACAGGCCGCAGCGCAAGGGACTCACTCAGCAGTGACCCTGACTTGAGGGTCCCAGCGGGAGCTGGACCCCCACCCCCCAGCCCTGGGGCCCAGGGGTGCGGAGCCCACCCCGCAGAGCCTCTGACAGTCAGAGGATGATGAGGGTCCAAAAGCAGCGAGGAGTCCGTGAGGAGCTGGCAGGGTCAACCCCACACGCCTGTTGTGGCTAAACGTTAAACAGACTCTAAGTTCACGTGTCGGGAAGCCAGCGTGTCCGAGTCCAGAAGAGCAATTCTCACCGAAGAAGAGGAAACAAGACCTGCACCAACCAGGGGAGCGGCTGCTGCTGCAGGAAAGCTCGGGGGACGTGGCCACAGGGAAATGCCGAACCAGCGGGCAAGGCAGCGGCCAGAAACGCACCCCCTTCCCCCACCCCCTCCCGCCAAGCCGAGGTCCGGACACCCCCGCGGAGCCCGCCTCCTGCCTGCAGGGCTTCTGGCACAAGTGCCTCCCATTTGCCGACCATGAGGGGGCTCTCACGACGGCTCCGTCCCCAGCCCTGAAGGGGCCATGGTCTCCATTTCGCCGCCGAAGCTGGGGCGTCCGCTGTGTGTGGGTCGCCGGCTGCGGCTGGACAATGGTGACTGCCACGCCGTGCTCGATGCCCGTCTTCCTGATTGCTGTCCACCGAGGGTCTGCCTACAGACAGAATGGGCGCCTTTCTTCCCACTCCCAGCGCAGGGCATGGCCCCGAGACATGTGACACGGCAGGAAGGCCAAGTCGTTCGGCTTCAAAGCCCAGCCCCAAAGCCAGAGTCGGGCGAGGGCAGCTATTTGCCCAAGTTCGGGCTTCCCTGCATGTCAGGAGGGACCAGGGGTGGCGGGTGCCCGGACGTGGCTGACACACACACACACGTGTGTGCACATGCACGTGTACACACGTGCACACAGAGGGGCATGTGTGTACACGCAAATGCACATATAGAGATGCAATGTGCATGCACACACATGCACAGAGAGGCGTATGTATACATGCAAATGCAGATACAGAGATACACATACACATGTGCATGCACACACAGAGACACGTGTGTGTGCTTTGTAATTCACGTTTTTCCCCGGGGAAGAAGCCCCAGTACACGGGGCCATGAGGAACGCCTGAGATGACAACACGCACAGCCCGGTGCACCTGCTGCACGGACCGTCATTCCCCGTCCAGCCGGCCACCGCCCCAGCGGAGGTGGGGGCGTGAGAAGGAACTGGATGGAGAGTGATGACGGTTATCAGGGCGGCCCTCTCCACGCGTGTCCAGGGACAGCGCTGAGGTCTGTGGGCACGTCACCCGGACCCCCGGGGCAGGAAATGCGTGCCTGGGAATGAGGCAGAGGAAGAGGAAGTCAGACGGCGCATGTGCCGCAGGCGACCTGGGTGTCCCCTTTGTAGGACTGACCGGGAGGGTGAAGAGGAGGAGCGAGGGGGGCAGAAAGGGACTAACCTCGGGGTCACTCAGGCAGGGCAGTTGCTTCAGCTCGGCCACCACGTGACCTTCAGCGAGTGACCGGCCCTCTCTGGCTCAGGCTCCTCAGCGGCTCGGCGGGGGAGGATGACCGTGTCCCGTGGCCACGGAAAAGAAATACCATAATGGGCAGGGAAAGGCTCAGTCGTCCGCTGCTTCAAGGCGGGAGCCCCCCCAAATGTCCCTTCACTGCTGCCCGGGTTTCCTCTGGGGCTTCTGCTCTCAGCGTTGGGAGAACCAGGAGGCACGTTTCAGATGCGGCCACACGAACACGGGGCGCCTGCAGCCACTCCTGCATCCACGTGGACCCGACTTTTACTGTATGTGTCTCTCTGTGTGTGTATGCACATGTGTGTGTGCACATGTGTACGTGTAACTGTACTTGTGTCATGTGTGTATATGCATGTTGTGGACGAGAGAAGCCACATGCTGACCTGACCAGCTCAGGGAGCCCTGCGTGGCGGTCTTGCAAACTCAGAAACCTAAAATAACCACAAAAGGTGGTTTGAAAATTAAACAACTACAAACAGGTTATAATGGGCAGTCATGTCCTAGGCCGGTATTTTCCCTGACAAAGATCCACTTAGATCTTTCCTGAGCCATTTGCCTTTTTGCCTCTAAGATAACAGATCTGTGAGATGTCTGGGTAACTTGTAAATTCCTTTTTTCTGGAGCCCCTGGGGCACAACCAGACATGGTGGATGCCAGGACAGATACCACAAATTCCTTCATTATCATGTTAATTGTTCTTGCATTCACCCAAGTATGTGTCCATCATTTTCCTTTCTATCCAATCCCAGGTGGGATTGCTTTATCCCACCTCCTTAATCCATCACCAATGAATTTCATGTAACCCACCTATGTCCCTCCTTTGATTGCGATGTATAAATACAAATGTAACCCGTCATTCTCCAGAGCATTATCTCAATTCATCGAGGTTCTGCTTCCCGGAATATGTCAACAGGTGGCTCAGATAAACTCACAAAAATTCTTTACAGGTGTCAATGTTTTTTTTCGTTAACAATGTGTATGGGTGCAGGTATTGTGCACGTATGTAGTTCTCCGTGTACATATAGGCATATTTACATGTATGTGTGTGCACCTCCCTGTGTGTGTGTGTGTATCTGTTTGCATCTATCTCTATGTGTGTGCATCAGGTGTGCATCTCTGTATGCGTATGTGCATGTGTGCGTGTCCCTGTGGTAGTTTTCAGACGGACAGTTCTACCAGCCAATCTCTGCAGTGAACTAGAGAGAGTGTGTTGCTGCCCCGACATCACCGTCCACGTTATCAGACACGCCCATCGCGCTGGATCTGCTCAGGGAGCAGCTGCCAGGGAGTGTGAGTGCGTCGAGGGGGGAGGCGGGCGGGAGGAATAAGCTGGTTGGAATGGGAAGACAGACGCTCCCATGTGGTGCTGGAATTGAGGTAAGTTTCCACTCGGGGATACACAGAGCCCCGTCCCGGACACACACAGCCGACTCCCACAGCTGAGCAGCACGTCTGGACACACACAGACTGCGCCCACCCCCGTGCTGTGTGTGTGTGTGTGTGTGTGTGTGAGAGAGAGAGAGAGAGAGAGAGAGAGAGAGAGAGAGAGAGAAAGAGAGAGAGAGAGAGAGAGGATGCTCTGGCCCCGACACACTAAAGAGGCGCCGTTATAGAGTGAAACAGGATAATCGGTGACACTGGGGAGCGCTGCACAGGAGTGCAGCGCTGCACCCGCCTCTCGTTACCATCCCGCCCTCTGAAGTAAGACCGGCCCATTGACAGGCGCGGGTGCCAAGGTGGCCACGCTGAGTCACGCCGGCCTCACGCCCGAACCCGGGCGCGCTCCCCGGCTCAGCCGCCCCGTCCTGACGCGGAGGCCTCCGGACCCCAGCGGCGGCCGGCTGCCCGGCGGGAGGGAGGGCCGGGCCAGCGCAGAGCAGCGGCACACGTGGCTGCGGAGAAGGACGTGGACGGTGGGCACTGAGGCTGAAACACGCATGGCACACACGTGGCATCCTGCTGGGGACACGGGGCGGAAGGGGAACACGGGTGGGAAAGAACAGGGCTGGGGAGCAAGAAGCCGACACCCCTGGCAGCCGTCTCACTGGCAGAGCCTGGAGCTCGGGACCCCCCCCCCCCCCACCACCAGGGCGCTGGCAGAGGGGTGCGAGGCCTGAGACCAAGACACGGCCGGCATGAGGCCCCGGCTGGAGCGGGAAGAGGAGCGCGTGTGGTCACAGGTGCAGACCCACAGGCTCTCTCTGGGCTCAGTCCCAGCGGTGACACTGACCGCTCTGTCACCTGCGTCGTTACCACCCTTCTGTGGACCTCGCTCCAGTCAAACATAAAACGGGGTAACCACCAGCATAGCGTCTCAGGGGACTGCTGTGAGGATTCTCTCTCTCTCTCTCTCTCTCTCTCTCTCTCTCACACACACACACACACACACACACGGTACGGGCACTGCCAGGCACGGGTAAGCGCTCTGTGTCTGCGCCTGTTGTCACCGTCAGCGGCGGCATCAGTGTCCACAGAGAGGGTCTGTAACAGTGACAACTCAGAAACACCCTGACTGCAGCCTGAGACACGGTCCCACGAAACGCCGGCCTCACCCCCTGGAAAAGCCTCAGAGAAATGGGCCCCACCCGCCACACCCCCTGTGACACGGCCGTGTCTGGTGCCAGGGACACGCAGGGCACCGCCAGCCCCCACATGCACCCCCTGTGACACGGCCGTGTCTGGTGCGGGGGACACGCAGGGCACCGCCAGCCCCCACATGCACCCCCTGTGACACGGCCGTGTCTGGTGCCGGGGACACGCAGGGCACCGCCAGCCCCCACATGCACCCCCTGTGACACGGCCGTGTCTGGTGCCGGGGACACGCAGGGCACCGCCAGCCCCCACATGCACCCCCTGTGACACGGCCGTGTCTGGTGCCGGGGACACGCAGGGCACCGCCAGCCCCCACATGCACCCCCTGTGACACGGCCGTGTCTGGTGCCGGGGACACGCAGGGCACCGCCAGACCCCTCATGTATCCCTGTGACACAGCCGTGTCTGGTGCCGGGGACACCAAGTGGGACCCAGAGGGGTAGGGAGAGTGGGCTGTGGCCCGAGCGGGACTCAGAGGGGCAGGGAGAGTGGGCTGTGGCCCGAGCGGGACTCAGAGGGGCAGGGAGAGTGGGCTGTGGGCTGAGGGGACCCAGAGGGGCAGGGAGAGTGGGCTGTGGGCTGAGGGGACTCAGAGGGGCAGGAAGAGTGGGCTGTGGGCTGAGGGGACTCAGAGGGGCAGGGAGAGTGGGCTGTGGGCTGAGGGGACTCAGAGGGGCAGGGAGAGTGGGCTGTGGCCCGAGCGGGACTCAGAGGGGTAGGGAGAGTGAGCTGTGGGCTGAGCGGGACTCAGAGGGGCAGGGAGAGTGGGCTGTGGGCTGAGCGGGACCCAGAGGGGCAGGGAGAGTGGGCTGTGGGCTGAGCGGCTCTGGGGGAGGGAAAGGTTTGCTTCCCTTCTCAGAGACTGGGAGAGGGAGAGGGGGGCACACCAGACCAAACAGCCAGGCCTCCCCCCACACACACACACCCCCACCCCGGGAGCAGAGCCCACAACCCAGCTCAGGACGTCCAGAACAACCCTGCCCTGGGCTCACTGAACCCCGTCTGGGGAGGGGCCTCCTTAAAGCCAGGGCGGCTTCGGACCGGCTGCGGCGGAGCTTCCCGCTCCGGACACGCGGCCTGGGTCTGGCAAATCCTTCAACTCAAAGCCCTGAAGTCGGCAAAGGCCAGATGGCTCCGGGCAGGAGGAGGGAAACGGGGAGAAAACCACGTCCCGGAGGTGGAGAGGGCACTGGCGGGCCGAGCGGAGCCCGAGTCCTCGTTCTGAATGCCAGACAACTTGTTTATAACGTGAAACAGTGAAAAGGACAAGCATGACCACAGGCTGCTGACAGCTGGACGCACGTCCTCCTTCCCCATCCTCGCGACCAGCTCAGAGCTCACCGCGGGCCCAGTGTCACACGCCCAGCTCAGAGCTCACCGCGGGCCCAGTGTCACACGCCCAGCTCAGAGCTCACCGCGGGCCCAGTGTCACATACGCAGGGCGTGCCAGCACCGCGGGGAGGCGGCAGGGGTCAGAAAAGGCCGTGGGTACCAAACACACCCAGGCCCGGGAGGAAGCACCTCCTGACAACGCCCCCACCCGCCGCCCCGGCCGAGGACTCCTCGCCACGCCCCAGCTCCTCATGGTGTGACACGTGCACTCTCGTCGGTGAGGTCTGGAGAGCGGCTGAGCACCAAGGGCGTCTCAGCTGTCAGCGCGCCCAGAGACGGAGGTTCCCCTCCAGAACCTGAGCACAGAGTGAAGACGTTACAGGCATGTGTTCAGACACGAATGCTATGGAAAGGGACGTAAAATAATGTGTGTTATTAACATAAAAATGTCGTAAATAGGCGACAGGGAGAATACCGTCCCTGCGTCCTCTCCCTTCTGCCAAATGACGTGAATGTTTGTGGGTTTTTTAAATATTTTCATTGATTTCAGTGAGGAAAGGAGCGGGGGAGAGAGATAGAAACATCCATGATGAGAGAGAATCCCTGATCGACTGCCTCTTGCACATCCCCCACTGGGAATAAAGCCCAAACCCAGGCATGTGCCCTTGGCCGGAATCAAACCCGGGACCTTTCAGTCCGCAGGCCGACGCTCTATCCACGGAGCTGCACCAGCCAGGGCGACGTGAATGTTTTTATCAGGAGGTGCTGGGTCCCTAAACCAGTGGTGGGCAAACTCCTTAGTCAATAGAGCCAAATATCAACAGGACAACGATTGACATTTCTTTGGAGAGCCAAACTTTTTACACGTAAACTTCTTCTAACGCCACTTCTTTAAAATAGACTCTCCCAGGCCGTGGTGTTTTGTGGAAGAGCCGCCCTCAAGGGGCCAAAGAGGCGCATGTGGCTTGCGAGCCGCAGTTTGCCCACCACGGCCCTAAACAAAGCTAAGAGGTGAAGGCCTGCCATGGTTGGGGACCGTTTCCGGAGGCTTCCTGTGGGGAGGTAGGCAGGTGCCTGGTGCCGGGCACAGACAGGGAGGCACAGGCATCCATCCATCACGTGACCTACGGCCAGTGACAGGAGGGAAGATGCAGCGGTGGGCACAGCTCCGCCCGGGAACCCGAGGGAGCCCTCCGAAAAGCCACCCGAGGATGCGTGTCTCGGGGAGAATCTGCAGAAACAGCCCAGGACCTGGGTGCCTTCTGGACCCGGGGTCTCCCCGTCCCCACGGAGACGGCTGGGCAGGGACCTGCCCTCTGCTGCCCCAGCCTCTGCTTCCTGGGGGCGGCTCCACAGGGCAGGGCTGTGCTGGCAACACAGCGGGGCTGGTGTTGGGGTTTCCTGCCCCGGCCCCTGCACCCCCACGCCGGGCTGGGCCTGCACAGGACGGGCCAGGGCTGCCTCTCCTTCCCCCTCCGGCCCCTGCACAGGGAAAATCCTCCAGAGCCTGTTTTTGAACAAAAACAACAAAAAAAATCAGCTCAAGGATGCAAAGCCAGCTGCTTTCAAAGAGAAACAACACAGGCATTCTTCATGAGACCTTTTCCATTTCCGGGAGGGGAAAGGGCCGCATTCAAGGCAACAGCTGCTCCAGCTGCAAAAAAATGAGTTATCTGTGCTCGGGGGGCTGGTCCCCAGTCTTCAGGGAGGAGGCTGGGTGCCTGGGACTGCTCCTCATCTGAGGACCAAAATCTCATTTTTGTGGTGATTAAAAAAAGAAAAGGAAAGAGAGTGTGTGGCTAGTCTTTATTCCTAATTTAGGAGAACAGCGAAACATTTGAAACCCAAGGCCTCCTGGTAGAAACGCTGCAAAGCAGAGTCATCCCAAGTCTAGAATGTTCTCCCCCCTTTTAACCAGTGAAGCTCCTTATCTTCCATTTCAGATGTCAGAGTCTGAGGTCTGAGGAGGAACAGAGACCCGGGAAGGACACCGAAAGATAAGGGAGGCGATGTTGGCACGTCTCAAAAAGGCAGGCGACTCGGGAAGGCCTCAACACAGTTTCAAACCACGGAATCGACTCCAACCGTTAGACGCTCTGGGGTTGCCTCCGTGTCTTCGCGACAAGGAGCGAAAAGCAGAAAGGAGAACATTCACAGAGCGAGTTTCATGGCCGACGCTCGGCATTTTCCTGTGCTGTGTATGAAAATGAAAATATTCGGTGCTTTGCTCTCATTAGTGGGACTTCACAGACTTTTCTGCATGTTTTTTTTTTTAATTTTTATTTTCTATCAAAACCAAAAATGCATTACTTAAAGTCTGGGGGGAAAAAAAACTGCCTTTTTTTCGTGTGTGTGTTTCTCTGAAATGTGGGGTGAAAAAAAAAAAAAGAAATATAAAACGGTTGCCAAAATTAGGCCTCTGTAGTGGAACCAGGGTTTTTTATAAAATGAAACTGAATCCCAGGCTCGCTCTGTGCCTGGCGGGAAGCCGCTTGGGGGTGGGGTGTTCCCGGGGCTCATCGGGAAGCTAACGGGCAGATAATTTCTTTTTTAAAAGTACTAAATGTTATTATTATTATTTTTTTTAAAAAAAAGGTCTAGAGGAGCTGGCTAAATCAAAAGCATCGTTTGGGCCCCGGCCAGTGAGCTCAGTGGTTAAGTGTCGGCCCGCATTTGGAAGGTTCATGGGTTCGATTCCCAGCCAAGGGCACGAACCTCGGTTGCAGGTTCGATCACCAGGCAGGTTGGGGCATGCAGGAGGGAACCCCTCGATGTGTCTCACACTGATCCCTCTCTCTCCCCTCCCTCCTTCCCTTCCACTGTCTTTAGAAATCAATGGAAAAACTAGCCTCAGGTGAGGATTTAACAAAAAAATATAAAAAAGCAGTGTTTGGCTGAAACCGGTTTGGCTCAGTGGATAGAGCGGTGGCCTGCGGACTGAAGGGTCCCAGGTTCGATTCCGGTCAAGGGCATGTACCGTGGTTGCGGGCACATCCTTAGTGGGGGGTGTGCAGGAGGCAGCTGATCGATGTTTCTCTCTCATTGGTGTTTCTCTCTATCCCTTTCCCTCCCTGTAAAAAAAACAATAAAATATATGTTTTTAAAAAGCAGTGTTTGGGAGAAAGAACATACCTCTTACCATCACACGTACACAGACTAAAACCCTGTCTTTAAAAAAGGTTCCCTGTTCTTTGCATCTGGCTGTGTTCTCAAATTGGCGCCCTAAGACTAACAGCTACTGTTCATGTCCTTCCATTCAGAAGCCAGTGGCCACTCCAGTGTGTGGGCTGGTCTGCAAATTCTCGGCGACAAACAGTCATTCTCAGTTGCCCGGATTTCCCCCCACGTTGCCGCCAAAGGGAACCCCCTGAATAAAGACCACGTGGCCCCCAATGCCAACCACGCCCACCGCCTGGCCTGGTACAGACGAGGTGACATCGTCCTGGGTGGGACCGCCATCCCACCTGCACAGAGAAGGCAACGGGGTCCCCCAAGAGGGAGGGCAGGCCGCTGGAAGCCACACGGCGGGCGAGGGGGAGCCCGGGCCTGAGGGCAGAGTCGGCCCGGGGAAAGCAGAAGGGAAGCAGCTAGTGGATCCTCGGACCCGCCCTGGGGGGACGTCAGGACCCGGTGTGTGCCTCGTCGGGCGGCAGGACTTCGGGACCGAGCTCTCAGAACCTGGCAGGTGAGCCGCAGGGGCCTGGGCGCCCCGTCCGGAGGGCGACACCGTTGTCCCCCACGACCTGTAACGTGGAGACTGAGGCAGGAGCCTCTGAGCACGCGGGGACGGGCCAGCTGTCCAAGAAACAGGGCCCGCAGAGGCTCCGAGCTGCGGAAACGAGGCTCGGGGCCACGGCCTGGTTCCCGGTTAAAGCTTCCTCGAGGGCTCCAAGCATCATGGACGACTAACAGGTTTACCAGCTCCACACGGTGGAGCCACACCGAGCCTGCTTCTCATTCTACAGCCACTGCCCGACCCCGACACCGGCAGTCAGGAAACTGCGCCCCCCCCCCGCCCCCCGGCCAGGCTGGTGCAGGTCATAGAAACGTGTTTTCCTGGAAACCTTCACACTTCAACCACCTTCCCCCTCTGCCCGCCCCTTCCTCAGTCACTTTCTCTGCCCGCCCCCTTCCTCAGTCACTTCCTCCTCTGCCTGCCCCTTCCTCAGTCACTTCCTCTGCCCGCCCCCTTCCTCAGTCACTTCCTCCTCTGCCCGCCCCTTCCTCAGTCACTTCCTCTGTCCTCCCCCTTCCTCAGTCACTTCCTCTGCCCGCCCCCTTCCTCAGTCACTTCCTCTGCCCGCCCCCTTCCTCAGTCACTTCCTCCTCTGCCCGCCCCCTTCCTCAGTCACTTCCTCCTCTGCCCGCCCCTTCCTCAGTCACTTCCTCCTCTGTCCTCCCCCTTCCTCAGTCACTTCCTCCTCTGTCCTCCCCCTTCCTCAGTCACTTCCTCCTCTGCCCGCCCCCTTCCTCAGTCACTTCCTCCTCTGTCCTCCCCCTTCCTCAGTCACTTCCTCCTCTGTCCTCCCCCTTCCTCAGTCACTTCCTCCTCTGTCCCCCCCTTCCTCAGTCACTTCCTCCTCTGTCCTCCCCCTTCCTCAGTCACTTCCTCCTCTGCCCACTCCTTCCTCAGTCACTTCCTCCTCTGTCCTCCCATTCCTCAGTCACTTCCTCCTCTGCCCGCCCCCTTCCTCAGTCACTTCCTCCTCTGCCCGCCCCTTCCTCAGTCACTTCCTCCTCTGTCCTCCCATTCCTCAGTCACTTCCTCCTCTGCCCGCCCCCTTCCTCAGTCACTTCCTCCTCTGTCCTCCCCCTTCCTCAGTCACTTCCTCCTCTGTCCTCCCCCTTCCTCAGTCACTTCCTCCTCTGTCCTCCCCCTTCCTCAGTCACTTCCTCCTCTGCCCGCCCCCTTCCTCAGTCACTTCCTCCTCTGTCCTCCCCCTTCCTCAGTCACTTCCTCCTCTGCCCTCCCCCTTCCTCAGTCACTTCCTCCTCTGTCCTCCCATTCCTCAGTCACTTCCTCCTCTGCCCGCCCCCTTCCTCAGTCACTTCCTCCTCTGCCCGCCCCCTTCCTCAGTCACTTCCTCCTCTGCCCTCCCCCTTCCTCAGTCACTTCCTCCTCTGCCCTCCCCCTTCCTCAGTCACTTCCTCCTCTGTCCTCCCCCTTCCTCAGTCACTTCCTCCTCTGCCCACCCCCTTCCTCAGTCACTTCCTCCTCTGACCTCCCCCTTCCTCAGTCACTTCCTCCTCTGACCTCCCCCTTCCTCAGTCACTTCCTCCTCTGTCCCCCCCTTCCTCACTCACTTCCTCCTCTGCCCTCCCCCTTCCTCAGTCACTTCCTCCTCTGACCTCCCCCTTCCTCAGTCACTTCCTCCTCTGTCCCCCCTTCCTCACTCACTTCCTCCTCTGCCCGCCCCCTTCCTCGGTCACTTCCTCCTCTGCCCTCGGCCTGTGAACACAAACATTGGTGCACAGCCGGGCCTCTGAAGCTCCAGCTCCCACGCCCTCACCTATACATCACTGACGGGCCCGGGCGTTTCGGGGACCTCACCGGGAGGGGACTGACCCTCGTGGAGGGGACGTCCTGAGGGCGGAGACAGACCAGTAAGTAAAATGGAATAACAAATGCCCTTAACGAAAACGATAAAAATACTAGAGCTTATGACCAAGACCCTGGGCCACCTGGGCTGCCTCTTAAACAGTTCACCTCCGTTTCCCCGTCTGTCACAGGGCTGCTGTTGGGTAATGGGCCCAGCGGCCCTGGTTCAGCCTCCGTCCCGTCCCGCCCCCCACCCGCCTCCTTCCCCCCAGCACTCGCTCACGACCAGCTCTGTCCTCCCCTGGGACCTGGGCCACGACCTCCGCCCTCTCTGGGCTGCGGCCCGGCCCGGGGACGGGGACGGGGACGGGCAGGGAGCGGCTCGCGCACCTCTCCGATGGATGATGAGCGAGCGCACGGCCGGACCAAGAGAAAGAGGCCGGTACTGATGGCCAGCCCGGCGCACACAGTCCCGGAGCCTCGCGGTGGCCGCTGTGAGATGGGAGACGTGACTGTGGGTGACAACAGTGATTACAGGGACCCTCCGTCTTTCCCTGAGTCACAGGTCCATCTCGTCTTTACATAATTGTCAGGATGAGCTCAGCTGGTGGCAGGGGAGTCCTCGCCTGCCCTCGCCCACCGGGCGCCTGCCCTCGCCCACCGGGCACCTGCCCCTCGCCCACTCACACCTGCCCCCTTGCCCACCGGGCACCTGCTCCCCACCTGTCCCCTCATTGGCCCTGCACCTGTCCCTCGCCCGCCCCAGCCTCACCCTGTGAGCTCGATGATGGGACAGTGGGTCCCAGGGCCCTCTAGAAAGTGAGTGTCCCCTGTGAGCAGACTAGCCACTCAAGCCAGCTGCCTGCCTAGCGTCTGGCTGGTCCCAGAGGCCAGGGCAGCCTCCAGCTGTCACCTGTGATGCCTCCAGTCCCCAGGGCATAAGGAGGAGCCGGGGGGGGCGGGGGGGTCCAGGAGAGAGGTCCCCACGCTCCATCAGGAGGCTCCAGGGTCACTCTCCATGTCCCGTCCTTGAACTTGCCCATGCCTCTTTCTGGTTACCTGGCTGTGGGCACGACCCCTGTGCGGCAGCCCTGCAAAGGCCTGGTCTTTGTCCTCACGATCGCCTGCTCCAGCGAGCAAGCAATCCCTCAAGAAAAAGCTTTGTTTCGCTCCTTCCCGTGTGCGCCCTGCGCCCTGGGGATTCCATTTCCCAAGCGTCCATCTTACCCACAACGCTCCTTGGGAAGCAACGGAAACGTCCCTCAACAATAGCACGCACATGCACCCCTTCTCCCTCCCCCAGCCCAGTCCCCCCAGAACCCCAGAGGGGGATGGCTCCAAAGGGAGAGGCCCCAGGACCTGTGCTTCTCCCTTTAAAGGGTCTCCACCCCTTTCCTCTCCACACACAGGGGTGGCAGGTCTACCACCTGCTCCGGCTGCTCACCGCACCCTGCCTTCCTGGCGAACCCCTGACCTGAGAAGCAGACGGCATCGCCACCAGCTCTGAGGTCACCGCCTTTTGTGTCAGACGGCTCCCTTCAGTCATAGGTCCTTAGACATCTGGAGCATTCTCACTGGAGGGCAAGATGCCTAGGTCAACAGGTCTGGCCCAGGGACCCTTTTCAAAGACCATGGCATTGGGGTGAAGTCGGCTCCAGGCCACATAGCTTTTGATCAAAGGCGCAGCTGCCTGAGGGGCAGCCCCAAGAGTCACCTGGTCCCGCCCTGAGCTCCCCCCTCTGGCTGCTCAGACCCAGAGACCAGGACCCCACCCCCTCGCAGGACTGGAGTCCTAGGGTTGCGACAGGGTGGAACAGAGGACCGGAGAAGGGTTAAGTTTGGAGGTGAATGTCTCAGGCAGTTCTGGACTTCACTGGAGTGAGGGACAGCAGGATAGCTTTCCGGAAACCAATTAGGTTGTGTCCATGGAGTTTGACTCACAGAAGAAAAGGTTAAAAATCACTTATTTAGCACCTTCTTCTGCAGATATGCACCTGGAATGAACAGCCAGAATTCGGGTCTCTAAAGCCTTCTTTCATTTCAAAGCCAATAATAATAATAATAATAATAATAATAATAATAATAATAATGATAAGTCAAGCCTGGTCAGTGTGGCTTAGTGGTTGAGCATCGACCTATGAACCAGGAGGTCAAGGTTCAATTCCTGGTCAGGGCACATGCCTGGGTTGCAGGCTTGATCCCCAGTAGGGAGCATGCAGGAGGCAGCCGATCAATGATTCTCTCTTATCATCATCAGTGATGTTCTATCTCTCTCTCCCTCTCCCTTCCTCTCTGAAGTCAATAAAAATATCTTAAAAATCCTATACAACAAAAGGCTAATATGCAAATCAACCAAATGGCAGAACAAACAATTGCTATGACATGCACTGACCACCAGAGGGCAGATGCTCATCGCAGGAGCTGCCCCAGGTGGTCAGTGCACTCCCTCACGGGGAGCAGCGCTCAGTCAGAAGCCCTGAGCCGGGCTCACAGCTGGCAGGGGCGTCTCCCGCCTCCGTGGCAGTCAGACATCCCCGGAGAGCTCCTGGACTGCAAGAGGGCGCAGGCCAGGCTGAGGAAACCACCCCCCCCCCCCCGGCAGTGCACAAATTTCGTGCACTAGGCCTCTAGCAAATAAATCAATCCCAGCAGATCCTGATGGGTGTTCCCACCCTGAGGACAGACTGTTCCGTCTCAGCCACAGCACAGGTTCCCTGGCTCCTGGCTCCTGGTTCCTGGCTCCTGGCAGGCCATCAGCCCGTCCTCGGACACAAAGGGTGTGTGAGGCCGGTGAGCTGACATTAACGGGGCCAACGCCCTTTATTCCAGTCACAGAGCAGCAGGAACAGTTGTCAGGATTAAGGAGCCGGTTGGGCCCTCTGATATTTGACACTCGTCTCGAAAGGAAAAAAGGCCCAACATGAAGTACCTCCCGGGGCTGAAACTGCCGCTAAGCACACGCTAACCCCACGCTAACCCCTCTCTCCAAGCCTCTCGACCGCTAATCCCTCTGCACCGAGACCACGGCCCGGACAGATGTACCTTCTTTTTATTTTCTTTAATATATTTTATTGATTTTTCACAGAGAGGAAGGGAGAGGGATAGAGAGTTAGAAACATTGATGAGAGAGAGACATCAATCAGCTGCCACCTGTACACTCCCTACTGGGGATGTGCCCGCAACCAAGGATGTGCCCTTGACCAGAATCGAACCTGGGACCTTTCAGTCCGCAGGCCGACGCTCTGTCCACTGAGCCACACCGGTTTCGGCATGTGTCTTCTTGGCTGAGACTGTGGCAGCGCCCACCGCCAAGCTGAGCACTTGACCAGGCTGCTGAGGGGGGACCGGCTCGGCCTCCCCAACACGTCTGAGCAGACAGATGAGTCACCAGTTCCGTCCGACAAGCACATTTATTCCCGCAGAGCAGCCAAAGGCCGAGGCCAACGCTGACTCAACCCAGAAGACACGAAGGTCACTTTCCAACCGAATCCGCGGTTCCCCCTCATCATGCCCATTTCTGCCCAGTCCTGTGCCCAACAGTCCCTTACAACACGATCCCAAAGGCAGCGTGAGGCCCCAGGCGACGGCCCACACCCCCAGCTCTCCCGAGGCTGCCGGGTGACGAGGAGACGTCTCCACCCCCAAGTGTTGCCCTAGAACCATTAGCTCCTGCACGCCCAGAACCCCTCCAGGCTGGGCAGGGCTCCGTCCTCGCTGCAAACACTGGGGCTTGTATAACTCAATAGGACGGCCTCAGAAACTGGGAACACACACACTGAGTCATTTCCAGTTCCTTTCCCGGGGGCCAGGAGCTAGAGCGACACAACCATTCGCGAGAGAACTGCCTATGATTTCTTCTAGGACCGTGGTCGGCAAACTGCGGCTCGAGAGCCACACATGCGGCTCTTTGGCCCCTTGAGTGTGGCTCTTCCACAAAAAATACCACGGCCTGGGCGAGTCTATCCTGAAGAAGCGGCGTTAGATGAAGTATGAAAAGTTTGGCTCTCTGCCGAAACCGGTTTGGCTCAGTGGATAGAGCGTCGGCCTGCGGACTGAAAGGTCCCGGGTTCGATTCCGGTCAAGGGCATGTACCGTGGCTGTGGGCACATACCCAAGAGGCAGCTGGGTGTTTCTCTCTCATGGATGTTTCTGACTTTCTATCCCTCTCCCTTCCTCTCTGTGAAAAATAAATAAAATATATTTTAAAAAAAAAGTTCGGCTCTCCAAAGAAATTCCAATCGTTGTCCTGTTGATCTTTGGCTCTGTTGACTAAGGAGTTTGCCGGCCTCTGGTCTAGGACTTCTATGGTTTCGGGATCGGCAAACGGGGCCACGTCAGACTATGATGTTTCTGCTCAGCCCGGGAAACCAGGCACGAACGAGAAGACGACCCACTGATTGGGCCGTCTGTGTTCACCGAAGACACCCCGGATCCAGAGTAAATGTCCCAAACACACAGAGAACGTGTACAAGTCAGCACCAAAGGAACAAACGACCCGATGAAAAGCAGGCCAGGGCCTGAGGGACACGGCTCCGAAGAGGGCATCCGGTGGCCCGGAGGCACGTGGAAAGATGCTCAATGTCACCGATCGGTCAGAGATGCAACTTAAAGCCGCCGCTAGCTACATCCCTGTGCCCCGTCAGACGGGCTGCCATCCACCAGTCCACACACAGCCGTGCTGGCGAGGGGCTGGGGGACAGGGAGCCCTCGTGCCCGCCTGGCGGGAATGAGACTGGCCCAGCCGCGGTGGGAAGCAGGATGGCGTCTCCTCGGAAAATTAAAAACCGGAACTCCCGTTGGACCCTCGTCACATCCCCTCCGGAGAGGCCCTCCCGGGTCCGCGGGGGTCGGCGCTGCCCGGACAACTTGCCCGAGTGAAGCCGCTGTTTCCCGGCGGGGCGTGTGAAAACCCCGTGGCAGAGAACGGCACCTTCAAAACACAAGGGGGAGAAGGAACCTTCCAGAACTCCGCTACACCGATCACGCCCAAGCCACGGAGCCGGCGGAGCGCACAGGGGACCCACGGGAAGTATCCCCCACCTCTGCTTGGCTGCAGGAGCCGCAGGCGCACCTGCCAGGCAAACACGCTGGGCTGGGCGGGAGTGGGGGGGAGAGAGGGGGGAGCCCCAGAGCACGCGGCTCCCGGGCTGCCGCCTCGCGGAAGCGTGTCTTCACCGAGACACGGAGCCTGGGTGTCAGAAGTGCAGCCACTTGTCCCAGTTCGTTCATAAAACCCAGGGCGGCGGCGCCAACGCCGATCCCCCCATCTTCGCATCCACCTCCAGATTTGTCCTTAACAACGCCCGGCCTGGCCAGCCCGGCTCTGGTTGAGCATCGCCTTCGAACCAGGAGCCCGGGGTCGGGCCCACGCCCGGATCGCAGGCTCAATCCCTAGTGTGGGGCACGCGGGAGGCGCCCAATCAGCGCTTCTCTCTCCTCACTGAGGTTTCTCCCGCTCTCCCTCTCCCTGCCCTCTCTGAAATCAATTCTAGAAACTCTTAAAAAAAAAAAAGGCGCAATAACAACTTCCACACTCCTCCTCTCCGGCAGCTCCAGTCACTCACTCGCTTCCAAATAAAGCAGCTGCCTGCTCCTGAATCCCCCCACCCCTACCCCACTCCCACCCCCCTGCCTGGCACCGGGGACCAGGCTATTTAAAGCCGCCGCTATTCCCGTGGGGACAGCTGGCAGACTCCACCTGTCGCTGCCAGAGGCCCGACGTCCCGAGACCTCGGACACATGGTCACCTGCCTCTCCTGCTCTAACGTCGGAGCTCCTGCAGTGCTACCCCCAGAAGCTGGCTGTGTGACCTGGAAATCTATGGCCAAGCCAGGCGACAGATGTTTCCCGGGCGAATCCCTTGCACCAGGCGGGATGCTGGGTCCCAGGGACACGGTAGACACAGAGCTCGGTCACATGACCTGCTCCTGAGCGCCCCCAGAGCAGCACCCGCCTCGGCCCTACCCTACCGACCTGCCAACCTCAGAGGCACCCAAGCCCGCTGGGCCCAGGGGTGCAGGGTGCAGAGGCCACGTTATATTTCAGTATCAGAACTGACTGCTCTCTGGCAGCGGGCGAGGACCCAGGTGGGCCCCCGGCAGGTGTGAGACTTGGGGGTACATGTCAGAAAGGACATTGGGGGTCAGCACGGAAGGTATGGCCCGGCCTCCACAGCAGCAGGGTCTCAGCCTGCGGACCCCTTCCCCACTCCCCTTAGGGAGCCAGGAGAGCACTGGGTGGCACTCAGTACAGCGGGGCCCGGCCTCACCAGTCATCACAGAGGCACCCGAGCTCCGCGGCGCCCCCCATGTCGGCCCCAGGAACGGGCATCCCTGCAGGTCAGGGCTCGCCGCTGCCAGTCGCCTGCGTGTCCGCCCACCATCCCCAGCGCCAGCCTCTGACCCCCACCTTCCCAATGCCATGCACACGCAGCCAGCTCCTTCTGCCTCTTAGCAACGGGCAGGAAGTAAAAACCATGATGTAAAGAAATAAGGCACGGTGACTGTTCTCCAGGCCCGGAAACTCCCAGCCGAGTGTCTCGCAGCCACGGTGACGTCATGTGAAGTGTGCCTTCCCCGGAGCTCCACGCTCTGTCGTGTCCTCGGAAAAGTACCCCGGATCTCCCCTTTGATCTCACCTTTGTCCGAAAATCCCAGTGGGACACTCGTCGCTCCTAATTTATTCTTCTTTGCCAAGTGCTTGCTCCGAAGGGGTGACTGTGAGCCGCACACTAAAACTCCTGGGGAGCCAGAACTCCACGGCAGCAGGGAATCCACGGGAGGGGCACGTGGCCCCATGTGGGTAGAGAGGGGCTTGGCAGCCCCCGGCTCCGGGCCCCACCCCAGCCCCCACCCCTGGGCCGAGTGCTGGGCCCACGGCTGATGTCACAGTCCGACATCAGTCAGGGCGCCAGGGCCAGGTGTGACTTCTTCGTGGACAATTCCACGGAGCCCTTCACCCCCATCAGGCACGGCCAGGGGTGGGGGTCGAGCATGGCAGAGACACGGAGCCCCCGTCGGGGATGGGATGTGGTCAGCGTTCTGCAAAACCTGGCCGCGGGCTTGTGGCCGTGCAGACGGCTGGAATCCACGCTGGGGGGGGGGGGGGGGGGGCGCGGGGGCTGGCTGCCCCCCAGCCCCTTGGCTGCGGGAGCTGCTTGTATCTTTCCAGACAGGACTCCCCAAAGGCGCCTGCTCTCCTGGAACAAGACAGTCCGTGCCCACGTGCACTCCCAATCACAGCACTCGGAGCCCCAGGTTCAATAACCCCCCAAAAGCCAGAGGCTGCAGTCTAAACTGGTTTGGCTCAGTGGGTAGAGCGTCCGTCTGTGGACTGAAGGGTCCCGGGTTCGATTCCAGCCAAGGGCATCCCCAATAGGGGGTGTGAAGGAGGCAGCTGATCAATGTTTCTCTCTCATCAATGTTTCTAACTTTCTAACCCTCTCCCTTCTTGTCTATAAAAAATCAATAAAGTGTATTTTTTTTAAAGCCACAGGCTGCGGCAATACTAACAGTGTCCCTGACACCAAACCCAGCCTCCTCCTCACAGCCAGTGAGCCCCGCCCCCCTGCCTGCTGTCTCCTGGTGCAGTGGTGGGCAAACTCATCAGTCCACAGAGCCAAATACCAACAGTACAACGGTTAAAATGTCTTTGGAGAGCCACATTTTTTAAACTTAAACTTCTTCAACACAGACTCGCCCAGGCCGTGGTATTCTGTGGAAGAGCCACACTCAAGGGGCCAAAGAGCGCATGTGGCTCTCGAGCCACGGTTTGCCAACCACGGGCCTGGTGGGACGCACAGGCTCCCTCCCTGAGGAGGAGCCGCCCCCCACGGCCTCGCACAGGGACGCAGCTGAGGGAGACGGGAGAGCAGCTCACCCGGCCCCACGTGTCCCACGGGCTCGGCTCATGGCTCGGCCCACGCGCTGGACACGGGCCAGGAAAGAACCCGAGAAACCCGAGGCCGCGTGCATGTGCACAGAATGCGTGCACTGGGCGGCCGCGCTGTGGGCCCGTGTCCCCTGAATGCACGAGCTTCCGTGGGCCCCTCACAGCACCAAGGGCCCACGGTCCACGCGTTCGCCAGCACAGCCCATGCACGGAGTCCACATGTCCACACACGGGAGAGCCATCCAATGCCAACAACTCCTGCAAACACACTCCTTCGTACGGGCTTGGTGACAAGAGCCGGAGCAGGAGGGTGAGCCTCCGCCCCCCTCAGCAGGCAGCCGGGCGCCCGGAAACCGCCCGCTGTGGGGCGAGGCTCCCGCCACGTCAATGCAGGGCCTGGTCCACGGCGAGGACCGCGTGAGGCCGGCAGGTGGGGGCGGCGAGAGACCCCGAACGCCGGCCGCCTGCTCGTCCCCGACAACCAGCCTCTACAGCCAACAGCGACGAGGACAAACCCGGGAGAGAACCCTCCAGAAACTGAGCTGTGAGTCCGGGGACGGCAGAGCCACGCAGCGCTGACACCGCTGTTCCCGGGGCCACGGGGCGCCCAGGGCTTCACACGGAGCTCCACGTGGCACAGAACCCACGCACGGCCACGAGCAAAGACCACGCAATGACCACAGCACGCGTGATCGGCTCCGAGGTAAGTCACACACGCAGGACCTGCACCGCGCAGCCGACATCCCGCCCCGCACAGCCGGACACGGTGCCCGCGCACCCACGCCGAGGCGCTGCCCGGCGGCAGCAGCCGGCAATCGCTGGCCGTGCCCACGTACCTCCACGATGTGGTCGTGGATCTGCAGGCCCCCGTCCTTGGCCGCCGGCCCGCTGTCCACGATCCGGGACACGAAGATGCCTTCGCTGGACGAGCCGTCCTGCTGGTCCTGGGGGGAAACACACGGTGAGCGCAGGGCCGGGGCAGCAACACAGTGAACACGGTCTGTCCCCATCTCTGCTCTGAACTGGACGGACACAGACGATGTCAAACAATTCAAACCACACCACAGGGGACATAACCCGCCACCTCCAGCCCAGGCAGCCTGGGTCAGCGTCACACTTCCTTTACACACCAGACAGGCGCCACCTCTCCACCCTGTCTGCCCCCTCCTCCCCCGTCTGCCCCTCTCCACCCCTGTCTGCCCCTCTCCTCCCCTGTCTGCCCCTCTCCACCCCTGTCTGCCCCTCTCCTCTGTGTCTGCCCCTCTCCTCCTCTGTCTGTCCCCCTCCTCCCCCGTCTGCCCCTCTCCACCCCTGTCTGCCCCTCTCCTCTGTGTCTGCCCCTCTCCTCTGTGTCTGCCCCTCTCCTCCCCCGTCTGCCCCTCTCCTCTGTGTCTGCCCCTCTCCTCCCCCGTCTGCCCCTCTCCTCCCCTGTCTGCCCCTCTCCTCCCCTGTCTGCCCCTCTCCACCCCTGTCTGCCCCTCTCCTCTGTGTCTGCCCCTCTCCTCCTCTGTCTGTCCCCCTCCTCCCCCGTCTGCCCCTCTCCACCCCTGTCTGCCCCTCTCCTCCCCTGTCTGCCCCTCTCCACCCCTGTCTGCCCCTCTCCTCTGTGTCTGCCCCTCTCCTCCTCTGTCTGTCCCCCTCCTCCCCCGTCTGCCCCTCTCCACCCCTGTCTGCCCCTCTCCTCTGTGTCTGCCCCTCTCCTCTGTGTCTGCCCCTCTCCTCCCCCGTCTGCCCCTCTCCTCTGTGTCTGCCCCTCTCCTCCCCCGTCTGCCCCTCTCCACCCCTGTCTGCCCCTCTCCTCCCCTGTCTGCCCCCCTCCTTCCCTGTCTGCCCCTCTCCACCCCTGTCTGCCCCTCTCCTCCTCTGTCTGCCCCTCTCCTCCCCTGTCTGCCCCTCTCCTCCCCTGTCTTCCCCTCTCCTCCCCTGTCTGCCCCTCTCCTCCCCTGTCTGCCCTCTCCTCTGTGTCTGCCCCTCTCCTCCCCTGTCTGCCCCTCTCCTCTGTGTCTGCCCCTCTCCTCTGTGTCTGCCCCTCTCCTCCCCTGTCTGCCCCTCTCCTCTATGTCTGCCCCTCTCCTCTGTGTCTGCCCTCTCCTCTGTGTCTGCCCCTCTCCTCCCCTGTCTGCCCCTCTCCTCTGTGTCTGCCCCTCTCCTCTGTGTCTGTCCCTCTCCTCCCCTGTCTGCCCCTCTCCTCCCCTGTCTGCCCCTCTCCTCTGTGTCTGCCCTCTCCTCTGTGTCTGCCCCTCTCCTCTGTGTCTGCCCTCTCCTCTGTGTCTGCCCCTCTCCTCTGTGTCTGCCCTCTCCTCTGTGTCTGCCCCTCTCCTCCCCTGTCTGCCCCTCTCCTCCCCTGTCTGCCCCTCTCCTCTGTGTCTGCCCCTCTCCTCCCCTGTCTGCCC
The DNA here is from genome assembly GCA_027563665.1 of Antrozous pallidus. Classification (NCBI taxonomy): domain Eukaryota; kingdom Metazoa; phylum Chordata; class Mammalia; order Chiroptera; family Vespertilionidae; genus Antrozous; species Antrozous pallidus. The sequence goes on from CM050524.1 coordinate 57,976,523, forward strand.
CTCTCCTCTGTGTCTGCCCCTCTCCTCTGTGTCTGCCCCTCTCCTCTGTGTCTGCCCCTCTCCAGATTGCTGCCTTCACTTAGAAAACCAGGCCCACTGTGGGCTTGCCTCCTTCAGGGCCCAACAGCACCCAACACAGCCCTGCTCCAGGTGTGGCCTGAGGGACGGGTTATGCCAACACCTCCCTCCTGCACTTTTAAAATCATTTTTAATCCTCCCAAGGACGTTTTCGTGAGTTTTCAGAAATAGGCAGGGAGAGAGAGAGAGGGGTGGGGGGGAGGCAGGGAGAGACATTGATCAGTTGCCTCCTGTGTGCACCCCGCCCGGGAAGGGAACCTATACCCGGGGGATATGCCCAGGTTGGGAATCGAACCCGAGACCTTTGGATGTAGCAGGACGGCGCTCCAACCAGGTGAGCCACACGGGCCGGCTCTCCCTCCTGCATTCTCAAACGGCTTTGCTGGAATGGCTGTGGGGCTAACCCCAGCCTGGGGCATGGGGCAGAAGAGAGATGGGCAAACCCAGCCTGGGGTGTGGGGCAGAGGACGGGGGGGGGGGCAAACCCAGCCAAAGGGCGTGGGGCAGAGGACAGGGGGGCAAACCCAGCCATGGGGCGTGGGGCAGAGGACAGGGGGGCAAACCCAGCCATGGGGCATGGGGCAGAGGACAAGGGGGGCAAACCCAGCCATGGGGCGTGGGGCAGAGGACAGGGGGGCAAACCCAGCCATGGGGCGTGGGGCAGAGGACAAGGGGCAAACCCAGCCATGGGGCATGGGGCAGAGGACAAGGGGGGCAAACCCAGCCATGGGGCATGGGGCAGAGGACGGGGGGGGGGGGGCAAACCCAGCCAAAGGGCATGCATATTTGGCCACTTTTGCCCACTTACCCCCGCCCCCCCGATACAGTTTCAGGGCCGGGCCCAGACAGGCGTGTCCCACGCTGTCACCCGACAGAGCTTTTGGCCATGCCCCTGCCTGTGACATCACTTCACCAAGGCTTTCACTGCGCTTAGTGCCGCTCACTCGCCTCCCCGGGGCGCTCCTCACTGTGCAGCAGTGCTTCACTCCTGCTCTGGTTTGCGTCAGAAAAGCCAGCACCCCCCACAGCCCTCCCCCGCCCCCCCCCCCCCCCCGCCCCATCCTAATCATTTCTGATCCCCCCTCCCCTCAATCCCTGTAGATCTGCCCGCGCCCCGACGGAAACTTTCCGGGACAGGAGCGAGCTCCCTGCCCACACGCCTTCCTTTCCTCAAAGTCAAATACGCCCCCCGCCCCCCCAGGCTCTCCGCCCGGTCACGCCGTCCTCCCGACCCGCACCGCGGGGTTCTCCCAGCCCGGCCCGAGCGCAGGCGACTTGTGAACAAACGCCCTGCACGTGTGGCTCCCGGACACACACCGAGAGGGCCCGGCTGCTCACAACAAAGCCAAGCCGGTGTGGCGGGGACGCCTGCCGGCTCCGCAGACCAGGACCTCCCGGCCCGTCCACGCAAACTCGGAACTCCGCTGGTTAAGAGAACCACGGCCCTCGCCCGTGTGGCTTGGCGGTCGGGCGTCAGCCTGCAGACTGAGGGGTCCCAGGTTCGACTCCCAGTCAGGGCACAGGCCTGAGTTAGGGCTCCATCCCAGTGTGGGGTGAGCAGGAGGCAGCCGATCAGTGTTCCTCTCTCATCAGTGATGTGTGTCTCTCTCTCCCTCTCCCTTCCTCTCTGAAATCTTTAAAAACATATATATATATATATTGCCGAAACCGGTGTGGCTCAGTGGCTAGAGCATCGGCCTGTGGACCGAAGGGTCCCAGGTTCGATTCCGGTCAAGGGCATGGACCTTGGTTGCGGGCACATCCCCAGTGGGGGGTGTGCAGGAGGCAGCTGATGGGTGTGTCTCTCTCATCGATGTTTCTGGCTTTCTATCCCTCTCCCTTCCTCTCTGCAGAAAATCAATAAAATATATATTTTTTAAATATAGCTTTTTTTTTAAACAATAACTATGAAAAGACCACCTTTTCCTCTTGGAACAGCATAAAGCCCTGTATTCCCCCAGGGAGGACCCTGCAGGGGGTTCCAGCACCTGTTCAAGTGCCACAGCCGAGACAAAGGGGGACCCCACCCTGCCCGCCCCCCACAGACACGGAGCTGTAACCGAGACTCACAGAAACTCAAGTCACAGCCTCAGGGGAGCAGTGCTCTCCCCAGTCTCCCCCCCACCCCCCACTCCAGACAAAGCCAGTCTCTAACTGCCCTCTGGATCCTACCAGACTCTCTCAGGAGGGAAGGGTCAGTGTGATGGTGGGTGCCAGGCCGGCCTGCTGTTGTCCTCAGACCTCCTGCTCCCCCTCTCCCCCGTGAAACCCCCATGGCCTGCTGCACGGAGCTTCCACGCACCTCTGCCTCCCGCAGCGCCTCGCCTATGCCCTGGCCCCGTGGTTCCTGTCACTGCCAAGTGCAACTCTCAGGTGTACGTGAGGGTCTCTGAGGCAGCACCAGCTTTGGCCGGGAGCTCCATGTCCATCCACCACGAAATGCACACGACGGCCAGCAGCGGCACTATTCATATGCATTTCCTACACCCGTGGTCGGCAAACTGCAGCTCACAAGCCACATGCGGCTCTTTGGCCCCTGGAGGGTGGCTCTTCCACAAAATACCACGGCCTGGGCGAGTCTATGTTGAAGAAGTGGCATTAGGAGAAGTTTAAGTGTAAAAAATGTGGCTCTCCAAAGAAATTGCAATCGTTGTCCCGTTGGTATTTGGCTCTGTGGACGGATGGGTTTGCCGACCACTGGCCTGCACGGAAAACCTGGGACAGAGAGGTTAAGTAACTTACTCAAGGTCACACAGCTAAAAGGTAGCATAGGTCAGGTTCAAAGCCAGGATAGTGTGAACGGGCCACTGTTTGAGGGCGCACTCTGAGAGCAATACTGTCTCCCACTGAGAAACATCTAACACACACACACACACACACACACACACACGCAGAAGACCAGATTCCAGGGGCGGGACACTCCACCAGGGACGCTGGGACGTCTCCGTGGACCACAGAGGATTTATGGACAAGCCTGAGCTCCCTCGGAGGTGATGTCAGCGCAGCGAGTGAAAGAGGTCTGTGTTCCCTCTGCCTTAACGGCTGCGCATTTCTTGGCTAGAAGGAAGAGGGAGATGGGACGGGGTTTGGCCTGGGCTCCTCTTGCGGGAAACGACATCCAACACCACTCCCTGTTCTCGGGGAGATCTGAACGTCCCAGCAAAACCCAGAGGGGGGGGGGGGGCAAACACCACTTTAGGTTACAGCAAGACTGTGTAGGCCCGGTCGGTGTGGCCCAGGGGGTGAGCGTTGACCTATGAACCAGGAGGTCACAGTTCGGGTCCCGGTCCAGGGCACACGCCCGGGTTGCAGGCTTGATCCCCAGTGGGGGGTGTGCAGGAGGCAGACGGTCAAGGATTCTCTCACATCATGGATATTTCTCTCTCTCTCCTTCTCTTTTCCTACTTGAATTCAATAAAAATATCTATTTTTTAAAAAGACCGTGGGAACAGAAGTCAAAGAAAACGCACGAAGTCCACCCCTGATAGCTACATTGTAAAAAGCGACTCCTGTTTGGCTCCTCCCCTGAGGTACCTAAAGTCAGCTGTGGTCAAGGTGGAGGGACCTGGCTGGGTGGTGACATGTCGGGAGGGCCTGACCATGGCCTGTGATTCCGAGGGGCGGGGGCGATGCTCCGAGCGGCGGCCGCTTCCTCAGGATGAGAACTCACAGAGAACACTGTGGGCGAGCTGAGCGCGGCCCACATGATGGACAGATGGACAGCCTACATCCGGGCCCTGTGATGGACAGATGGACAGCCTACATCAGGGCCCCTGTGATGGACAGATGGACAGCCTACATCAGGCCCCTGTGATGGACAGATGGACAGCCTACATCAGGGCCCCTGTGATGGACAGATGGACAGCCTCCATCAGGGCCCCCATGATGGACAGATGGACAGCCTACATCAGGCCCCTGTGTGGACAGATGGACAGCCTCCATCAGGGCCCCCATGATGGACAGATGGACAGCCTACATCAGGCCCCCATGATGGACAGATGGACAGCCTCCATCAGGGCCCCTGTGATGGACAGATGGACAGCCTGTCAGGACCTCCATGATGGACGGCCTATGTCAGGCACTGCTGCCCACCTGGCCTCTCCGCTGGCTCTCGATGACCCTCCAGGTCTCCAGGCAGCAGTACAGAATGCATGTTGATCTCCCTGTGCGGTTTCTGCTCACCAGGACACGTTTTGGAAAACACTATGGCGACTCATGCCCGGGGGAATCCCACCTTCCTCTGGGCCAGCCTGGCTCTCCCGGAAAGACACCTCCACTGCAAACATCCAGGACGCTACACAGTTCCGTCTGGGCTGTGCTCGCCCCAGCTCTCTGACTGACTTTAGAGAGCGGGGGAGGGACAGGGAGCGAGAGAGAGCCACATCAGTGATGACAGAGAGTCCTGGACCCGCGGCCTCTGCACCCTCTTGCCGGTGATCGAGCCCGCAGCCCAGGCACGTGCCGGGACCGGAGTCAATCGCGGCCTCCTGGTTCAGAGGCCGACACTCCACCACGGAGCCACGCCGGCCCGGCTTGAGTTATTTTTTTAAAAGAAAATAACCTAAAACGTGTTCTTCGATAAGCACCAGCACGAACCAAAGAACTTCACTCCAGAGGCTGCGTGTGCTCTCGCCCCGAAGAGGCGCAGACGCCACCCTCAGCTGCTTTCACAGAGAAGGTGTCCCCGCAGCGGGCGGTCCCGGGCATGCGTCTCCACGCCACGCGGTTCTCGGCACGGTGCTCCCTTCTGCTCCCCAGGGAACCTCGTGTCTTGAGCCTCGCAGATAATGTGTCTCTGACAAACGGAAGGTTTGCCGCGACCCTGCGCCAGCTCGTCTGTCGGCACTGTTTTCCCGACAGCATTTCCTCGCTGCGTGTCTGTGTCACACGCGGTGACTCTCTCAGCATTTCCCACGGTTTCGGTATCGTTACGTGTGTCACCTCATCTGAGGTGAGTCACCTCTGATACCTTCTGTTGTAATGGTTTGGGCACCACACGCCAGGCCCATGAGAGACGGCGAACTTAACCGGTTAATGTTGTGTGTGTTCTGGCTGCTCCACCGGCGATACAGCCCCAAATGGGGAGAAGACATTACCCGGAGAGGAGACTAGTGTCAAAGCCCAAGGACAAGCCGACTCTCCTGTGAGGGGCTCATGCAGCTGTGGCTTCAAGTTCAAGCCAATGCTCAATCCAACTGTCCCCCCACACCCACCGGCCTGGTTGCCCCACACAGCCTAGGAACGTGTTTCCCTCTCTCCTCCTCTCTCCCTCCTCCCTCCCTCCCATTCTCTCTGAAAAGCGATGGGAAAAAATATCCTCAGGTCAGGAAAGAAGGAGAGGAGGAAAAGGAGAGAGAGAGAGAGAGAGAGAGAGAGAGAAAGAGAGAGAGAGAGAGAGAGAGGAGAGAAAGAGAGACAGAATTATGCTAAATCTGCCTGTGCTCTGTAAATGCAACAGCCTAGCCAGGAGACAGAACCTCTGTGCACAACATGGTTTATAAATAAACTAGAGGCCCGGTGCACGAAATTCATGCACGGGGGTGGGGGTGGGGATCCCGGGTGGGTGGGGATCCCCTCGGCACAGCCTGCACTCTCTCTAATCCAGGACCTCCTTGGGGGATGTCTGACTGCCGGGTTAGGCTCGATCTCCATCGGGTCTAAACCAGCAGTCAGACATCCCTCTCACAATCCAGGCCCACTGGCTCCTAACTGCTCATTTGCCTACCTGCCTGATTGCCTCTAACTTCCCCTCCTGCTGGCCTGGTCACCCTTAACTGAACCCTTCCCCTCCCCCCACCACCAGCCTTGTCGCCCCTTACCGCACCCCTGCCAGCTTCGTTGCTCCCAACTGTACCCCTGCCAGCCTGGTTGCCCCTCACTGCCCCCCTCTGATGGCCTGGTTGCCCCTTCTTGCCCCCGCCTGCCAGCCTGGTCTCCCCCAACTGTCCCCCCGCCCCCATCAGCCTGGTTGCCCCACACAGCCTGCTGCTCAGTCTTCTGGTCAGCCCTTACTAACCCCCTGCTGGCCTGGTCACCCCACGCATCCCTCTGTGCAGTCATTTGGTGGTCCCTCACTAACCCCCTGCTGGCCTGGTCACCCCACGCATCCCTCTGGGCAGTCATTTGGTGGTCCCTCACTAACCCCCTGCTGGCCTGGTCACCCCACGCATCCCTCTGAGCAGTCATTTGGTGGTCCCTCACTAACCCCCTGCTGGCCTGGTTGCCCCACGCAGCCTGTTCGGTTGTCCATTTGATTGTTTTGGCGATGATGGTCGCTTAGGCTTTTATATACATAGATGAGGAAACGCCGGCAAACAAGCAAGTGCTGACTCCATCCCGGTGACCCCACCTGGAGCTGACACCCTGACCTCGGCTTTGCCTCGGTATAGACACACCCTGGCAACTACCCTGATGGATGGCCCCTTCTCTCTGGACAAGAGGGTGGACCAGGCTGTGGGGGGAGGGCAGAAGCTCACAGACCCACCTCAAGGCACCATCCTCGACTCATGGCGATGACTCCGAGCGGAGCCCACACCCCAGTTCAGTGCCACCTGCATGCACCCCACCACCTGGGCAGCTCGACTGACCCACACGCAGATGTCACCCCCAATCCGAGCAGCGTGGGCAAGCTGCGTATTACCGGGACGATGCCACCATAGGAGACAACCAGACTCCCCAACATAAATTACAGAGTCTCCAACTACAGGAGCGAGCGAAGGACAAGACAGAGGCCCGCCCTCCCTCCCCAGGCCCGTCCCTCTCCCGGCCGCGGAGAAAGGAGGGACCTACCGCACACGGCCGGCCCCCGATGATGTTGAAGCCGAGGGAGCCGGCGTCTCGATGCAGGACCAGGGTCAGGCTTTTGGTCTCTTCACCCTGCAGGGAACAGATGGGGGTCACCATTACTCACCAACTAAAGCAGGGGCAGAGACCCGCCCCACCTACACGGACTCAGGGTCACCCAACATTCCACGTCTCTTGGGGAGCATACGCAAGGGAACCACTGGGCCACACGGAAGCTGTGCCTGTGTTTAGGCTGCGAACACCTTGCGGCCCCGGTGTGACCATGGCAGACTCCTGGCAGCGCCTTCCCTCAGACCCTGGTCTGCAGGTTCGTCTTCCCATGATGCACCCGGGTACTCAGGCTGTCAGCATGATTGTCTGTCTGCTCCCCTGAGAACCCCCATTAAGCCATGAACGGCACCCACAGCCTGCCCAGCCGTCTAGCACATGTGCGGCCGTCCACAGTCCTCTCTGCTGGGGTGACACTGGGTGCAGCCCCGCCAGGTGGCTCAGTGGTTGAGCAGCAACCTATGAACCAGGAAGTCACAGTTCCATTCCCAGTCAGGGCACATTCCCAGTAGGGGGCATGCAGGAGGCAGCTGGTCAATGATTCCCTCTCATCATTGATGTTTCTGTCTCTCTCTCCTTCTCCCTTCCTCTCTGAACTCAACACAAATACTAAAACAAAACAAAACGTAAGTCAGGTGAGAGCTGGAGGGAACCTGAGGAATCCTGATCTGCGGAAAGGGGGGGCGTGGTCACAGGCAACACGGCGCCCACAGGAGGTGCATCGAGGAGTGACTGACAGCACTCAGCTTAAAGGGGACGGGTCAACGCGAAGCCTCACACAAACACGCAGTCGCCCGCAGGTCTCACGGCCATGGGGGCCTGTCCCGGGGACGGAGACGCCAGGGCTGCCGAGCAAATGCTCGCGGGACAGACAAGGAACACGGACAGGTGAGCCCACGTGCAAACTGTGGCCCGACGGGTGTGGCGTTACCCCAAGCTCGCTGACACACGGCTGGCGTGTTGCCGGTTTGCATAACGTCCCGTGTGTGTACTGACTGTAGGCGCGCAATTGCTTTGCTCATGTTTTCTGTTCCCACAGGGAACTATTTACATGCAGCGTTTTAAAATAGGAAACGCTTCATCATAGACTTTCTTGGAAACACTGACAGCTTACCGCCAAAAGTGACTTTATCCTGATATTTACAGTTTCCCGATCAAACCTTTGCCTCCTCCAGCCCTGCATGGCCTGGGCTCAGCTCTGACTGACCACTCTGCCCCGGCCTGGGCTCCAGGCAGGGCTCCATCACCCATGCTATGCACAGCCCGCTTCACACGGGCCAGACAGCTGTGCCAGAGGAGCCAAACTCACAGAACACACACACACACACACACACACACACACACACACACACACACATCCTCTCCCACACACAAAGCACACACACACATTGCCCTTAACACACACACACCCTTTCCCACACACATACACACACAGATCCTCCCCCATACACATCACACACACACACACACACATGCGCACAGAAACACCAAACATAAGATGAATGGTCTCCGATGTGTAGAATTATCTCCAAGCTTAACGTCCTCCGTGAGCATGGCTGTTTCTCGGGACTAGTTACTATACAGCAGAATGCAAATTATTTCAAAAGTTTCATGTAAGTCTAAGCATCAATTACTAAAACCTGGTAAAAATGAGAATGCCTCACTAGAAAAAGGCAGTTTCTGATGAAGGACGAGGCATCCTAGAAAAGGCTCATTTCTGTAGGGGCCCTTACTCTACAATGGAGTGTCCATATATATAAAAGCCTAAGCAACTGTTACGACCAAATGACAGAAATGGAATGACCTGTTGACCATTTGCTATGACGCGCACTGACAACCAGGGGGCAGGTACTCAACACAGGAGCTGTCCCCAGATGGTCAGTGCACTCCCACAGTCAACCTCCTGCAGCCCCTCCCTCTGACGAACAGCCTCCTTCTGCCCCAATTAGGCCCGATAGCTGGCCAGCCTGAGAGACCCCACCCCAGCATGAATTTGTGCACCAGGCCGCTAGTCCTATCTAATAAAAGAGTAATAGGCAAATTGACCATCACTCCAACACACAAGATGGCTGTCCCCATGTGGTCAAAAATCCTGCCCCCATGTGGACACAAGATGGCCACCACAAGATGGCCAGCAGGGGAGGGCCGTTAGGAGGGACCAGGCCTGCAAGGGAGGGCAGTTAGGGGTGATCAAACCTGCAGGGGAGGGCAGTTAGGGGTGATCAAGCCTCCAGGGGAGGGCAGTTAGGGGCAATCAGGCTGGCAGAGGAGCAGTTAGGGGGTGATCAGGCTGGCAGGCAGAAATGGTTAGGAGCAATCAGAAAGGCAGGCAAGCGAGCAGTTGGGAACCAGCAGTCCTGGATTGTGAGAGGGATGTCTGACTGCCCGTTTAAGGCCCGATCTTACTGGGATGGGGCCTAAATGAGCAGTCGGACATCCCTCGAGGTGTCGCAGATTGGTGAAGGTGCAGGCTGGGCTGAGGGACTCACTTCCCCATGTACAAATTTCAAGCACCGGGCCTCTAGTTTCAATAAAAAAGAGAAGCCAGTTTCCATCAACCTGCTGCACTTGCAGAAGCAGAGCCTCTGGCACCCATCGACTGGTTTTAAATGCCCTCCTTCCCCAGCACCCACAGAAACACCCATCTTTGCTACAACCTTTGCACCTGACTGGAGCTGCAACCAGTCAATCGGCAACAATGCCACTGCTGTGACCATCTAAACTTCACCCTAATAGCCCACCAACGCGAAACGGTGATTGGCCAACTGAAACCGTTTATCCTTCTGCCTCAGAAAGAGAAACACTTGGCAAGTCCAGGTGCGGCCTCATCTCTGTGGAGGGCTGAACACCTGAGAAACACGCAGGAATCTTGCATGCCCTACGTTTCCAGCTTCGTAACCAGGCAGTGTTGGAAACTGGGCTGTAACACGAGATGCAGCAGAAAGGAGAATGGGCGACAACATCAGCAAAAACATCATTTCAAATCTCTCTTCCCTGAAGGCACTGTCACCCCCGGGAGCCAGGTCCTAGGGAAGCAAGGATCTCCCACTGAGAGCCTGGGGTCAACGGAAAAGAAAGACGCCTGCCATCCTGGGGTCCAGCCACATTACTGTCTCCTTGTGGGGAGGGGCAGGGGCTCCACCAGCTCCTCCGAGCCCCAGCCTCTAGCCAGGACCCCGCCCAGGGGCAGCCGGCCCCCAGAACACTGCAGGGTCTTGTTGGATGGTCACATCATGTCTGCCCGGAAGTGCCAGCAGAAATGGAAGCTCTGCGCACACGGCCTCAAGGTGATTCTCCAAGAAGAGGACAGACACCCTGGAGCAGGGGTGGGGAATGTCTGGCCCGAGGGCCGTGGAAGGCTGGTGAAGTCATGTGATCTGGCCTGGCTGATGCACCAGGGGTGAGTGAATTAAATGTTTGACCGAATAGAGCAGACTACTTTTTTTTTTTAAGTTGAATTTTGTCTGGGCCAGGAATCCTATCTAATAAAAGAGTGATATGCAAATTGACTGTCATTCCAACACACAAGATGGCTGCCCCCATGTGGTCAAAGATACTGACCCCATGTGGACACAAGATGGCCACCACAAGATGGCCAGCAGGGGAGGGTCGTTGGGAGGGATCAGGCCTGCAAGGGAGGGCAGTTGGGAGGGACCCAGGCTTTCAGGGGAGAGCAGTTAGGGGTGACCAGGCCTGCAAGGGAGGACAGTTAGGGGCAATCAGGCTAGCAGGGGAGCAGTTAGGCATTAATCAGGATGGCAGGGGAGTGGCTAGGGAGTGATCAGGCTGGCAGGCAGAAGCAGTTAGGGGCAATCAGGGAGGCAGGCAGGTGAGCAGTTTGGAGCCAGCAGTCTTGGATTGTGAGAAGGGTGTCCGACTGCCTGTTTAGGCCCGATTCTACTGGGATCGGGCCTAACCGGGCAGTCGGACATCCCTCGAAGGGTCCCAGATTGGAGAGGGTGCAGGCTGGGCTGAGGGACATCCCCTGCCCCCCATGCACAAATTTCGTGCCCCGGGCCTCTAGTGATGTTATAAATATCCCAACGGCCCCTGCACTAGATCCATGTTTAGACTGCCCCCATCACAGTCTGCCCAGCTTCCAGCTCAGGATCTAACTGGGTAAGAATGGTGGGGGAGGATACAAATCACAGGGAACAAGGAAAACCAAATGTCCTTTGTCAGAAGACACCTTGTGGCGGCTGTTTACTTTCACAGAAGGCTGACTGCCTTCTACGGGCAAAGTCCCTCTTCTCCAAAGAGCCCAGCTGGGATGCCTGGACGCACGCCACCTCCTATGGGTGTGGCGGTCCCCGGGGTGCACCCACGCCTGTCAGTGCAGACTCGTTCCTCCCCACGATGGCGGCCCTGGGCCCGCGGTGGTGGGATTCGCCGCCGGCGAGGGCAGGCTGAGGGCTGCCGGGCGGGTTCTGAGAACTGTGATTGACTGATGACCGCTGGTTCGTGCAGCTGGGGGACGCGACACCTCAGCCTCGGATTATGCGAAGTTCCCCGAGACTGCACAGCTGGGGCAGGGCTCGGGCTGCGGCCCGGTGACGAGAAAGCGCAAAAATGTGCAGGGCGGGCGGGGGCGGGGGGCCGGGGGAGCGGAGCTGGTGCCAGACATTCCAGCCAAGGAGGCGGGGTCTCCCTCCCTACACAACATGTCTGTGTCCTGTCCTTCAAACCCATCCTAAAGGTCGGCAGCCTGGACCCGCCCCACCCCTGCCACGTGCCTCCCTTCCAGGGAAAAATCCTCCAAGGAAGGACAGACAGAGAGGAAGGGCTCAGGCCTGAGGGGGAGTAGTTGGAATGATGCTCAGAACGGAATTTCCAAGAGCCCTGGCCGTGTGGCTCAGTGGATGGAGCGTCGGCCTAAGGCCTGAAGGGTCCCAGGTTCGATTCCAGTCAAGGGTATGTACCTGGGTTGCAGGCTCCCCCGGTCCTGGTCAAGGTGCGTGTGGCAGGCAATCAATTGATGTGTCTCTCTCATTTGGGTGTTTCTCTCTGTCTTTCTCCCTCTCCCTTCCGCTCTCTCTAAACATCCATGGGAAAATGTCCTGGGTGAGGGTGAGGATGAACCAAAAGAAAAAAACAAACAACACAGTAGATGGGAGTCAACGGAACTGCGATCCACTCGTATCTGTCCCCAAAGTCAGTGCGGAGAGGGGGAGAGACACACAGGGACAGAGGGGCATGGTCCGGGAACAGACATCGCCTTTTCAGACACAAAATGGTCATCCGTAAGCCAAACAGATAAAAAAGAAAGAATGTGAGGGAAACACATGAAGAGTTTCGGGGCTTCCCTGGCCCAATATACATGTTCGCCTGCGGTTGCAGTGAAATAACCACAATCCCCGAACATCTGTGTCCCCGGCCCCGGAGTCTGATGTCAGGGTGCACCCCTGATCTCACAAGGAGCTCGCCCGTGTTCCTGGTGAAATCCAGGCGCCTGCACATGTGTCCTGCGAACCATCGCCCCTGTCCAAGGGCCTCCCCCTCTCACGTTCCCACGCAGTGGACGGCAGACGGCGGCCCCCCAGCTCCCCATCCTGAAGCGTTCCTTCCCCAAACCAGAGGACAGCCCAGGCTGCCCAGGATGACAGGCCTCTCACAGGATGGCAGGGGCCGTGTGGGCGGACCGCCCCAGCTGTGATTCCGAGGGGCAAACCGTCACGTGACAACCTGTGGCCTCCCCTGGTCGCCAGCCTCCCCTCCTTCACGTCTCAGCCCAGAGCAGGGGCCAGGGACGGTGCTATGTTTAGGGCCCTGAGCTCCCATCCCCGACCCACAGGCCACGAGTGTGCAGGGCCGAGAGCCGGAGGCACTGATGTGGGCACAGGCGGGAATCCATGGGGCAGTGCCCACCTTCAAGGCACAGCATGTGTGGAGCTAAACTCAACAGGCGTTAAGGACAGACGGTGTGTGTAGGGGGCGGGGAGCAGAGCAGAGGGGTCAGGAGGAGCCCCACCTTAACAATTCCGGGGACAGCTGAAACCGGTTTGGCCCAGTGGATAGAGGATCAGCCTGCGAACTGAAAGGTCCCAGGTTCGATTCCGGTCAAGGGCATAGACCTTGGTTGTGGGCAGATCCCCGGTGGGGGGGGGGGGGGTGCAGGAGGCAGCTGATCGATGTTTCTAGCTCTCTATCCCTATCCCTCTCCCTTCCTCTCTGTAAAAACTCAACATATTAAAAAAAAAAAAAATTCCGGGACGTTATGCCCAGAAATCCCAAGATGCTTGGCTGTGGAATTGCCTGTTCTCAGAATCAGGTGGGAACATCAGGGAGGGAAACCGAGGCTGGGAACCGAGCCCTTGCCCTCGCTCGAGCCCAGCATCGCCAAGGCTGTGGCAGCCACCCGGGGCTTCGCGTCGGTGAAAGCGAGGCCGCCTAACGGAGCGCGTCAGGCAGGCGGCCTGGGTCCGGAACTCGCCCGGTGTTCCTCAGAGCGTTGGGGTGGTCGTGGGGGGGGATGCAGACAACGATCGGGAAGCCAATACCGCGCAGAGGAGCCAGTGCCTGCTTATCCCCCTGGGCCGACCCTCTGTGGAGCGGAGAAGCTACACGTGTGACAGGTGGCCCGCCCAGCTCGGCGTGTGTCACCACCACAACCCCCACGCCCCTCCTAGGCCAGAACCTCGGAGTCAGGTGCGGAATCTGTTTGAACAGGCTCTCCCGCTGATTCCGATCGTGCGCGGGGTGTTCGAGAAGCGAACCTGAGAACAGCACCAGCAAGCAAGCCCTGAGCGCTCGGCCTGCAGAGACACAGGAGAGGACGCTGGAGCGTTTAAAGGGACAGGGGCGAGGCCCCGAGGCGCTGGTGCCGAAACCTCCTGGCCGTGTCCGTCTCCTTCAGCTGCCGCAGATGCACACATCAGGACGCGGGAAAAAGCAATGCAGGAGTGTCTAGGGGACAGGCCCGCCTGCCTTTGGGGGGGGGGCAGAGTTCACCCAATGCCATAAGCCAGTTCTTACACAACCTGCTAAGCAGCACGGGCCCTGAGGGGGCACCTGGGGCCAGGGGAGCTGTGGGGGCTGGAGCCCTAGAGGAACCAGCGCAGCTCTCTGCCCCGCCCCCTACTCTTGGGGTTCTGCTGGCCCTGGAGTCGGGGCCAAGGCTGGGACACTTGCTCTGTAAACTCCACCGCCAACATCTGGGCCCCCAGCTGAAGGCCCCCCGATTGCCCTCCCGCTCAGAGCGAGCTTCACCAGCATCCAGGGGTCATCCAAGTTCCGTATTTCTGATTCGGAGAGAATTTACCCAAAACACTCCAGAAAGAAAACAGAAAGGCAAGAGGAATAATAAACTCGCCTAACAATGAATGACGTGCCAACCCCGGGGAGGGAAGGGCTTATTTATAAACAAGCACCACTGAGAGCTGCGCAGGGCGGGCGGCCAGTTCGGCCAGAGGACAGCCCGGCCGGCAGGAACCCAAGCCCCTCCGCCCGGCCCGGCGCCTGCCTGGGCCCAGGCTGGGCCCCGCTGGGGTGACTCCTGGCCCCTCCAGTCCTTTGTAGCCTGTGCGGTCCCCGGTGAGCTGCGAGCTGTAAATATTTGCCCGGAGCTCAGCGAGGCCAGCTGCTCAGGCTGCAGCTGACAGGCAGGCGGGGGCCGGACGGAGGGGGGTGGGGGGGTCGGAAGACTTTGCGGCCTGCTGTGCACTGGGGGGAGGGGCTGGGCCAGCAGGAGGGAAAGCAGACGCAGGCCTGGAGCCATATGGACAGGCAACCAGAGGGGCAGCGGCGGGAGCCCCGCCCCCTGTCGTTGAAAAAAACGTGGCCTTTGCAACCAGGAAACCCCAGTTCTCAGGGGGTGATTTCCCCGCCCCCTCGCCCTGCCCCTCCCCCGTCCCGGAGAACACTGGACAGTATCTGGAGACATTTTGGGGTTGTGGAAACATGGGGGCTGGTGCTACCAGCCATCCCACCAGCGACAATCACGGGCCACCACGCCCATGGGTACCGAGCCGAGTTGGGACCCGATTCCAGCTCTGTCCCGAGTTGCTGTCTGTCTGACTGTGCGGCTCCAGGACCTCGCTGAGCCTGCCCGCTCCCCGCAGCCGACTAAGCGGATGATGCACAGAAAGCATGGCCCTGGTTGCTGGCCCACAGTCCACAGCCAGCGGCACCCATGGCCACAACCAGCGGACACACAGCAGGGGTCAGGAGTCTGGGCTGCAGACACGGCCATGGGTGGGTGCAGAACCCGCCCGCCCTCCTAACAGCTGGGACCCAGGCCCGAGACCGCCCGTCCCCGGCCTCCGTTCAGTCACCTACAAACGAGACAGACAGGGAGACAGCTGGGAAGTGCTCAGAGCTGGGCCCAGAGCAGAGTCGCCCCCAGTTGGTGCGAGAGGCCGCCTCTCAGTAGGCACCAGGGAGGCCTGGGGCCTTAAGGTAATTGCAGACACAGTTGGGCACTTACCCCCACCCCCACCCCAGGCGCAGCGCCAGGGCCTCCTCACAGAGCCCGCTCTCCTCCCGGGCTGACAGCAACCGCTTCGCTTTTAGAGGCAGCTGGGTCATATCAGTCACGAGGTCACCCAGCAGGTCAGCAACGCCCAGATTCTGAAACAGAATCACATGCACGGGACTCGGCCCCAGGGACCACTTCACGCTGGGTGTCAGTTCCTTTCATTCCTTCGGGGATCCCCGGGAGGGAGAGAGGCCCAGAGGGTGCCCGGCTGTGTTCATCCCTGTCCGGCGGCTCACTCAAGGTCAGCGGCCGCTGCCCCCCCCCCCCCCCCCCCCCCCCCCCCCGCCCCGTGAGGCGACCTCTCTGACCTCCTTCTTCCTCCCCCTGGGCTGGCCCCGGGCCCCGGAGGAAGCCTGGACATACCTCACCCTGCATGCCAACATCTTTCTGCCTCCCTAAGTAGGGACCACGGTTTCCCACCAAAGACACCCCCGCGGAGCTGAGCAGTGAAACTAGAGCCGGTTCTGGCTCTCCCCAGGCTGCGGGTTCCTCTCTGTCTCTCCAGGCCCTGAAGCTGCCCGAGCCTATTCCCACCCCTGCGCGCCCGGTCCTCTGTAGGGACCACAGTTCCCAAGCTTGGTTTGACTCAGCGCCCCGATCCTGGCAATCCCTGGGCGATCGAGCTGGCAGGCAGCGGAAAGAGGAAGGGCAGGGATGCTCCCAGGGAACCCCAGGCATCCCAGTGCCCCGGGAAGGGGGAGGTGCCCCGCCTGCTGGGCCTGGCAGGGGTCCGGGCGGGCGCCTACCTTGCCGCCAGCCGGCGCGGCCACGCAGCGGCTGAGCGAGTCCAGGCGCGCGCTGTACTCGGTGAACTTCTTCTGGTAGCGCAGGGCGGTCATCTGCAGCTCCAGCTGCGCCGCGGCCAGCTGCGCCACCAGCGACTTCTCTCGCTTGCCCGCCCGCAGCGCCTCCTTCTTGAGCGCCTTGTGCAGCGCGGCGAGCCGGGCCTGCAGCGCGGCGTTGTGCGCCCGCAGGGCCCGCGCGCAGCAGTGGCCGCCCGCGCGCAGCTCCCCCCGCGTCAGGGGCAGCCCGCAGCCCTCCTGGCAGCGGCCCACGGGCCTCGCGTCGCACGCGTCCCGCATGTGCGCCTCCAGGTCCCGGCGGGGCAGCACCTGGGCGCACCCCGGGTGGCGGCAGCGCGCGGGGGCGAAGTCGCAGCGCTCCAGGTGCGCGGGCAGCGCCTGCAGCTGGACCACCCGCCCGCAGCCCCGCGCCGCGTGCGTGCACTTGATGTCCAGCTTGAGGATGAGCCGCTTGAGGGGCAGCACGTGGTTGAGCTCCTTGGCCGACAGGCGGCCGCGGCAGCGCGCCGGGCAGCTGCCCTCCTGCACCACCCAGGGTAGCACGCAGCCCGCGCAGAAGACGTGGCCGCACGGCGTGGTCAGCGGGTCCTCCAGCACCTTCCCGCACAGCGCGCACTTCAGGTCCGGGTCCACGTCGCCGTCGAAGCGGTCCAGCTCGAAGCCCATGGTGGGTGGGGGGCCGGGCCGGGGTCGCCGCCGGGGCGCGGCGCCCTCCCTCCCGCCCGCCCTGCCTGGAGCGCAGACCCGGCCGCGCGCGCGCTCGGCCCCGGACTGAGCCCAACTCGGCCGACGTCTCGGAAAAGGCCCCGAGCTCCTCCGCCGTATTTACCCGAGCGCGAGCGCACACACATCCCGCCTGGCCCGCCCGGCCCGCCTGGCCCCCGCCTGCCTGCCCGCCCTCTGCTCCAGGGAAGAGGTGGGGGGGGGGGGAGGCCGATGGGGCGGGGAGGGCTTGGGGGTCGCCGAGAGGCTAGGCCCCCAGGACGCAGCTGCACCCTCCTTTTGGGGGTGAGGGGGGGGGACTCTTCGCCCCGTCTAGCAGTTTTTGCTTCTGAAGGCAAATTCTAGCCTAGAAAAGCTCCCTGAGCCTGGACCCCAGACTGCTGTGGCCCCGCCCAGGTCGCCGAGCCCCTTCTGGGACCACCGCCCCCCTGGGCAGTTAGGGTCCCCGCCCCTCCACGCCCCCTTCCCGCCCCCTTGGCTTTTCTGGCCAAGCCGGTGGAAAATGCTGGGCCGCTATGCGGGCACTTACGGCCGCTGCCGAATTCGTCCTGGACTGTGGGGACTCTGAGCTCCAAGGCCGGCTCTGAGCCCGCGTGGGCGCCAGGGTTCCCCCCCACCCCCACCTCCCTGTCTGTCGCCTCCAGTGGGGAGCGCAGGCCTGGACAAGGCCAAGGTCTCCTGCAGGGCCGCGCGGAACGATGATTCCCAGATGCTGATGCGGATGCTGACCCCGGGTCTGGAGAGCCCCCAGAGGACTGAGCCCCCAGGGGACTGAGTCTCCGAGGGACACTGAGGCCCTGGTCCCGGTCCCATCCAGGGGGGAGGTGGCTGACCATCAATCCGGGCCTTTCCCTGCCAGGGTGGGGAGCCTGGGGCCGTGTTCAGCCTCTGCGTGTAGAAGGAAGACCTGGGGGTTCCCAGCATCACCCCTGGACCGGGCACTCTCCCCAGAGGCTGAGAATCCGCCAGTTTCTGAGGTCGGACTCCTGGGCTCAGGGCGGCTGTGGGCCCGGGAGGCCGGAGGACAGCATCCGTGGGCCCATTGCATTTGCTTCTCCTGCTCCCGCTGTGGCTGCTGAGACCTCTGACCCTCGCTATTGGACGGCTTCCTGGAGTGCAAGGATCGCCCTGGTGTCCAGAGGGGCTGCTGGCTGGAACTGACCTTCCAGAAGCAGCCACTGGGCCATGACCTTTAATCAGGGCTTAAAGGGGCGTCTGTTGCCCAACTGAGGGCCTTTCATCCGGGAGCTTTCATCGGTGCCCTTTCTGGTGGCCTGGGGCCGAGTGGCTGGGCTGTAGCCCAGGTGAGCAGTGCCCGGGGCCTCCCTCCTGCCTGAGGCTGCTCCCAGATCCGCAGGGAGTGGGCAGGAAACCCTTTCATTCAGCAGAGGTGTGTGGGCTCCTCCTGGGGGGGGGGGGGGGGGGGGGGGGCGCCTGTCAACAGGGCGATAATCCTCAAACCAAACTGGTTCTGACGCCCGGGCCCAGCTCTCAGACACTGTAAACTGGAGATTAGTGCTTGCTCTGGGCATAGCTTCTCTGAGACCCCGCACCCCCTTCCCCGCCCCCCCCCCCATCCCTGCCTGACCAGGGGCTGATGAAATGCTGCAGCTGCGGCCTGGGGGGGGGTGGGGTGGGGCCTCGCCTCTTTAGGCAAAGGAGAGTCTCTGTGTGCCCCAGCGGCCTCGGTTAATTTTAGCTTCGGGAAAGGACCCCCTCTGCATGTCAGGCTGGTGGCTGGCATGTTTCACGGCTGAAATGAATGCCTTGGGGACTCGGAAACTAGAGGAGCCCCTTCCTGGGGGGAGGAGGAGTCTGATGGGAGGGGTGTGAGCTGTCCCTTGAAGGGTGAGAAGGAGCCAGCGATGACAGCAGGACATTCTGGGCAGAGGGGACAGGACTGCGGAGGTGCTGAGGGATTAAGATAGAGCTGGCCCAGAGCTGAAAGCCGGGCACAGGGGAGAGCAGAGGTAGGGACAGGCAGAGAAGTGGGCAGGGCTTAATCTCCTGGGACCTGTAGGGCACATGTGGTGAGAGCTTTGAACAGATTCAGGGGGGTGCTGGATTGGGGGGTGCTGGTTGGGGGTGCTGGATTGAGGGTGCTGGATTGGAGGTGCTGGATTGGAGGGTGCTGGAGAGCAGGCAGGGCAGGGCTTTGGGCAGCCGAGGGCACACTTGATCAGGTCTGGGTCCTTCAGAGTGGGGCATCGTGTCCAGGTGCCCCCTCATGTCGGACAAGGGGGTGTCCTTCTCCTGCTCCAGGTAAGCACTGCTCTCGGACCCCCTCAGGGTGACGCCACGGCACAGGGAGCCGAATCACAGGGAGGCTGTTTGGGGAGCGCCTGCCCTTACACACGGCCCCCACCACACAGTCCACCCTGCGTTCCGAACAGCCCGCTCCCCGGGACCTGCTGGGCCGCCGTGCTGCTGGCACAGGGCGGGCCGTCCGCAGGCATCGCTGCCCACCCCCGACTGGAGAACGTCAGAAGGACAGACGGACGAGAAAGGCAGGCAAGGACAGGCGATCTGGGACCTCCCCACGTGGCTGGTGGGACAGCAGCCGGGCAGCCTCCTTGCAAAACGGGCTGTACGTTCCTCGTGTCCCACATGGAGTGACAGAAGGTTGGGAGGGCGACTGGTGGGCGTGGCTCAGCAGTCCCACTCCTCAGCATGGACCCAGGGAGCAGAACAAACATCCACACAGATGCTGGGACTCGAATGGTCACCGCAGAAGCTGAGAGAGCCCTTTGCCTGCTGGGCTCTCCTATGAGGGGGAGGGGGCTTCCCCGGAGGTCTCCATGGTGACGCACACAGCTCCTGCATCCCGCAGGCTTGCCACGCCCACCCAAAGAGCATCCTTCTCCCAGGAGTGCTGATGAAGGCCAGGCCCACCAGTGGCCCTCCCAACCATCCTCTGGACCCCTGGCTGGCAGCAGTCATGGGGGAAGGGAAGCTGCATGCGAGAAGGCAATTCAAGGCTCCTTTTAACAAATTCATTCAGACCCTCGCCTCCTTCAGCTCAATCACATGACGGACCAGTTCCTAAAATCAAATTCAACTTTTAAAGTCTCGGAGAAAGCTGCCACGCTGGCCACTGGCTCACAGGGGACACGCACAGAACGCAGCTTACCCAAACATTCCCGGACCCAGACGCCTCTTCCGGGTTCCTAAAACATCAGAGACCCTGGGTTATTCCTAAGGAAAATAAATAAATAAATAAATAAATAAATGAGGAGATGGGTTGGAAGAGTGAAGAGCTGTGATGACACGGAATCCCCCACCAAACACTCATGGCCGCCTCCCCCCCTCGATGTATGAAGAGGTAGGACGTAAACAAAACTTAGCAGCTTCCAGTTGTAAATGGAAAACAGAATCCCAGCGCTAGTTTCATGAATAAATCGAACTGGTTTAATTCAGAAAGTCTGTTTTGCAATATTCAAGTTTCCCTGTACAGCATGCTTTATTTTATTTTATTTTATTTTATTTTTTAAATAAGCAAGCTCTTTAAAGTGCTTGCAGCTCAGGCCTATGATCTAGGAACTCGTTAATTTTAATTTTCCTCCTGGCACCTCCACCACTCTCATTTTCTCTGTAAAATGATGATAATAACAGCCCGCGCTCACCTAACATACGGTAATCAGTGCTAATTGACTAATTTTTATGTGTAGAAACCCCTGGAGACTTCACACAGGTGCTCTGAGGTGTCATTTCGGGTGGGCGGGGAGTGCCCGGCTGCTTGTTGTGTGGGCGGGGCCCGCTGAGGCTGCCCCTCCCTGGGGAGAACAGGATAAACTGCTTCCCAGTGTCACCCGGCTAGCTGGTGTGACCAGCAGATCCTGAGCATGGCATCCGTTTCTTGTCCACTTGGGGCTCAGTAGCCAGAGGTGCACTCAGTGGCTCCTCCAAGGGCCTCTGCAGCCCTGTGTGGCCTCAGGCAGCAACACACACACACACACACACACAAACACACACACACAAACATACACACAAACACACACACACACAAACACATACACAAACACATACACACACACAAACACACACACACACACAAACACACACACACAAACACACACACAAACACACACACACAAACACACACACACAAACACACACACAAACACATACACACACACAAACACACACACAAACACACACACAAACACATACACAAACACACACATAAACACACACACACAAACACATACTCACACAAACACACACACAAACACACACACACACACAAACACACACACATAAACACACACACACACAAACACACACACATAAACACACACACTCACACACAAACACACTCACACACACACACACACACACACACATGTCTGAACTCAAACCTAGGGTTTCTCCAGTCCCCCTGCCCTCCCCCCCTGGGGCATCTAACACACAATTATTTTCATTTAAGTACCATTTGCTGGTCTTAAAGAAGA
Source organism: Antrozous pallidus (assembly GCA_027563665.1). Classification (NCBI taxonomy): domain Eukaryota; kingdom Metazoa; phylum Chordata; class Mammalia; order Chiroptera; family Vespertilionidae; genus Antrozous; species Antrozous pallidus. The sequence continues at coordinate 57,997,903 of CM050524.1, forward strand.
GGCTTGCCCACTGTTTTGTTTTCTTCCCTTTCTATCCTTTTTTTGTGACAAAGCATACCCTTTTTTCTTCTGGGAGGGCTTTAGGTGAAACATTCTTTAAAATCCATATACATGGCCGGAACTGGTTTGGCTCAGTGGATAGAGCCGCAGCCTGCGGACTGAAAGATCCCAGGTTTGATTCTGGTCCAGGACATGGACCTTAGCTGTGGGCACATCACCAGTGGGGGGGGGGGGGGGGGGGGGGAGGTGCAGGAGGCCACTGATCGATGTTTCTCTCTCTTCGATGTTTCTGACTTTCTATCCCTCTCCCTTTCTCTCTGTAAAAAATCAATAAAATATATATACTTATTTTAATATATATATATATATATATATATATATATATATATATATATATATATATATAATTGATTTCAGAGAGGAAGGGAGAGAGAGCTAGAAACATCAATGAGGAGAGAGAATCATCAATCGGCTGCCTCCACGCCCCACCCTGGGGATCAAGGCCACAACCAGGACATGAGCCCTGTCTGGGAATCAAACCTTGACCTCCTGGTTCATAGGTCGATGCTCAGCCACTGAGCCAGGCCAGCAGGGCTAGGGAAACCTTTCTTGAGATGCCAGCCAATGAGGGGGACTGGGACATCACCTTCCTTTGGAATCTTGTCCTGAAACGGTGGCTTTGGTACCCCGGGCGGAGCGGACCCACGGGGCCACGAGAAAGCTAACACACACCATTAAAGAGGAGAGTCCTACTGTGGGGTGGGGTTCTCTTTCTCCTGTCCCTGTGTGTTGCAAGTTAAAGACCACCGCCACCTGGGCCCTTCCTGCTGCTTCCCAGGCCCGTGGTCGGCAAACGGCGGCTCGCGAGCCACATGCAGCTCTTTGGCCCCTGGAGTGTGGCTCTTCCACAAAATGCCACGGCCTGGGCGAGTCTATGTTGAAGAAGTGGCGCTAGAAGGAGTTTAAGTTTAAAAAATGTGGCTCTCCCAAGAAATTTCAACCGTTGTCCTGTTGCTGTTTAGTATACTATTGATATTTAGCTCTGTTGACTCATGAGTTTGCCGACCACAGGCCGAGGCTGTGCAGGAACAGACACGAAGCACCTCTCCCGCGGGCCTGCTCCTTTCTCATGGAAAAACCGCCGCCGCCGTCACATTCTTCTGTGCGGGTCCAACGGAAAATGTGTCCGGCTGCTGGCAGACGCGCTCTGGCAAGCAGCCACCGCCTCCCGACAGCGCCTCGGGCCTCGGGAGTGGGCTCCCCCAGATGAAAGCCCGAGGCCGGGAGCCGGTTGTGCGGGTGGGAATGGCTGCGAACCTGTCATTTCTCTGTGGGCTCCTCCGTCGGTTCTCTGCAGAACCACAAAGGCTCTGACGGCCCTGTAACCTGCGGGGCTGAGTGAGTGTGTGGGGACCCTGTCCTCTGTTTGTTTATTTTTCAATATCTGTTTTTATTGATTTTTTCAGGGAAAGGGAGAGACAGAAACATCACTGATGAGAGAGAATCATGCATGATTGGCTGCCTCCGGCACGCCCCCTACTGGGGATCAAGCTCGCAACCCAGGCATGTGTCCTGACCAGGAATGGAACCGTGACCTCTTGGTTCATTGGTCGATGCTCAACCTCTGAGCCGTGCCAGCTGGGTTGTGCGTTTTTTTGTTTGTTTGTTTGTTTGTTTCCCAGGCAACCATAACCCCCCAACCCAGGGGTCTGCAAACTGCGGCTCTCGAGCCACATGCGGCTCATGGGCCGCAGTTTGCCGCTCTGTTGACTAATGAGTTTGCGGACCACTGCCCCAGCCAGTTTGTAAGTAGAATCAGGAAGCCTTATAGGAACTGAAGGCACCCCGGGGGTGGCCATACCCAGGGAACCTCTGGGGAAAGAGACGGGCAGTCTCACAGGTCACATGTTACTTGGGGGAAGGCTGCATATCCTTCTCCATGCAGAAATCCCCCTCCTCTGTGTCAATCAGTCCGGGGCCCCTGTGTCAATCAGACTGGGGCCCCTGTGTCAGCCAGACCGGGGCCCCTGTGTCAATCAGTCCGGGGCCCCTGTGTCAATGAGTCCGGGGCCCCTGTGTCAATCAGACCGGGGCCCCTGTGTCAATCAGACCGGGGCCCCTGTGTTAATCAGTCCGGGGCCCCTGTGTCAATCAGACCGGGGCCCCTGTGTTAATCAGACCGGGGCCCCTGTGTCAATCAGTCCGGGGCCCCTGTGTCAATCAGACCGGGGCCCCTGTGTCAATCAGACCGGGGCCCCTGTGTCAATCAGTCCGGGGCCCCTGTGTCAATCAGACCGGGGCCCCTGTGTCAATCAGACCGGGGCCCCTGTGTCAATCAGTCCGGGGCCCCTGTGTCAATCAGACCGGGGCCCCTGTGTCAATCAGTCCGGGGCCCCTGTGTCAATCAGACCGGGGCCCCTGTGTCAATCAGACCGGGGCCCCTGTATCAATCAGACCTGGGCCCCTGTGTCAATCAGACCAGGGCCTCTGTGTCAATCAGCCCGGGGCCCCTGTGTCAATCAGACTGGGGCCCCTGTGTCAATCAGACCGGGGCCCCTGTGTCAATCAGCCCGGGGCCCCTGTGTCAATCAGACCGGGGCCCCTGTGTCAATCAGACCGGGGCCCCTGTGTCAATCAGTCCGGGGCCCCTGTATCAATCAGACCGGGGCCCCTGTGTCAATCAGTCCGGGGCCCCTGTGTCAATCAGACCGGGGCCCCTGTGTCAATCAGACCGGGGCCCCTGTGTCAATCAGTCCGGGGCCCCTGTGTCAATCAGACCGGGGCCCCTGTGTCAATCAGACCGGGGCCCCTGTGTCAATCAGTCCGGGGCCCCTGTGTCAATCAGACCGGGGCCCCTGTGTCAATCAGACCGGGGCCCCTGTGTCAATCAGACTGGGGCCCCTGTGTCAATCAGACCGGGGCCCCTGTGTCAATCAGACCGGGGCCTCTGTGTCAATCAGACCGGGGCCCCTGTGTCAATCAGTCTAGGGCCCCTGTGTCAATCAGACTGGGGCCCCTGTATCAATCAGACCAGGGCCCCTGTGTCAATCAGACCAGGGCCCCTGTGTCAATCAGACCAGGGCCCCTGTGTTAATCAGATCGGGGCCCCTGTGTCAATCAGACCAGGGCCTCTGTGTCAATCAGACCAGGGCCCCTGTGTCAATCAGATCGGGGCCCCTGTGTCAATCAGACCAGGGCCTCTGTGTCAATCAGCCCGGGGCCCCTGTGTCAATCAGACCGGGGCCCCTGTGTCAATCAGCCCGGGGCCCCTGTGTCAATCAGACCGGGGCCCCTGTGTCAATCAGACCGGGGCCCCTGTGTCAATCAGACCGGGGCCCCTGTGTCAATCAGACCGGGGCCTCTGTGTCAATCAGACCGGGGCCCCTGTGTCAATCAGTCCAGGGCCCCTGTGTCAATCAGACTGGGGCCCCTGTATCAATCAGACCAGGGCCCCTGTGTCAATCAGACCAGGGCCTCTGTGTCAATCAGACCAGGACCACTCTGTCAGCCAAACTCAGGCCCCTGTATCAATCAGACCAAGGCCCCTGTGTCAATCAGACCAAGGCCCCTGTGTCAATCAGCCCAGGCCAGGGCTGCAGGGCTCCGATGCCGGGAGGAGGAGAGGTGGAGAGTGTGGCCACCTGGTCTCTCTCCCTTTCCAGTGGTTCTCGCTGTGACTCACGGAGGGAGACCGAGTGCAGGCTGGGTCGGATGACATGTGAACCATAGAAAGGTATATTTTCAAGGGCACGAGGTTAAATAAAGGTGAGAGGTCCGCTGGTTTTACGGCCACAGTGGTTTCTCCTCCTCCGTGAGTCAGACAGGAGAAGACACGGTCGGCCGAGTGCGCAGACAGCCCCAGGGGGATGCAGCCTCCGCCGTAGGTGTGGGGTGAAGCGGGGAAGCTGGGCTGCCGCAGGCTGGTCCCCTCACCGTGAGCCTGGGGGCCCATTTCCCGGAACACGCCTCCCCGGGACACAGTGTCGCTCTCCCCGAGCCGCCGGCTGAGACCAGGGCCTCGCAGGGCTGAAGGCTCCTCTCCTTCCCTCTCCCTCCCCTGGGATGGCCAGCTTGTCCGTCATCCGTGGGCCCGGGCGGCTACACGCAGGGGGAGCTGGCACTGGAGTGGCCCTGGCTCGTCCCCGCAGTGAACACGCAATATCATCAGGTTAAAATGTCAGAGGACATGGACACAACACAGCCACGCTTCACGCCCGGCCACGACTCACGTGCGTGTCCCCCCACTGGCCTGTCACACGGACGTGCCTGCTGACATGCTGTTCTGTCCCAAACAGGCATTTTCAGCTGTTCCCGAGCTCAAGGCTCCCCAACCCAGCCACCAGGAGGCCCGCTGCGAGCCTTGGAGAGCGATTCCAGGCCTGCACCCCCTCCCCTCAGCCCGCCACCCGGCAAGGACAGTTACGACATCACTGGGCTTTGGGGGCAAGGGCAGAGGGAACAGCTGGATGTGGGGTGAGTGGGGGAGGCAATGGGGGACGAGCGCTGGCCGTCACCAAACACTTCTCTCTTCCGCGGGTCCCTGTCCCCTCTCTCCAGCTCTTCCCAAGTCCCAGCCTTGGAGGCTCTGGTCTCCTCTCTCCTTCTGGCCCCGTCCTCCTCGAGATCCGTGCTCAGCAACATGCGAGCGTCCCCTGTGTAGACCGTGCGCCCCAGCACAGGGCCGGGCAGAGCGTGTCTGCGGAGCGTGGCAGCGAGGGACCCTGCAGAGGCCTGGGAGGGACTGTCCCCTCCCCGGTGGAGGGACGTGGTGGTTTCTACTCAGCCTCCGCTCCTCACACGTGGAGGACTCTGCGTCTCCCTGAGCACCCAAGCCCTGCCTGCTGACGGTGTGGAAACCTGGCCACCTTCTCTCTCTCCCCGTTGTTGCGCTTGTGTGAGCCCTGGCCCAGCGCGCTCTCTGAGGTGAGGTTCTCTCCATGGTGTTGTTTCTGCTCCTCCCTTTATGTTTGTGTTTGACATCCTGGGGCCAGATTCCATCATGTCATGGTCTCTCCCCCCGCCCCCTCACCCCGTTACCAGGCAGACAGGGGTTCCAGTCCACTGGCCTGCAACTGTCCTTGCACTTGTTTACTGGTAAGAGGCAATCAAAATGTGCCCACAGCTGGGCCAGTGTGGCTCAGTGGTTGAGCATCAACCAATGAACCTGGAGGTCACGGTTTGATTCCCAGTCAGGGCACAGGTCCAGGTTGTGAACTGGATCCTCAGAGTGGGGTGTGCAAGAGGCAGCTGATAAATGATTCTCTCTCATCGTTGATTTTCTATCTCTCCCTCTCGCTTCCTCTCTGAAGTCAAGAAAAAAATATCTCTATATATAAAAACCTAAGCGACAATTACAACCAGTCGACCCAATGATGGGTTGACTGAAAGACCAGTTGGCCAGTCGCCATGATGCGCACTGACCACCAGGGGGAAAGATGCTCGATGCAGGAGCTGCCCACTGGTGGTTAGTGCACTCCCACAGCCAATCTCCCACAACCGGCCAACCTGCCACAGTCCCTCTCCCTGGCTGCCTTGATTGGCCCTGGTCAGAACTGGGTGAGATGGTCCTGATCTGTCCTCATAGCTGGCCAGGCTGAGGGACCTCAACCTGTGCATGAATTTGTGCACTGGGCCTTTAGGCCCATCTAATAAAAGAGTAATATGCAAATTGACTGTACCTTCGCTACACCAAATAAGCCACACCCACAAGTCACGCCCACACGCCAATCAGGAGTGGTATGCAAATTAACACCCAACCAAGATGGCTGCCCCCCCAGGGCCAGGGCAGAGCCAGCCAGTGATCAGCAATGGGCCAAATGACAGGGCAATTGCTGTGTCCCCATGGCTGGTAAAAGACTCAGCCAAGAGGATTTTTCTGGCCTTGGGGCAGGTGGGGGGGTGGGGGTCGGAGCCAGCCAGCCATGCACCCCATCTGAGGGCGATCGCTGGCTGGGGTCCCCTGGTCGAGGGGTGAGTGGTCAGTAGGACATCCCCTGAGGGCTCCCAGTATGTGAGAGGGTCAGGTTGGGCTGAGGGACCACCCACACCCAGTGCACAAATTTCGTGCACCGGGCACTAGTATTACATACAAGAAAACAAACTACAATCCCATGTTTCCTCAACGATGAGACGAGGGGACCCTACAAGGCGGGTACCTAGCTATTGAAACAGGATGCAGCTCCCCTAACACCAGGTTCCCCTCGATATGTGGAGAGTAAACGTGGCTGAAATTCAGGACGACGAAGCACAATGAGGTGGTGGCCATGGCCAGGTCCATGGTGAGGCCTGTGGACGCTGGTTGATGGGCAGACCCTCGGGGTGGCAGCTCAGGACATGGCCAAGGGCCTCTGACTTACCCTCTGAAGCGATGTGGATGCAGACGTTTTCTGCTGCGGAAGAGCAGGTCCTGGGTGAATGGAAGGAGAGGGACAGCAAACGGACCAGAGAGGCTGTCGCTCGCGTTTCCGGGTGAGGGTGACAGTGGACGCGGAACGGGGGGTGGGTGGGGGAGTGGACAACCTCAGGCCTCTGGAGAGACACCACGGAGACACCTTGTTGGTGGCAGAGCCAAGGAGGCTGAAGTGTAACAGCCACATGATCGTGCGGATGTTCTGCACGCTCACCAGCGAGAGGGCAGCCGGCTGAGCCAGGGGAAGCTCCACCGACCGGTGCGAGGGACTCGCACAGCTTCCTGGCCACGACCCCGACAGCTTCTGGGCCTGGCGTCCCCCAGCCAGGCCCAGGGCGACCTCACGGAACAGCTTTCAGCCCCCCCCCCCCCCACCCCCCGGATCGCCCAGCTCCCAGCTTGCGGGCGGGGTCTGCGCGGAGGGAGCCTGGCTGCCAGTGGGGACCCATGGCCGCCCCCGACAGCGTTAGGGATGGCTGTGCTTTGTCCCATCCAGAAGGCAGAGATACGGGAGTCCAAGCTCTTTAAGAGAAAACAGCAAGGGGAACCCCCCCCCCCACACACACACACAGGCTACATGGATCTTCTGAGAGCCACTCCGAGGTCTAGATGAGAGAGGGCAGCCCGCAGACATTTACAGTGGTTCTTGTTTACATTTTCGTGCTTGGCCTTTGGAAAATCCCACAAAGACGAACGTCATGGTTGTTTCTGGTGATTAAATGCCATAATTAATGTTCAACTCCGCATGACCTATGGCTGTTGCTTTAATCTAACTAACGAGTTAGACTCTGCTGGAGATTCGCAGGAGCCAGTGACTCTGCCTGACTATGGAGGGGCGGGGGGGGGGGGGGGGGGGGGTAGAAGGAGCTCTTAGCAACCAAGTCCGCAGTCCTTGGGAACTGATGGCTTAGAGACCCACCTGACCCATCCCACCTGCCCGCCTCTCATCATGTTTCATTTGCATCGGGCACTGGCTACACTGTTGCTCTTTCCTTTCTGCAGCTCTGGGCTGGCTCCGGGCGGAGGGCGTGGCCTGGAGGGGATGGCAGGCCTGTGGGCTTGCTCCACGGAAGCGGAAAAGGAGCCGTAGGCTGGCTATTCTGCAGTGAGAATGACTTTCCCATCCTGTGTTGAAATAAAAACGGATCCCAGTAGGATCAGGACTAAATGGGCAGTTGGACATCCCTCTCACAATCCAGGACTGCTGGCTCCCAACTGCTCGCCTCTCTGCCTTCCTGATTGTCCCTAACCGCTTCTGCCTGCCAGCCTCATCACCCCCTAACCACTCCCCTGCCAGCCTGATTAATACCTAACTGCTCCCCTGCCAGCCTGTTTGCCCCTAACTGCCCTCCCCTGCAGGCATGCTCACCACCCACCTGCCCCCGCTCTGTCTGAAATAACCCAAGTACAACTGGATGGTTTTCTAATCCCCCTTCTCCTGCGCGCCTGGTTTTGCTGTGTTGGGTTTGGGTCCTGTGAGGATCACCCTCATGAAGTGGAGGTGGAAGGAAGGAGCGTACATTCCTGCCAGAGCGAGGCCACACGACCCCAGGGACTGTCGTTCGCTCAGAAGTGAGCCCTGAGCCTGGGTTGCCGTGGGAGGCAGAGCGGGCCCCAGAAAGGCACTGGTCGGGAGGTGGCGTGCTGGTTTTCATCTGTGTATCCACTGGGTCTTAGAATCCACTTTAACAAAATATAAATATTTTCCTTGGAAATGCACACACTTCCTGCCTTTCTGGAGGAAAAACAAATGAAAGCTCTGTGTTTGTGGATGGCCATGTGGGGGGAAGAGGAACAGGCCGCCGGGCCCTCCCTCCCCGCTGTGTCCTGGGGAACATCACGCTGCCCCCCTCCTCACCTCCCCCACCCCCAGTGTCAACAGTGAAATATCAATGAAATGGCGACACACAGAATTCTTTTAGTTCTACCATTTCTCATTGCTAGGGGCCACTTCCTTTTCTCCTTTCATATCTCATTTTCAATAATGTAATGCGATTTTGGCACTCATTTCTAACTTTCCTCAGAATTTTTGCCATACGGTCTCACTTTCCCCCACTGTGATATTGTGATTTATAAGAAACATACACACTGAGTGGGCAGATTATTATAATCTCTGAATGCATAATAATCCAGTCACTATATATATATATATATATATATATATATATACACACACACACTATATATAATATAGAGTCAATATATAATCTGGTCTATATATATATATTAGAGGCCCTAGTGCATGAATTCGTGCATGTGTGGGGTCTGGCCAACCTGGCCAGGGGGAGGGCACATGTCTGAGTTACATGCTCAATCCCCAGGAGGGGGCATGCAGGAGGCAGCCAATCCATAATTCTCTCTCATCATTGATGTTCCTATCTCTCTCGCCCTCTCCCTTCCTCTCTGAAATCAATAAAAATATATATTTTTACAAAAGAAATATATATGTATCATCATCCAGAGGACCTGAAGCTATTGCTCTGGTATATTTGGTCTTCGTCCACAGGGGCCCCTTCCTGGTTCATGAATCCCAAGCCCCTGGGAACCTACTAAGTCAGTGGTCGGCAAACTGCAGCTTTCCAGCCACATGTGGCTCTTTGGCCCCTTGAGTGTGGCTCTTGCACAAAACACCACGGCCTGGGTGAGTCTATTTTGAAGAATTTTTAAGTTTAAAAAATTTGGCTCTCAAAAGGAATTTCAATCATTGTTCTGTTGATATTTGGCTCTGTTGACTCATGAGTTTGCTGACCACTGTGCTAAGTGATTGACAGCCACACAGTGTCCCTGGTTGTGCTGATGAGGTGGCTTCTGGACCCCACCCCAGGGGCCACTGGTGGCCAACAGTAGCCAACCCTCCTGTGGTTGGAGGGTTGCAACGTCCAGTCCCTCCCTCACCCTGGATTTCTGGGGATTCCAGGGGGCCTGGAGGTTGACTGAGACCAGGGAGAGTGCAGCATAAGGCCCATAAAACGCACGGGGACAGCTTCTTGTCCCTTTCCCGAGAGCTCCTCCTGGGTGAGCCGGCCGCTCTCTACGGCCCCTGCGGGGTCCCAGCCCCAGGAGGACAGAGCTCCTTCCTCAGGATCTCACCCTGTGTCTCTTCATTGAGCTGCTGTTTCCTGTCCTTTTGTTTGTTGTTTTCTAATATATTTTTATTGACTTCAGAGAGGAAGGGAGAGGGAGAGAGGAACATCCATGATGAGGGAGAACCATTGATTGGCTGCCTCCTGCACGCCCCACACTGGGGATGGAGCCCACAACCCGGGCCTGTGGCCCGACCGGGAATCGAACTCTGACCTCCTGGTTTAACCACTGAGTGATGCTGGCCAGGCATTTCTTACCTTTTTTTTTTAATACATTGTATTGATTTTTTACAGAGAGGAAGGGAGAGAGATAGAGAGTTAGAAACATCAAAGAGAGAGAAACATGGATCAGCTGCCTCCTGCACACCTCCTACTGAGGATGTGCCCGAAAGCAAGGTACATGCCCTTGACCGGAATCGAACCTGGAACCTTTCAGTCCGCAGGCTGATGCTCTATCCACTGAGCCAAACTGGTTTCAGCTTCTTATCCTTTCATCACCTTTGTAATGGTGAGGAAATGGGTTTCTCTTGGTCCTGTGAGCAGTTCTTACCCCCGCCCCCCTCCCCGGGCCTGTGGCTGCCTCTGAGGTGCAGGGGGCCGCGGGGCCGAGCCACAGGCCTGAGTCCGTCTCCAGGTGGACGGTCAGGACAGAGCTGACTCCTCAGAACCCTGCTCTCCGGAGAACGGCTGGCTGGTGGGCCGAGCCCCCAGGCACAGGCTAGAGCGGGGTCTGAGTACCCGTCTCAGGAAACCCCACTTATAACACGAAACCCCACTTACAACATGCCGTCTCCCCCTGGGAACCTCCGCGGAGAGCCAGATGTCTGTCCAGAGGGATTTAATTAAGGGCTTATTGACTTTCCTCACATCGGCCCATTGTCCTTTCGATTTTCGGTTGTTTACAAACACACAACCTTGCACTGAAGTGTTTACAGGCCCAGATGATGTAAACAATTATTGTAGGGTCAAGAAAACATATCATCACAGCATGCTTTGGTGGGTGAAACATTGTAAAATATTTGACTTTTCTCTTGGGGGGGAGGGTGAAGACATGTGAACAGCCGCCGCCGCCACGTACGGTATGTCCACCCAGATGCCATCTGAGCCGCCCCCCGCCATCCCTCCTTCCGGCGGAAACCACAATGCAGGAGGCCCCAGGGCACCTTGAACTCCAGGTGCCGCGCCTGTCGGGGTCCTGTCCACCCGTTGAGGGAGGCCACTGACCCCTCTCGGCCCAGCGCAGACCCGGCCGGGAAAGGCCAATACGGGACGGGCTTTCGAGTTTCCGCGAATCTGAGGAATGGTTTCCTCTAGTACCTGGTGGGTCACCTCCAGCTGACATTCTTCTGCGACAAACAGAAAGTTAAAACTATGCCCCACCTGTGATTTTAGAAGTTGGATTGGACATTTCTTAGTGAACTCAGGAGTGCTTTAAGACAAAACCTACCCAGAGTACGAATGGGGCTGTGTCTCTTGTATCATACACCTCCCTGGAAGCTACCAAATACTTGTGGAGTTGGCAATGTTTGAATCCCTGGACAGCCGGTGTTGTGAAAAAAGTTTTACGTTCTATGCAGATTGCTTTCCAGTTCTGTGAAGAACACCACTCCCTGCCCATGGAGTTTTGCCTTTCCTCATGATTTTCTAGCACAGTTTTCATAATGGGATTGCTTCCTTCACTGTGTCTCCGTCTTTGAAATCATTTTCTTCTCTTGTGCAAGAACGTAAGATGTTTACAACTGGTCCACATCACAAGACCACATCCTGCTAGAAAACACTTTGAATTTGTTTGGTGGGTATTTAATTTGGATTTCGGGTAACTTGGTTTATTCCCTTTTGACTTTTGAGCAGACACACATTACCGCTATTGTTGAATACTATTTTGTAACGGATGTTGGTAGAATGCACACTTAAATCTTAGACTTGATCAACCCCCCCCCCCCCCCGGCTTTTAAAAAATCCTCACCCAAGGATATTTTTCCCATGGATTTCTCGAGAGAGGGAAAGACAGAAATATGGATGTGAGAGAAACACATCGATTGGTTGCCTCCTGCACCCGCCCGGACCAGAGGGAAGCCTACAGTCAAGGTACATGCCCTTGACTCGAATCGGCCCTGGGACCCTTCAAGTCTGCAGGCCGATACTCTATCCACTGAGCCAAACCGGATATGGGGCTCGATCGATCCTAACTCTCAGTTCGGAGATGCTGCTCTGACCTCAGTGCGAGAAGGACTTAGAAGCTCAGTCCAGGTTTCATGGTCATGAATGGTCCTGGTTTAATTTCCAGGCACGTCTGAGGCATCGAGTGGGAGGGGAGCAGCTATACCACCTGTCAGTGTGGAGGAGAAATCTATGGGAGACGGAAAGGCCAGCTCCACATGTGACCTGAGTACATACTCCGTACATTTCCTGTGTCTGAAACTATGAGCTCGACCTGTGAGAGGAGGGACTGACACAGCCCCACGGCCGGGCTGCCGTCGCTGTGTCTTCCCTTTACATCACGGCTTCTGCTGGCCCCGGTGCCCGCTGTGTCTGTGGCACCACCTCTCTTCCTGTGCCGACTGCCATGGCTGGTGCTCACTGTGCCCCCGGTGGGTCCCAGGAGCCACGACGTGCCTGCCGGCTCAGCCTCGCTGAGCACGTCACCGGCCAGTCCGTGGGGCAGATCCCCAGCCCAGAGCCAAGCAGGTGGGAGCCAGGTCCCGGGAGCAGGAATGGTGCCCCCCGTGGCAGCTACCTCAGACACAGGTGCGGGCAGGCAGGCAGGAAGAACTGGCACCTGGAATACTCAGCATGGATGGCATGGAAAATCGCTACAGCTCCTATTCCAACACGATGGAGACCAGATCCTCTGAAAGATTTAGAAGAATTTTCCGAGGAAGCAGACTTGTGATTCCACATCTCGACATAATAGAAGAAAACAAGGATGTCCACACCCTCAAGCGAATGATGTGTCAATTTGATCTGCTGTCCCTTCCCTCCTCCCCCCCTCGCCATGCTCTGAGGCAGCACCTCTGTGACCCCATCTTCTCTGGGCAGGTTCCTGCTCAGGGCTGAGCTCCCCCGGCCTTCCTGCAGCTGGCCCTGCCTCTGGGCGTGGTCCACGCATGGAAAGAGGGTATTCTTTGTGAAGGTGATGCTTGGCTTGCTCTCTGCAGAACCGAGTGTGGCTCCTTTAATTCCGTTTGATACGACCATGTTGAGCATGCCCTGTGCTAGATGCCCCGGGACTCTCACCAGGAAGGTCTACCTGCCCTCACGGAGTGGACAGTCGGGGTGTTCTGTGACCTACAACTATGAGCTGCAATGCAAAGGAGAACAAGGTGTCCTAAGAGAGGTGTAATATGAGAGAGAGAGAGAGAGAGAAAGAGAGAGAGAGAGAGAGAGAGAGAGAG
>CM050524.1:58013289-58270789 GCA_027563665.1 Antrozous pallidus
CTCACACACACACACAAACTCTCACACACACACACACACACACTCACACACACATAACACACACATTCACATACACTCACACACACTCACATACACACACACACACTCACATACACACACATACACAGACACACACACTCACACACACACTCACACACACACATATTCACACACACATACACACTCACACACACACAAACTCACACACACACACAAACTCTCACACACACACACACACACTCACACACATACACACACACTCTCACACACTTATACTCACACACACACACACACACACAGACACACACACACACACTGTTTGTGTGAGTGTGTGTGTGTGTGTGTGTGCAGGTGCCACGTGGGAAATCATGGTTAATTTGTTAGAATTCGTTATTTGCTTCTACCAGACACTGAAAAGACGAGTAGTTTTTCCACCTCCAACAGGACACACTGAACTCCAGCACCATCACCTTCACAGTAAAGATCGGGCCGACCGCCGCCTGAGGGTAACGTGAGGGGTACGGCTTTAGAATTACCACCCCACCCCTTTGCCGCTAAACAACGTCCATGGACTCAATTTTCTCTGATTTATTGTCAGCTTAAACGTCAGTTACTGGGCAGGATTATTTCACAGGCGTTTAATGGTGCCTGTAAACTGAGTTTCTTTCAGACGCGTCTTTATTTGCTCTCTGGCTCTCCCCCTCATCCTGCTTCACACGTGCTCCAAACGTATCAACAATTTACACCGCAACACCCCGTGTGTGCCTTCCTTATGACACACGTGTTCTGCATCGTGCGGTCATGTCAGAGGCCATGGGAACATTTGGAGAAGTCTGAATTTTTCATGAAAGTTGGTTGGGGCCAAATGTTGTTGTTGTTAATCCTCATCTGAGGATATTTTTTCCTTAGATTTTTTTTTTGGGGGGGGGGGGCGGTCAGTGGACTGGAGGGCAGGAGGGAGAGAAAAACATCGATAAAAGAGAGACGCGTCTGCTGGCTGCCTCCTGCATGCGACCAGACCAGCGTCAGAAATTGAGCCTGCACCCCAGGTAGGTGCCCTGGACCAGGAATCGAACCTGAGACCATTTGGTGCACGAGCTGGTGCTCCAACCACTGAGGAATACCGGCCAGGGCAACCAACCTATTTTATGAAAGTTCTCAAAACTGGTTCAAAGCAGTAGCAGGATAAGCACTCACAAAGATAGTGCTTGCTAGGCACACATTTTCCCCTCTTATCGTGAACAAATCTAAGCGTTTACACGCGCGCTACCCACCCTTATAGCCACAGGGCAGGGAAGCTGTGTGATGTCCGTTGTACAGATCAGGAAACTGAGGCTCACAGGAAGTCCCTGCTCAGCGTTCCAGCGAGGGAGTGATAGTTGAGACACGGTGGCTCTGGCCTTTAGGACTCAAAGCTCAAGTCATCTCGTGAAACCAGGGAACTTTCTCACGTTTAGGTCATGGCGTTGCTTTAGTTCTGGGTCTACACCTCTGGGAGGAGCCCTGCTATGAGGAGGACCAGGGGACTGTGCCTCCCTCGCTCTGGCTCCGGTAGGAACCTGAGGACAGGCCTCTGCTGTCCCCCGGCCCTGCCCCCGTCTCTCCGGGACTCGGACTTGGTTGTCCGAGTCTCATTTTCTATTTCCTAGTTCTGACTCATCCGCGACCTTTGGATGCTCGAGGAGCACTCAGTGTGGTGTGTGTTCTCGAACGTAGTCTTCCAACAACCGTGAGGAAGGCAGGAGTGTTTCCGGAGGGGGAGGCTGGGCCCCCACAGGGTAAGGGACGTGTCCGAGGTCCCAGGCGCCTGTGTTTGGAGCCAGGACTCCAGCTAGGCCCGTTTGGCTCCGGAGCACGGCCCTCGTCCCCCTCCTGTCTGTGGGAATGACTTCCGCTCCCTTATTCTTTTGCTGTCCCATTTTGGGGTCCGGATCTTGTTATTTTAACATCCATCTCAGGGCTGAGCAAATCTTCTCTGTAAAGCGCCAGACCGCAAATACTGCCAGCCTTGTGGGCCGTTTGAGGTTGTCACAGCTGTGCTGTTCTGCCACCGACGAGGGCAGAGAGAGGCCACAGTTAGTGTGGCCACCGACAAGGGCAGATATAAGTTATGGTTAGTGTGGTCACCAACGAGGGCAGAGACAGGTCACAGTTAGTGTGGCCACTGACGAGGGCAGAGACAGGCATTTGCTTGTATCTCCCCAAACTGGGCAGTGCCTTGGTTCTGATGAAAAGCTGGAGGGAGCCGCAGGGCTGGAGGGAGTCACAGGGCCGGAGAGAGCTGCATACCCACGGGGCGGGGCGACTTGGACTGTGCTGGGGTTTCCACTCTTCCAGGCGCTTCACCAGGGAGCAGCAGAGACAGGACTTAATTACTGTGAGGCTCCGGAGCCAAGTGGGAAATTATCAGCTCCCGCCGCCGATGCCAGGTGATTAGAGCCAATTACGCCTCTCGCTGGGGGCTACTGAGCCAAACTGGGTCTTTGAAGGGGTGTGTCTGCGGCTGCTCTTCCTGAGCCGGAGCCGGAGCTCTGAGCAGCTGAAATGGTCTCCCCTTTTGCTCACGGAAAACCCCAAAGGAAGGCAGCCCGGAGTGTGTTAGAGCCGCTTCAGCTTCGAAATCCACGCCGATGCGCAGCCTGGGCCGGGGCCACGTCCTGGGGGCGGCAGCTGCGCCTTCTTCCTGGAGGAGGTTCCGGGCGCGGCTCAGGGACCCTGTTTCCGAGGGGGGCAGTCAGGCCGGGCGGTGGGCACCCGAGGGGGGGTCAGGCCGGGCGGTGGGCACCCGAGGGGGGGGTCAGGCCGGGGGGTGGGCACCCGAGGGGGGGTCAGGCCGGGGGGTGGGCACCCGAGGGGGGTCAGGCCGGGCGGTGGGCACCCGAGGGGGGGTCAGGCCGGGGGGTGGGCACCCGAGGGGGGTCAGGCCGGGCGGGTGGGCACCCGAGGGGGGTCAGGCCGGGCGGGTGGGCACCGCTGCTCCGGGCCGGCCCTGCTGGGCCCGCCTCACATTCTCCTGACTCGTGTGCCCGAGGCATCCAACATATTGTGCAAACAACACGTATGTTGCTGTAAACATGTAACGAAAGGGGTGTCTCCACATGGATAAGCATTCACAATGTCTTCGTGAAAAACAAAACAGACCAAGAGCTTAAAAAGTGGGAGATGACGTGGTTTTGCTCCAGCTCCGAGAAGCTGTGGGTGCAGACAGAGGAGGAGAGGGGCGGGGTGACCCTGAGGTCAGACTGCAGGTCAGCTCTGTCTCCGCACCCCGGTCCTGGACACGCCCAGCTTTTCAACCTCGTGGCCTCATCACCCAAAGGGGCAGCTTCAGGTCCCGCCCTCGGTGCTGCTCGGAGGAGGAATGAGGCCTTGCAGGTCAGGGGCGTGCCGTGATGCCCGTCACGTGGCACACTCGGTAACTGAGATCCAGTTATTAGAAGACTGACGTGCCCACCTGTGGGGAAACCTGCTGACTGATGTTTCCCCAAAGGCACGGGAGGGGGCACACGGGGCTGGGGTGAGGCTGGCAGGGGAAGGGGCACATGGGGCTAGGGTGAGGCTGGCAGGGGAGGGGGCACACGGGGCTGGGCAGAGGCTGGCAGGGGAGGGGGCACATGGGGCTGGGGTGAGGCTGGCAGGGGAGGGGGCACACGGGGCTGGGGTGAGGCTGGCAGGGGAGGGGGCACATGGGGCTGGGGTGAGGCTGGCAGGGGAGGGGGCACACGGGGCTGGGGTGAGGCTGGCAGGAGAAGGGGCACATGGGGCTGGGGTGAGGCTGGCAGGGGAGGGGGCACACGGGGCTGGGGTGAGGCTGGCAGGGGAAGGGGCACACGGGGCTGGGGTGAGGCTGGCAGGGGAGGGGCACACGGGGCTGGGGTGAGGCTGGCAGGGGAAGGGGCACACGGGGCTGGGGTGAGGCTGGCAGGGGAGGGTTACACGGGCCTGGGGTGAGGCTGGCAGGGGAGGGGCACACGAGCCTGGGGTGAGGCTGGCAGGGGAGGGGCACACGGGCCTGGGGTGAAGCTGGCAGGGGAGGGGTACACGGGCCTGGGGTGAGGCTGGCAGGGGAGGGGTACACGGGGCTGGGGTGAGGCTGGCAGGGGAGGGGTACACGGGCCTGGGGTGAGGCTGGCAGGGGAGGGGCACACGGGGCTGGGGTGAGGCTGGCAGGGGAGGGGCACACGGGGCTGGGGTGAGGCTGGCAGGGGAGGGGCACACGGGGCTGGGGTGAGGCTGGCACTGGCTGTTAATGAGTGAGTCCAGCCAGTGCTGTGGAACTTGCCACAAGGAGCCCGCACAGGGCCCGGGAGCCGCAGGGGTGGAAGCAGCTGCCGCCCCACAGAGCCGGCCTCCTCGAGGGGAGCAGGTACACAGATGACAGATGAACATGGAACATGTGCGTGACAGGTGGCGCATCCAGGTCCCGGGGCTGGGACCAGGGGTTTGTGGGCAGCAGGGTGAGCTCTAGGGGGTGACAGGTACTCCCTCCCCCCCTCCCCCGCCCAATTGGTGGGCGGAGTTACGATGTGACCAGCACCTGCCAAATACCCCAAGCCCCTCGCCTTCTGGGTCCAGGGGTGCCCAATCATGTGCTTTATATGAAGCTGCCAATCCGAGTGGGCCGGGTACCCTAAGCCCCATCCCTTCCCCCTCAAAGGCACCTTCACCCGGCACGTGCCCTCTCTCTCTCCCCTTGGGAAGTGAGCCGGCAGGGTCGGCTCTTCTCCTAATAAAGTCTGCATCCTGGTACCCTGGGGTCGGGCCCCGTCTGTTTCATCTTTGAGGGGCAGCGTTCACAGCGAGGACAAGGAACTCTTTCTCAGAACAAAGGCCCAAAGGCGGGGGGGGGGTGGGGAGCTGTGGGGCGTGACTTTCCAGGAGGAGCACAGAGTGAGTGCAAAGGCCCTGGGGCAGGATGAGCGTGGCGGCCGCAGCGGGGAGCAGGGACTATGCCGGGCAGAGGCTGTGGCCCGGAAGGAGGCCGGGATGTGGAACAGGCAGGGCGTGTGGGTTTTACTCCGGGCCTGGGGTGGAAGGCCCGGAGACATCCCCCAGTTTGGTGTGCATTTTTCAAAGATCACTCGGCCTTGGGGGTGGGGGCCGGATTCCCTGAGCAGAGGGGAAGCGGGAGGAGGTCACGTCAGCGCTCGGCCTTCTCAAAGGCTTTCTGTGGGTGTTTTATCTTCGATCCAGAGTGCTCTGAGAAGCCGTCTGTCTGCCATGCCCTGGGGGTTTGGGGAGGGGGGTCGGTTCGTGACCGGTCCCTTGCTGTTTACACGGCGTGAGTCTCCGATTTATAGACTCCACAGCCCGGTGAAAGCAGCGGCCGGTCTAATACAGTTTACGGCGCGGCCATGAATTGGACTGTTTATGGAACAGGGCGACTTGCGAAATCGCCCCCAGTTTCATTCCTCAGGAAACACGTGTGCAGCTGGCCCTGGCCCTGCACCCGGCAGAAGCATTACAGACTCCAGTGGGGCTCAGACACGCGGACAGGAGTGCGAGCTGGGTCCTGAGCCGTTTTCCTACGGAAGCGTCCGCTCATGTCAAACCGCAGGAGATGACCGGTTTGAAACTCTTGCTGAAAAGAACTCATCTTTGCTCTTTTGTTCTCAAACAAGAAAGCAAGCTCGGGGAAAAATTGAACAATTAGGTGATTGCTGTAAAATGCCAATTGACATTGGTTGTTTTTTTTTTTCTTATCATCAAGACGTCCAATTTGAATAAAAGCTTCCCCGCCCGCAATGGGACAGTCTTCCTGAGTTTTATTGGATTCTCAAGCCATTATCTTACCATTAGGTCTGGACTCAGAGGTAAAACAGCTCAGACACTGAGCTTCCCACAGATCTCTCTGCCTGGGCTGCCTGCTGCTGTCTGCCTGAGCTGCTTTTCATCCCCCGGGTTAAAGGGAGGGGTGCCGTCCCAGCCCTCCTCCCAACCTTGGCTTATTTTCTTTCTTTTTTTAATTATTATTTTTTTTATTGTTTAAAGAATTACAAACAGTAGTACATATGTTTCTTTTTCCCCCTATTGACCTCCCTCTGGCTCCCCCTACCCCTCAGCACATGCCCTCACTGACCCTCCCCAGTGTCTTGTATCCTCTGGCTATGCTTACGTGCATGCGTACAAGTCCTTCGGTTGATCTTTTGTAGCCCCCCTCCACCCTCCCCTACCTCCCCCCTGTGGTTTGACAGTCTGTCCCATGCTTCTTTGCCTCTGTATCTATTTTTATTTCCCCCGTTTCTTTTCTTTACAAAATCTTGCCTCTGCAGACTAGAAATACACCGACGAGCACAAGACATGTTTGAGTCCCAATTTCAATGTCCCACGGTTCCGAGTCCCAGTTTCGGTGTCAAACTGTTCCTTGTGTGTGCGTGTCGGCAATGGTGTCTGGAGGGGGGACCTCATTTTCCTTCTCAGCTGAACCTGCTGAGCGGTCCCAGGGCTGTGTGTGAGGACAAGACACCATGGCCATGAGAATGAGCATGGAGGCCATGCACTGACCCTGGTCTCTGTGTCTCTCCTGCAAGATCCAGAGACGTAAAGACAAACCAGAGGCCAGAGGCGAGCTGAAATGATGCAGCCAAGTCCGGGTGGCCATGAACCTTTCAGGGCGGGGCCTGGCCCGTGTGGCTCAGTGGTTAAGCGTTGACCTATGAAACCAGGAGGTCAGGGTTCCAAAGGTCAGGACATGTGCCCAGGTTATGGGCTCGATCTCCAGGAGGGGACGGACACGCCGGAGACGGCTGATCGATGATTCTCTCTCATCATGGATGTTTCTATGACTCCCTTTGCTTTCCTCTCTGAAAGCAATAAAAAATATTGAAAAAATACTTTGGGGTGGGGGGCAAACAGAAAAGGAACAGGGCTCGGGACAGCCTTGGGAGGAGGTTCTGTCTCCCCCCCCACCCCCCAGTCCCAAGACTGGCCCTAGGGAAGGGACCTCGCACAGGCCCCTGGGACTTCATCGGGGCACGGAAGCCGTGCAGCCTGGGAGACTTGGCAAAATGCAAATTCCTTCCACGTTGCCATGGCATTGGGCATTAAAGGGCCCAGAGGGCACAGGCTACCATGTGTGAGGTCCGGGGGCAGGCGGTGGGGTTTGAATCTTGCCTGCATCGCTTTTGGTGGCACGAAGGTCAGAAGTTAGCTTCTTCAAGCCGAGGTGCCCAGCGTCCAAGGAGAGAGGGATAGAGAGTCAGAAACATCGATGAGCGGGAAACATCCATCAGCCGCCTCCTGCACACCTCCTCGAGGGGATGTGCCCACAGGCAAGGTCCATGCCCTTGACCGGAAACGAACCTGGGACCCTTCAGTCCGCAGGCCGATGCTCTGTCCACTGAGCCACACCGGTTAGGGCCATGGGAGGAATTTTTTTATTTTTGTATTTTCCCCCCATTCTTGGGGATTTCCCACACAGACAAGCCATATCATCTGCTAAGGGAGATGCGTTTCTTTCTTTCTCACCCGACCCATCCCCCCCGTATCACTGTATTTCCTTCCTGGGGGTGAGCGGCTTGGCCGGTGGAGGGATGGCCCGCCGAGTGTCCGTGAACCTCAGGCCAGGCCACGGGGTTGCTGGGCCGGCCGGCTCCCTCCCTTACCCGGAGTCTGCGGAGCCGGCGGTGGCTGTCATTATGAAAGAGACTGTGACTGCGGGACAGACAGCAGAAGCATAGCTGAGTGACCCTAGGCTTGAGCGGTGCAGACACACTTTGGGGACCCCCTCGCCCCTCCTCTGCTCTTACTTTCACCTCTTCTTCTAGCCCCATGGTCGGCAAACTGCGGCTCGCGAGCCACATGCGGCTCTTTGGCCCCTTGCGTGTGGCTCTTCCACAAAATACCACGGCCTGAGCGAGACTATGTTGAAGAAGCGGTGCTAGAAGAAGTTTAAGTTTAAAAAAGGTGGCTCTCCAAAGAGATGTCGATCGTTGTCCTGTTGATATTGGGCTCTGTGGGCTAATGAGTTTGCCCAACACTGTCCATCCAAGATGGCCACACCCACTCAGGCTTTCACCAGCTCCACCTCGTGCTGTCTGAGCGTTTCACCGCCAGAGTTCAATGCTGGTGTTGGCCGGGGCCATGAGAGCTGGTGGCTGAGGACCCCCCCGTGCCTGACCCCCAATGGGGAGCGTTGGGAGAGAGGCAGAGCTCTGCAGAAACTCCCGCCTTCCCCACGCAGCCTCGGAACATAAACAGTTTCCTCCCCGCCTCCCTCCACGCATGACAGGCCACTGGGGTTGGCCCGTCGGCCAGATGGGGCCTCAGATCCCACGTGTGACAGGTGGCATGTCAGAGAAGTTATGGCGTGCTCTCCATCACCCGTGTCATGGGATTCCTAGCTTTCCTGGCTGGGATGTGATTTTCACATAAGTCACTTGTGCCTGGTGTTTGAGCGTATGCCCTAGATCCCCCGTGTCCTGCACATCTCACCACCACGGTGCCAACATTCTCTGTCCGCTCTGGTCAGCAAAGGTCAGTGACCCGGGTGGCTACGGAGCACGTGCAATAGTGTGAATAATTCAGAATGTGGAGTTCTATTTCATTTTAATTAATTCAAATGGAAGCAAGTGCTGAAACCGGTTTGGCTCCCTGGATAGAGTGTCAGCCTGTGGACTGAAAGGTCCCATGTTTGATTCTGGTCAAGGGCATGTACCTTGGCTGTGGGCACATCCCAAGTAGGGGGTGTGCAAGAGGCAGCTGATGGATGGTTCTCTCTCATCCATGTTTCTGACTGTTTTTTTAAGAATATATTTTATTGATTTTTTACAGAGAGGAAGGGAGAGGGATAGAAAGTCAGAAACAGCGATGAGAGAGAAACATCGATCAGCTGCCTCCTGCACACCCCCGACTGGGGATGTGCCCGCAGCCAAGGTACATGCCCTTGACCAGAATCAAACCTGGGACCTTTCAGTCCGCAGGCTGACGCTCTATCCAGGGAGCCAAACCAGTTTTGGCTATTTCTGACTTTCTATGCCTCTCTCTTTCTCTCTGTGAAAAATCAATAAAATATATATATTTTTTAAAAAATGGAAGCAAGTGCCCGCGTCCAGTGCCTAAGCTACAGGGTAGCTCAGCTCCGGAACAGCAGGGAGTCGAGTTTGAATTCTGGCAGCGATGTCTTGTTGGACATCATGTTGGCTGCTTCCTAGCGCAACCCCGGGACACTCGGCCCCAAGCAGAGGCCTTCTGGGCTGAAGGGCGCCAATGTCAGCACGGAGACGCAGTGGCCGGGAGGTCCTCGCGAGGAGCAGTTCCTAACATGGGCGAGGGCAAGCAGGGGGGCAGGGGGTGGGGAGCGTCGGCGCGGCAACTCGGGTGGGCAGGATGCGGAGCCGTCGAGACACGCAGACCCTTTCAGCAGCCATCTCTTCGCGCCCAGACGCTCGCCAACTTCTCCCGGCGCAGGTGGGAGTGCCCCCGGGTTGGCTCCCACAGATGCGGGCGCCCTGGGTTCCTGTGCTCGCCTGCCTCCCGGGCCCACCGCCCCCCGTGCCCTCCGACCCCTCTCCCCTCCTGCTCTGCAGCATCGACACGGGCCATTGTGGAGCGCGGGGCTGCAGTGTTGAAAAGACATCGTGTCTCTCCCAGGGGAATAAGGAGCAGCCCCCGTGCAAAGAGACGCCTGAGCATCTACGCCGCGCAGCTCCACGCTGAGGTGTGAGTCAGAATGTCTCTCGCCCGCGGAATGAATGCCATCACCCAGGAGGCGGTGTTTACTAAACAGCGTGGGCTCACGGGAGCCCGCTGTGCCAAATACCACGCTAATATTACCAACGTGGGCATGTTATGACCTCATCTATCCCTCTAAAGCCCTGTGACACCGAGACTTTGTTTCAAAATCCATTTTTATGGATTTCCGAGAGGAAGGGAGCGGGACGGAGAGACAGACACATCCATGATGAGAGAGAAGCATGGATCGCTGCCTTTTGCACAGCCCAGAGCACAGCCCCCCACTGGGGATGGAGCCCAGAGCCTGCGCATGTGCCCTGAGTGGGAATCGAGCCGTGACCTCCTGGTTCATAGGTCAGCGTGCAACCACCGAGCCACGCCTGCCAAGCCACACCGAGACTTCCTCTACGGATGCTTCCCAGACAGAGAAACGGTGTCCAGAGGCTAGGAGAGCAATGCCCAAGAAAAGCACCCACTGGGTGCTCAGGCGAATGGGAGGACTCACGCTCGGCGGTGAGGCTCCCCCTTTGCTCTGAACGACACCCCCCACGTCTCTGGGGCCTGAGATTTGACAGAGCCGAGCCCATAGAGCTGGGAGGATTTGAGCGGAATTTCTGAGGGGCCCCAGACGCTGGCCTCAGGCCGCTCCAAAGAGCGAGGGCGGGGACACCTGCCGTCTGCTCCAGGGACACAACAAGAGGTCGAGGAAAACGTTAGCAAGACAGGCCGCGAGAAAACTCCTTAGAACAAGAAGGCGACGGGGAGGAATAGGGCATACACGAGGGGCCTCTGTGAATGCCGCCTCTCCCACGAAAGGCCGCGTCCTGCCAGCTCACGCTACCTGGGCAGGAAAGTCGCGCTGCTGTGCCTGTCCCGACGGACCCAGCTCACGGGGAAGCCTCGAGACATCACATTCGAGTGTCAGCAGAGCCTCCTGAGACGGGGAGCCGGTCTGCGTCTGCAGGAACCCACCGTGCAGAGCCGTGATGAAGTCCGGGGGGAGACATGGGAGAGCTGTGTGCTCGGGGCACACGGAGAGGTAAAGAATGCAGAGGGCTGGTTCTTCCATGGGACAGAGAGGAATCCATTGCTCCAGCCCTGGCCTCAGAGCCGGGGTTAGCCCTCCGCCCTGTTCTTTACCAGCTGGGCAACCCCGAACCACACACCCAACACCTTCTGCACAACCTCGTCAGGAGAGCAGGGCCACCGCGAGGAGGAAACTTGCAGGTTGGTCGTGAGAATCAGGCGAAAGCGTTTGCGTCGAGAGCGTAGTGCAGTGGTGGGCAAACTGCGGCTCGCGAGCCACATGCGGCTCTCTGGCCCCTGGAGGGCGGCTCTCTCACAAAATAACACGGCCTGGGCGCACCTATGTTGAAGAACTGGCACTAGAATCAGTTTAAGTTCAAGAAAAATTGGCTCTCAAAAAAAAATTTCCATCGTTGTCCTGTTGCTATTTGGCTCTGTGGACTGATGAGTTTGCCGACCGCTGGAGGAGTGCGTTGCCTGGCACACAGCACACGCCCAGCCAATGGCAGCAATCTTCGTGTCCAAGGTCAGAGATCCGACGGACTCAGGGGGCCCACCACCTGGGGGTGACTCCCTGTCACTTGGTAACAAACCCATCGCTGCCGGCGGTGACGTGTTGCCGAACACGCAGGGACCATGCCTCTGCTGGGGGCCGGTGGGTGATGTCACTGAGTTACAAGGGCCAAGTGTCCCTTGTGAGTAAAAGCGGTTTTCCCGAAGTCACCAGAACAGAGGCCTGGGGCACTGATTTATCCCGGCCTACAAAGAGATTCCCAGAGGCAAGATGAACAAGTGACATTAAACAGGATGCACAAGGGGAAGGCAGGCGGGGAGACACAGGCAGAGCTGCGGGAGGCACGTGCCCAGCTCCCACAGCTGGACCCGCACATGGTAGTGGGCCTCCCATGTTTAGCTCTGTGTTCCTGGGGCCAGGTGGGAAGGAGCACGTGGTCTGGTAGAGGCATCACATCGCGTGGATGGATGGGCCTGGGGTGTGAGAACGGCTGTTTTGGGGGAAGTCAGACCCAAACTGCACTCATAGGGGCTATGGGGGCCATGCTGTTCCCAGATGCTGGACAATTTATTTTTTTTCAATATATTTTATTGATTTCAGAGAAGGAGAGGGATAGAGAGTCAGAAACATCGATGAGAGAGAACCATCCATCAGCTGCCTCCTGCACACCCCCCACTGGGATGTGCCCGCAGCCAAGGTACATGCCCTTGACGGGAATCGAACCTGGAACCTTTCAGTGCGCAGGCCGACGCTCTATCCACTGAGCCACACCAGCGAGGGCCATGCTGGACAATGTAAAGAAATTCTCATGAAGGGTAAGGCCGCTGAGCCAGAGGCAACACCCCCAGCCACTTGCCATTTTCCCTTCTCTCACCCTTTTCGCTTTTCTCAGGGAGCGAACCAGTATTCCAACTAGAAGGGAAAGGAGGACATCATAAACACTGAGGGCTGGGCTGGGGCCAGGGCCAAGGCGTGGGCGCCCGGTCCAACCAGTTTCCCTGGACCCAGTGAAACTGGGCTGCGGGCCTCGGGCTGCCCACGCCGGGGCCACGGGAACGCCAGCCGCTCCCGTCTCCACCCGCAGCGGGTGGACGGCCGGCGAGCCCGTGGGAGCCCGCAGGCACCCCGCTGGCAGACAGCACTCGCAGGGCCTGACTGAGACGGAGCCAGGAATGGAGACGGGGTGCAGGACTCAGCCTGGGTCCAGGCAATAGCCCCACCTGGGTGCACACCGACCCGCCCGCGTCTCTGGTCTCTGCTCAGGGGGCTGTGTCGGCTCCAGGGCGATTTGCTTCCCATGCACCCTCCCCCTTCCCCCAAGTCCCCTCCCCCCCCCCCCAACCACCCAGGGCAGCCCGCCAGGCCTGTTCCAACCTCAGACACAGGCCCCTGGCCATCCCTGCACCCCTCCCCACCCCCCAGACTTGCTATCCACGGACACATCTGCCTTCCTACTGGTCGTATTTTAAAACTTGTAGCAAGAAAAAGAAAAAAGAGAAAGAAAAAAAGAAGAGAGGAAAGCGAGGTGGAATCTGACCAGCTGGGTGCAGGGAAATCGCTGGCTATCTCGGCTCGTTTGGGATGCCGGCCGGAGCCCATGTGAAAACAGTTAAAAGCGCCTCTCGGGGGCTCCGGCACTGAGGAATATGATCGGGGACGGGGAATGGAAAATTCTGTAATTGCTGTGTTCATATTTCATGGAGAGATGGATCCAAGAGGAGCTGTGTGCGAATGGAATGGACCGTGCATCCAACACGCTTGGGGGGGGGGGGGGGGGCGGGATTGGTGGGGAGGGGTCAGCTCATCAGGCCACAGGCGGGCGCGGGGAGGTTTGCACAGAATGCCTCACACACGCCGAGTTTTGAATCTCTGCTTTCACTGCTCGGAGCCCCTGGTCGTGAGGCCGGCCTTGTTAGGAGAGAGTGTGGCAGTGCCCCTGACGGGACCCTCGAGGTGGGGGCGGAGGTCACACGCGCCCCAGGAACGGCCCCCCACATAGAGGCCTCTGTGGGGCCCGCCGTTGTCCCTGACTTTGGAAACCAGTCAGTTTCCTGAAAACATACACAGCGTTGGCGTTGGCCCACAGCCGCTTCCCAGCGCTGTAAACACTCTCCGAGCGCGAGCAGAAATAGCCGTGCGGTTCCCGGCCTGCCAGCGGTGTCCCGAGAGAGGCCCGGGAGCGCAGGGGCTGGGGAGGGAGACAGACAGAGAGAGAGAGAGACAGGCTCAGAGAGAGACTCAGAGAGCCAGAGGAGACTCAGAGTGGGGGAGAAGGCGGGGGGGGGGGAGAGAGAGAGAGAGAGAGAGAGAGAGAGAGAGAGAGTCTCAGAGAGCCAGAGGAGACTCATAGCAGGGGAGGGGGGAGAGAGAGAGAGAGAGAGAGACACTCAGAGAGCCAGAGGAGACTCATAGCAGGGGAGGGGAGAGAGAGAGAGAGAGAGAGAGAGAGAGGCACTCAGAGAGCCAGAGGAGACTCATAGCAGGGGAGGGGAGAGAGAGAAAGAGAGAGAGAGAGAGAGAGAGAGAGAGAGAGAGAGAGAGAGAGGAAGAGACTGAGAGTTAGAAAGACTCAGAGAGACTGAAAGAGCTGAGAGACTCAGAGAGGGAGAGGAAGAGGAGGAGGGGGGTGGGAGAGAGAGGAGATCTCTGTGTGAACTTGGGCCCAGCCCCGAGTGTCCGGAAGGCTCCACTGGCTGCACACTCCAGGGGACCCGTGTGAGAGGGACCCGGACTTGGAGGACCCGGGGTGCTGGGTGACGGTCTCAGGACCTCAGCACGCCTGGGAGACGGGATTCACGCCGACTGCGCATCGGGGGGGGGGGGGGGGGGGGGGGCGGGGGGAGAACACAGCCACGGCCACATCCCATGGCCTCCCGCCGGGCGGGGGCCCCTCACGCTGAGCGGCGCGGCTGTCCCAGGGCCCCTCTCTCGGCGCCTGGCCCCGGTGCCAGGAGACGCCGGGCGCAGGTGGACGAGGGAGGGAGCCGGGGGAAGCGGCGTGATGCTGGCCTGTGCGCGGGAGGAGACGGGCAGTCACAGGGGAGCGTTTGTCCCCCTTGTACCTCAAAAGCGCACCTTTGACAGTTGTCACACTCCGTCCCCTTGTTCTCGATATCTTTCACTGCACCCTCCGCGGTTAGCCGGCCCGGGCGTGGCGAGGGCATTTCTAACCGGGTTTTAGAAGCCTCTGTCCGGGGTGGTCCGTGCTGTCCGCCTGGCCACCTGCATTCCGCTGGGCAGCGCTCAGGGCCGGCTTGAGTGACACCCGCTGTCTTGCCCACATTGGCTGGGTCTCCCTGAGGAATACGATTCCCAGGACTGGATGGATCCCCAAGAAAACCCCGGTTTTCTGCTTCCGCCGGACACTGAGGTTCAAATCTGTTTCTGCCTGCTTATCGCCTAAGCCTGGGCCAGCTATCCGCGCTCTCTGCCATTCGGGAAACGGGCCTCGGGCGGAAATGGAGTGTTTCCCGCCAGAACCCGAGCAGGTGGCCGGGCTGAGGCCTTTATTTCCGCCTCGGCGTCCCAGCACACTTCTCCACGGTGGGTCCCGTGTGCCGGCGAAGGTGGGCCTGGGACGCAATGGGAGTGTGTGGGTCTCATTCAAGCCGAGGGAGCAAGAGACTCTCTCCCAACCACCGAGTAAGTGTCTCCGTCAGCCCCAGCCGGGGCTCAGCTGGCTGAGGGCCGTCCTGTGCCCCAGAAGGTTTCAGGTTTGATCCCGGGCGGGTGGGGCACAGGCCTAGATTGCAGGTTCCATTCCCAGTTGGGTGTATGTGGGAGGGAACTGATAGATGTTTCTCCCTCACATTGATGTTTTACGCTCTTCTCTCTCTCTCTCTCTTTCTTCTTCTCCTCCTCCTCCTCCTCCTCCTCCTCCTCCTCCTCCTCCTCCTTCTCCTTCTCCCTCCTTCTCCTTCTCCTTCTCCTTCTCCTTCTCCTTCTCCTTCTCCTTCTCCTTCTCCTTCTCCCTCCTTCTCCTTCTCCTTCTCCTTCTCCTTCTCCTTCTCCTTCTCCTTCTCCTTCTCCCTCCTTCTCCTTCTCTCTCCTTCTCCTCCTCCTCCTCCTCCTCCTCCTCCTCCTCCTCCTCCTCCTCCTCCTCCTCCTCCTCCTCCTCTCTCTAAAATCAATGAACACACCTTTGGGTGAGGATTTAAAGGGAAAAGACGAACGTCCCAGAAGGTTCCCAGACCTCAGGAATCTCGGTAGGGGGGTGTGGGGGGTGTCTCTCACTGTGAGAAACCTGGGTAAGTGATACCAGCGATAACAGAAGCAACGGTGATTTATCAAACCTCAACGTGCACCGAGGGGTTTGTGCAGTGTCATCCCCATGCCTGGCTGAGCGGGGCTGGCATTCCTGTTGGAGGCCAGGGAGCGGAGGCTCAGAGAGGTCAAGAAACTTGCCTGCAGTCACACAGTTTGGAAAGGACTGAGTGCCTGTTCAGACCCAAAAGTGTGACTGAACAGTTTCAGGTTTCACCTGCGAGAGACACCGGCCCAACGGGACCCTCTTCTGTCTGGGGGGACGGGGGCAGCGTACGGCCGGCCCACGCCGGACTCTGGCGGGTCCCTGAGCTGTGCGCGGCCCTCCGTCTCGCCCTGGAGACCTGTTTGGGGAGGGCGGGCCCTGTGGGAGACGCAGAGGTCATAAGCAGACAGCGCTCCCTGGCCGTCTCTGTGACCTACAGCGCCCCTCAGACACACAGTCGCCACGCTCTCTCGCCTGCCGCTCCTGCCCCGGTCCCAGCTGCCCCGAGGCCGGCTTCAGGGTCAGCCACACGCACAGATGGGGACCAGCAGAGGTGACACCCGATCGCACGGAATCTGCGGGCCGGCGGGGCTGTTCCAGCTGGCAGAGCCGCGACCCGCTAATCCCGACGTCCCCTGGAGCCGGCTGTGCTGTGTCACTCGGCCCGGCCGTGGCGACAGCTGCTGGCAGCCCTGGCTTCCTGCGGAACGGCCTGCGGCTGTGCTCTGGCTGCGGTGGCGGCGGCAGCTTGCCCCTGCGTCACCTTGCCCCGGCGGACCCTCCTTCGGGACGCAGGGGCACCGAGACCAGGTTCCCGGTGGCTTCCCTGTGACCTTATCCTTCTCTGGGCACTTCCCCTCTCGGCCTCGGTCCCCGACACCCACACCCCGCACCTGCTGTGGTTATGGTTACAGAGAATATCACGCTGACGGGTGAAGGGCAGGCTTATTCCGGACAGGGCTTTGGGTCCACAGCCACCGATGACACCCATTTACCTTCTTGGGTCACTGAGCACCTGTCCCGTACCCATCAGCTTTGAGGGGCTCTGCCTGTTTGGCCGGCCGGCGTGGCTCAGGGGTGGAGCATTGACCTATGAACCAGGAGATCAGGGTTCGATTCCCAGTTGGGCCACACGCCCGGGTTTCAGGCTCCATCTCCATCAATTGGTTGCCTCCTGCATGTGCCCTGACTGGGCTGGGGATCACATTTGTAACCCAGGTATGTGCCCTTGACCAGAAATTGAATCCATGACCCTTCAATCTGCAGGCTGATGCTCTAACCACTGTGAACATTGGTGGCCAGATGCCTTCTTGATGCTGGCTTTGCTCCCCAGGCCTGGCAGTGCCTCACACCCCCCACCCCCTCGATTTCCTTACACTGACCCTTCACTTCCTTTGGGGTGTCCCTCCCACTCTTGTCCGCGTGCCCACATTCAGGCCTCCGCGAGCACGGCGCCCACACAGTGTCTCACGTGAACGGGGACCTGAAAGGGCTGATGTCCTGCGGCAGCTGCAGGTGTGAGCTGTGTCCTTGGGGACGACCGCACATCTGCTCAGCCTCCTCTTGTCCTCCTCCCTCCCCCTCCTCTCCTCTTTCTCCTTCCTCTGCTCCAGAGCTCCGCCTGGCTGCCCGCCATCCTTGATGGGGAATTATAGACACACCTCCCGTGTCCTTTTCTTTTTTGAAATATATTTTTATTGATTTCAGAGAGGAAGGGAGAAGAATAGAAACATCAATGATGAGAGACAATCATGGATCGCTGCCTCCTGCAGGCCCCCCACTGGGGATCGAGCCCCCGACCCGGGCCTGTGCCCTGACCGGTAAACTGTGACCTCCTGGGTCATAGGTCAACGCTCAACCATGGAGCTACACCGGCTGGGCTCATGTTACACCTCTGGTCATTCCTGCCCATTTCACCTGCTTTCTCCACCCGCCACTCGGCTTAGGGACACGGGCACATACCACCCACCAACCCCCAACACTTCACAGTGGTACATGCCCACTTTCTTTCTTTTTTTTAAATATATTTTATTGATTTTTTTTTTCCAGAGAGGATGGGAGAGGGATAGAGAATTGGAAACATCGATGAGAGAGAAACATTGATCAGCCGCCTCTTGCACCCCCCCCCCCACTGGAGATGTGTCCGCAACCAATGTCCATGCCCTTGACCGGAATCGAACCTGGGAACCTTGAGTCCACAAGCCGGCGCTCTATCCACTGAGCCAAACCGGTTAGGGCTGCCCGCTTTCTTTATTGAGTAGTAAAGTGAGCATCACTGGGGCAGAGGAGGAACTCCGTCCCACGTTGGGGACCCCTGCAGGCTGGTAGGCCACATGGCAGGGTTGAGCTCTGGTGCACAGGCATGGGAGTGAACGTCAGATGTGATTGAAGGACACGTCTCACAGATGTCTGGGCGCCGTTCAGATCCCCCCAGTGTGATGGGGACCCAGTTGCTCTGCGGAATGTCCGGGGGCGGGGAAAGGAGCCCACCGAGGCCTCCCGTCTCCAGGAACGGCAGTGCCAGCGACATGTTGAATTTGCCCCTTACCTCAGCTGCTTGCTGAGCAGCTCGGAGGCCACTGGATGCCTGACATGAGAAACAGGGTGGTGGGGGGCCACAGGACCTGGCCTGGGGACCCGGAGTCTGGATGGTTTTGACCAATGCCAGGAAGGGCCCCAGTAAGGAGTGAGTGTATGTGTGAGTGTGTATGTGTGTGAGTCTGTTGTATGAGTGCGTGAGTGTGTGTGAGTGTGTGTGAATCTGTGTGAGTGTGAGTGTGTGTGTGAGTCTGTTGTATGAGTGCGTGAGTGTGTGTAAGTGTGTGTGAATCTGTGTGAGTGTGAGTGTGTGTGTGTGAGTCTGTTGTATGAGTGTGTGAGTGTGTGTGTGTGAGTGTGTGAATGTGTGTTTGTGAGTGTGTGAGTGTGTTGAGTGTGTGTGTGTCTGTTGTATGAGTGTGTGAGTGTGTGACTATGTGAGTGTGTGAGTGTGTGTGTTTGTGAGTGTGTGTGTGAGTGTGTGTGTGTGAGTGTGTGTGTGTGTGTATGTGAGTGTGTGTGTGAGTGTGTGTGAGTGTGAGTGTGTGTGTGAGTCTGTTGTATGAGTGTGTGAGTGTGTGACTATGTGAGTGTGTGTTTGTGAGTGTGTGTGAGTGTGTGAGTGTGTAGTGTGTGTTTGTGAGTGTGTGTGTCCGCTCGCTAATCACCTGAGGAACACTTACGTTATAAATGGAACACTGAGAGCCCGGCTCCTCGCACACGGAACTGACAATCTGGCCAGGACCACTGTGCACCGAGTCCAACGCTGCCCGTACTCTGCGCTCTCGTCTCTCCACTTCCCTCGCTCTCCGTCCTCCCTCCAGTTTGCACCACGGGCAGCTCACAGCCCCTGCAAACCAAACCCCAGCTGCGTGTGCACAGCACACCCAGCACGCGGGTCCCAGGACCTGTCGCCGTTGGTCCGTTTCCCAGGACGGCGTACAGCTGGACGCGGAGACGGACGGGGCCTTGTAACCGTGCCCGCCTCCCCCACACCAGCTCGTCCCACACGCAGTCCATGAATCACGGACACTGCACCCATCAGGGGAAGCGACACACTGAGAGAGGCCGCACTTGCGTTTCCAGAACGGGATCTGTACTATCGGAGGGCCCAGCGTCGGACCCCCAGGGTCGTGTGGGCCAGGACTGAGCCCCGAGGGGCCTGGTGACCTTGTGCTTCCCTGGCCTCCCTCCTGGAGGGTCTCACCCACAGTTTGGGGGCCTGGGGATGGGCCTTTGTCACAGGGGACCAGCTCCGGTCACAGCCCACTGCCAAGTGGGGTCCACGGACCAGCAGCCTCGGGGTCCCCAGGTCCCCTGGGAGCTGCGGGACACACAGTCTCAGGTCTACCCGCCTCTGCCTTGTCAGACCTGCACCTGAGCCACACCCCCGGGTGACGCACGAGCACTGAACTTTCCGGAAGCTCTGCTCCACTCCACGTGAGGACCACCCTGTCTGTCCTCAATCCACAGCCCCAGCTCCCTTTATTACTGTCCTTCCGGCAGCTAAACACACCCTCGGATTTCACTTCCGGACACTCGGTTCAGGGACTGTGATGTCCCAATGCTGAACTTACCGGTTGAGACAATCAGTGTGCTCAGGTGAGTAGTCAATCCTTGGGGAAGGAACACAGAGACCCCCGAACCCTCAGACAGAGCAGAGCACCCAGGTGTCAGCCACAGCCCCTACCTGTGCGGCCGAGGGCTCCGTGGCGAGGCCATGTTATGCCGTGACCGCGGGCTGCACCGTATGTCTCCGCTGAAGTCAGGCGTCTGGAAGGAAAAGAGTTGGCGTGAGTCATGGTTCCTCCACTCTGACTGCAAGTTTTGGGGCACTTTCCCCCCTTATTCTGTAAGCATCAGTTTCCTCGTGTCAAAGGGGAATAAGAGGCCCTGCCCCACCCAGCCAAGGTTAGTTCTTATCTTTGAAATAGCTTTAGGCACTTGTTTCTGTCTTTAATTGAGATATAATTCACCTACTATAGAAATCACCATGTGAAAGGAAGTAGGGGATTACCTGGCCAGTGTGGTCCAGTGGTTGGGCATTGACTCATGACCCAGGAGTTCACGGTTCAATTCCTGGTCATATGCCCGGGTTTCGGGCTTGATTCCCAGTAGGGAGTGTGCAGGAGGCAGCTGATCCATGATTCTCTTTTATTATTGACTAGAGGCCCGGGGTATGAAATTCATGCACTTGGGGGAGGGGGGGAGGCCCTCAGCATGGCCTGTGGCCTCTTGCAGTCCGGGAGACCTTGGGGGATGTCCAACTGATGGCTTAGGCCCGTTAACCTGTGGGCCTGTCAGTCAGACATCCTTACCCCTGCCACAGAGGCAGGAGAGGCTCCCACCACCTGCCACCATCTCTGCGCTTGCCAGTCATGAGCCCAGCTTCTGGCTGAGCAGGACTCCTCCTGTGGGAGTGCACTGACGATCAAGGTGCAGCTCCTGCATTGAGCATCTGCCCCCTGGTGGTCAGGTCACGTCATAGCAACCGATCAGTCCACCATTCGGTCAATTTGCATATTAGCCTTTTATTATATAGGATGCTTCTATCTTTTTCCCTCTCCCTTCCCCTCTCTGAAACAAACAAAAACATATAAACTGAGTAGGGCATAGTTTTGGTGGGGGCTGGCTGGGTGGACTGTGGGGACTGTGTTGGTGTTTGAAGGGCCAGGCAGCTCTATCAGTGAGCAGTCTATGCAAATATAAGCAAATGAAGGAGACCTGCTGGCTGTCATTCACGGTCCTGGGTTCCGCTGGGGAGACCCAGGGCCTGTCTGGGGGACGTGGTTTGCTCAGGACGGATCCTCTCTGCTTGAGCTAGGAGCTCCTTCTTGCTTATCTGTGATTCATTTAGAGTTTATTATCAGCGTAGGATCCACAGGACTTTTCAGTGACATTGGTTTTCTCTGAAAATCAGTTATTGAACGGGGCCCGCCCATCGGGGCTGGAGTAGGAAGCAATTCAGTGTAGAGGCCTTGCTTCCACACCCACCTCAGAATCCAGTGAATTCAGGGTGAAATGAATTTTCAGGGCAATGGATAGAAAAGTCAGCCCAAACAAAGCCCACAGCCCAGAGTTTGGGTGACGGCCAGGTGCACACCTATCCGACGTCCTCCCTGCCCCCCCAGGGACACTGCCGACTGCGTGGCCCCCTCAGATTTGGGCGAAATCCCAGTGGCATTAGTTAAGGATCTGGCCTGTTTCTTTCTGCAGGCTGATTCTCAGAAAGTATCTGGGATTTCAAAATGGTTTTCCTCCAATAATAACTTTAATAACTGGCACTCACAATACCAGAAAACACTGATACTAGGACCATTTTATCACCTACCCATTTGTCAGCATATTTTTGGGAATGACCACATTCAATGCTGGTAAGTTGCTATCGGTCCTCTGCTCTTAGTCACCGCTGAGGATGGGAGTGAGCTTGACAATTTATACTGAGGACCTTCAAAAGGGTGACCTTTGGACACTGTCTTTGGACTATCAACTCTCAGGGTGAATACCAAGAAATTACTAACAAATATTTACCTCTACCCTGTCTCCCTGAAAGTAAGACATCCCCCGAAAATAAGACCTACTCGCTGTAATCTAAGGCATCTCCCCCCCTACCCCCCCCAAAAAATAATAAGATCTAGTGCATCTTTGCGAGCAAAAATTAATATAAGACACTGTCTTATTTTTGGGGAAACAGGGTATCTAATGGATCTTCTTCTCACCCCCTGTCCCCCAAGCGATGGATGAGCCATTCTGTAAGCACTTCTTGTGTAGCCCAGGGCGGAGCACACAGGTGAAGACACTGGGCCAGCAGCTGAGCTCCAGGCCATTGGGGGAGGGAATTCTAGGGGAAAAAAAGGCCTGGGACAGCCTCAGTCTCATTCTGTTCATTCACCTGGAGGTCAATGGAGGTCATCACATACCATCTACCTGCATGCCATGAACAGGTATAGACAGGGATAGGGCAGAGTGGCATGTGTGTGCACCTGAGCCTATGAGTGACCTGCTGATGTTGTGTATTTTCTAGCTCTAGAGGCCTCGGTGGCCACATGCAAACCCATCTTGGTTTCCAAATACCATTTTCCCTTCAAAGGAACTAAGGCCCCGTAGAGAAATAGCTCATCCGGGGAAGAGGCAAAACAGAAACAAAAATAAGCCGCAAGATGAACCCAGAACTTGACGTTTCTCCAGGAAACAGGACACGCTCAGGGAATGTCGGGGACCTGCCCAAGGTACCAGGCGCCAACCGGAAGGCGACCCCCACCAGCCGTGGGGCCCCTGAAGGATCCGTAGGGGGAAATCGGGGGAGCGTCATGTGGCTGCATAAAGCAGGGAGCCCCATCCACCCGGGTGTAAATGACGTAATTAATGAAGGGGCAGGAAGGCTCCTCCTTCCAGGACGATGCAAGGGATAAATGTCGAAGGAATGACGGAGTCAGTCACCACCTGGCAGCCATCACGGAGACAGGCCAACCAGCTGTGCGGTCCCTGCAGACGAACCGGTTGATGAGTAACAGGGTAGTCACAGTTTCCCAAAACACGCATTTCAGTCAGCCCTCCATACCCGGGGGTCTCTCACTGTGGATTCAACTCACTGAGGACAGAAAATATCTGTTAAAAATCCCAGAAAAGCCCAGCCCATGGGCCTCAGTGGCTGAGCATCGACCTAGGAACCAGGAGGTCGGGAGTTCAACTCCCCCGGCAGGGCCCATGACTGGATTGCAGGCTCAAGCCCCTGCAGGAGGCAGCCGGTCGATGATTCACTCTGAGCATTGATGTTTTCATCTCTCTCTCCCTCTCCCTCCCTCTTTGAAATCAATATCCTATCTAATAAAAGAGTAATACGCAGATTGACCATCACTCCAACACACAAGAGGGCTGCCCCCATGTGGTCAAAGATCCTGCCCTCACATGGACACAAGATGGCCGCCACAAGATGGCCAGCAGGGGAGGGCCGTTGGGAGGTTCCAGGCCTGCAAGGGAGGGCAGTTGTGGGCGATCAGACCAGCAGGGGAGGACAGTTAGGGGTGACTAGGCCAGCAGAGAAGGAGTGTTGGGGGCAAACAGGCTGGCAGGGGGAGCAGTTAGACATCAATCAGGCTTGCAGGGTAGTGGTTAGCAGGTGATCAGGCTGGCAGGGTGAGAAGGATGTCCGACTGCCCATTTAGGCCCGATCCCAGTAGGATCAGGCCTTAATGGGAAGTCTGACATCCCTCGAGGGGTCCCAGAGTGGAGAGGGTGCAGGCTGGGCTGAGGGACACACCCCGCCTGCTCCGTGCACAAATTTCATGCACTGGTCCTCTAGTGTATATGTGTATATATATATGTATATATGTATATGTATATGTATATGTATATGTATGTATATATGTATATGTATATATGTATATGTATATATGTATATATGGATATGTATATATGTATATATGTATATATATGTATATATATATATATATTCAAATCCCAGAAAATCCCAAAGAGCAACACTTGAATTTCCCCTGAGCCCCACGTGGAGTGCATGGGAATGCAGGAGGGGCTAGCAGAGGGCACGGGCACACCCCACCCCTCGGTGCCTTGGGTACATCAGCATCACGGATTTTGTGTCCTCCCCTCCGCCCCCCTTGCAGACTCAGAGAGACAACTGTAATGGCAGAGGAATAAAGGTATATTTGCAGAGACAAAAACTAGCAGCTGCCACCTTAATATCATGAGCAAGGGACAGATTGCCATCGGCTCTAGGAGCGCTGACGCCCCGGGAGGGAGCAGGGTCCCCCCACAGTCCTCCTGCCCAGGGAGCGACCGGAGCTCCGCCTGAGAAACACTGTGAGGCCATCACACGACTGGCCTTCGTTCCTTACATCGTCAGTGCCAGGACGACCAAGGGCATGGAGGGCCGCTCTCACCGACAGAAACCGCCTGGCCGTGGGAACAGCATGACCTTTCACTGCAAAGGTCACCGTCAGGACCATCGGAAGCATTTGTGTACATTCTGTGGGTTCGGTCCTATAGTCTAGCAATGTTCATTTAAAACATATTAGACCCGTGTCTGCCCCTACTGATTTCTGAGATAAAGGAAGAGAGACATAGAAACATCAGTGATGAGAGAGAATCTTCGATTCCCCCTACTGGGAACCTGGCCCCCGACCTGAGCATGTGCCCTGACTGGGAATTGAACCGTGACCTGCTGGCTCATAGGTTGATGGGCTGATGGACGCTCAACCATGAGGCTACACCGGCCGGGCTCAATGTTCATTTTAATTTTATTTTTAATATATTTTATTGATTTTTTTACAGAGAGGAAGGGAGAGGGATACTGATTTAGAAACATCGATGAGAAAGAAACATTGATCAGCTGCCTCCTGCACACCCCTTGCTGGGGATGTGCCCACAACCAAGGTCCATGCCCTTGACCGGAATCGAACCTGGGACCCTTTAGTCCGCAGGCTGATGCTCTATCCACTGAACCAAACCGGTTTCGGCTCAAGGTTCATTTTTAATCTTGACTCTTACGTGTGGTGATAGGAGAATAGTCCTAATTTTGGGAAATAGATGGAAGCAGTTAGGGGTAGAGATGTATCCTGTCTGCAGGCTGCCCTCAAAGGGGTGTGGGGAGAACCTTAAATCAATGGGTCCCCTGTTAAAATGTGGGGAGTCTGGGTGAAGGTGTGCATGGAAAGTATTTTTAGTACCCTTCCACTTGGTCTTCCAGCTGAAAGCAGGCCAACATAAAAAGTTAAGAACAATGTACTTCCAGATGAACTATTTCGCTTCTAAGAATCTCTTACAGATAGGAGACACAAAAATGCAAGTGTATGCACAAATACACTTGTCATAGCATTACTTAAATAGTGAAAAATTACAGTGTAAATTAGAATAAGAGCGATGAGACATATGCATGTCAAATAATCTGTAGCTGGTAGGACTAAGTTTTAGAATAGATATAATTAAATGGGAAATGCTATAAGAGTAATTATAACTGAATTCAGTTATGCAAATACATAAACTAGAGAGAAGGTACATTCATATGTTGATAGAACATTTCTGTAAGGAGAAGAAACTAAAGATGATCTCCTTCAATATGTGTTGATTTTCAAATTTGTTCACATTATTTTTAACGAGAAAGAAAAAGCACTCCTCTCTTTTCCTATCTCCTCACAAGAAAGAAAATAAAAGCCCATTTCTTTCGTAATGTATGCCTCCTAATTTGAGCATCTCCTTACGTTGACCAACGACTTAGTTTTTCCAGAAAAGGATACGTGCGTCGAAAAACAGAAAATCTATGCTAACCGCCAAATCACTTCACACGCTGGGCACTCCAGAGATCTCCATTTACGAGCAATTAGCCTGCTAATTACAAATTGCGACCCGTCAGCACTTGGGCGGTTTAATTAACTTTTTACTGTGTGGATTTCAGAGCAGCACGGCTCCCTGCTACGTGCTTCCTGACACACACGTGTGCCCGCTGCAGACCGGCCTTCTGCCGAAGGGGTGCAGACGCTGTACCTCGTGCCCCTGACCCTGAGCTCGAGGGATGGAGCTGGCCCCTGGCAGACAGGCGCTCTCTGTGGAGCCAGGAGCCCCCCCGCGCGGGTGGTGGCGGCGGTCTCTCCCCCGGGGCAGGAAGCTTATACAGTGTGGGCAGGGAGAGAGCTTGCCCGAAGATCACACAGAAACACTTCCAAGAGCAGCTACTCACGAGTTGCTGTATTTTAAAAAAAAAAAATAGGAACGTCTCCGCTGGTATGGAAGTGATTAGAGATTTTTTATTTTTTATTTTTTGTCATTTGAAACCTTCAAGGCTGTGGTGAAGGAGCCACGTTTCCGTGGCTATGTTTCCGTGGCTGGGGCCTCGCTGGTGTTCACAGAGAACTGTGGCTTGGAGGTGGTTGGCTCGGAGGCCGCAGTGTTTTTGAAATAAGATTGCCATGCAGAATGGCCCGCCTTAGTCAAGGAGATGCGGGCAGAACGCACCGGGGGGGGGGGGGGGGGGGGGGGGCGGTGTGTGGAATAAAACAGGAGATGCCTTGCAGTTGGTGTTACCAAAACGAAGCTGGCCCATAAAAACCAAGGCCCACAGCCATGAGCACGTATTGAGCACCTGCTGTTTGCTCAGGGCTCTGCCTCCCTCCCTCCCTCGATGGCTTGTTTCTAGACGGGGCGGCTGGGAAAAGCTGAAGCTACACGCTGTCTGTGGGCAGTGACTGAGCATCGTCCTCTGTGCTCAGCCCCGAGCGGCCGGTGTGTCCGAGGGAGATAGGAGTGAACTGCGAGCGGGGGCTCCGGATATGGGCGCAGGTGAGCCGGAGGGCTTGGCAGGGGCCGGCATGAGGCGATGTTTCCATGAGGCAGGATGGGAAAGGAAATAGCCCGGGGCTGCTTGCTGCCAAGAAGAACATGACTCACCGAGGAGACATTTGTTATCCGAGCCTCTGAGTCCCTCTGAAAGGTGAGGCGCTCCTGAGGGGCTGAGAGCAGGAGGAGGAGATGCAGGAAGAAGCTGGGCGGACTCCAGGGGATGGGGGAGGGACCCCAGGCTGCACTCTCCTTGCACCTGAGGGGCTGGGCATTGAGGTTCCTGGGGGGACCCATCACACAGGTTTATTCTTTTTTAAAAAATATATATATTTTATTGATTTTTTACAGAGAGGAAGGGAGAGGGATAGAGAGTTAGAAACATCAATCAGCTGCCTCCTGACGCCCTACCACGGATGTGCCCGCAACCAAGGTTCATGCCCTTGACCGAAATCAAACCCAGGACCTTTCAGTCCACAGGCTGACGCTCCATCCACTGAGCCAAACTGGTTTCAGCTATTTATTCTTTTTTTTTTTAATGCTAATCCTGCCTTTTTTTAAAAGTATATTTTATTGACTTTTACAGTAAGGAAGGCAGAGGGATAGTCAGAAACATCGATGAGAGAGAAACATCCATCGGCTGCCTCCTGCACACCCCCTTCTGGGGATGTGCCTGCAAGCAAGGTACATGCCCTTGACCGGAATCGAACCTGGGACCCTTCAGTCTGCAGGCCCATGCTCTATCCACTGAGCCAAACCGGTCAGGGCTGGTTATTCTTCTTTTTGTCGAATCACAGCCCTTGTGGACATGGTGCCGCCCACGGCAGCCTTGGTATCGACGCCGGTCTCGGCCACAACGAGCTCTCGGAGGCCGGGGCCAAGTCTTGCCTCACTGTTTCCAGACGGCCCCTCCACGCCTTGCCCACATGGGAGATGAGTCGGCCTGCATGTGGGGGTGACCTGAGGAAGTCCGCTTCTGGGACGTGCATTCCAGTGGAGACGGTGAGGGGCAGGAGGCAGCAGGGGGAGGCCACCCTGGTGCAGATGGAACAGGCCCGGGCGCCAGGAGGCAGGTCAGCCACCGTATCTGCCCTCTTTCCTCCAAAGTGACCTTGTCGGTTGGTCCCAGGTCAGCAGGGCAGCACATGCTTCGGGAAGGACTGGGTTAAGCCCCGTGTCTGCCCTTCTGAGTGTAAGTAGCCACTTCCACGCACCTGTGAGCTGGACGGAACGCCGGCTCTCCCCGCGGCGTGTCCTCAGAGTCCTCAAGGTCACCGGGCATAGGTGAGCATCTGCTCTTTGGGCCAGCTGCACGGGCACAAGGTAGGAGCCGGTTAGAAAGGCGGCATCTCAGAGACCCCAGCGAGTCCTCCTGAATCGGCGTTGGCGTTTTCACCGAGCCTCCTGGCGACGGGCACACACGTGGACAGTTTCAGTCCAGGGGCCGACGCTCTGGCCATGGAGCCAAGCCGGCCACGGCTATTCCCCCATTTGGTCCACTCGCTAGTGCCAGCGTCATCCCTGTTCCACATGCCCAGCAGCCAAGGTCATGAAACCTGTACAAGGTCACGCGGTGACTGGACCACGCCCGGAGTGCGATTGGAGCTGAACTTGGATGGATGGCAGAACTCTCCGTGGAGAGAGGCAGGAGACAGGGCCCCCCAGAAAGGCCCCTGCACGTGCCTCTGCTTCATACCGGAGGTCCAGACTTCGCCCGGCCACCAGGATACCCGTCAAACCTCCTTCTAGATTTCTCTGCTTGAGAAACACAACTAAACACGCTCACTGCTCTCGTCATACTTTTTGTAAAAATATATAAATATATTTAATTGATTTTTTACAGAGAGGAAGGGAGAAGGGCAGAAAGCCAGAAACATCAAGGAGAGAGAAACATCGATCAGCCGCCTCCTGCACACCCCCTACTGGGGACGTGCCCGCCACCATGGTACATGCCCTTGACCGGAATCGAACCTGGGACCCTTCAATCCGCAGGCCGACGCTCTATCCACTGAACCAAACTGGTTTCGGCTCATCATACTTTTTTTTTTATGTCTTGTAAATAGCTCTAATATGAAGACATGCTAAGGGTTCATTGAACCTGACCTGGAAAATATTTCTATGGGGAAATGAGCATTCCACGCCCCTAAAATCCTGCCCTAAAGAACGAGATGTGTCTTCCTCCTTTCCATATTTGATCACCGTGTCTCCAGGGCAAGACACTTGGCACACTCTGAGCTGACAGAGTTAGGAAAGGATCAACAGAGCATAGCACCTACTTTCCAATCATTTTTTTTTTTTTTTAGGATTTTTTTTGGTGTGATTTTGTGCTCTTGGCTCCATGCACCCCCTCCCCCCCCCAGCTGTGCAACGTGCCCCTGCCACTCCCCGGGCCGGGCGGGGGGCTCCACCCTGCGGACCCCGGTCCTCCCAGCATTCCCGGAGGCTGCGGCTCTTGTCGCGTATCACAGCATGAGCCCCGGCAATGCATCTTGGTTTCTTCCTAACCCCTTGGGAGCACAGCTGTTTGACTGCTCACGAACAGGTCTTTAAAAAAATAGCTTGGCCAACACAACAGGAAACCTTTTTTTTTTTTTTTCAAATCTGTGCTATGAGAGCATCTGTTCTAAGGATGGTGTGCGATTCTCTCCAAAACGAAGGAGGAAAGATTTACACCCACAGGGAGGCAGGAGCCTTTCAGAGGGTCAGAGACCAGATGTGAGCCCGGCCATGGCTGCGGGCGTGGCCGCCATTCCCTGCCCCCTTCGTCCCCCCTACCCAGGTCACCTCTCTGTGGGATGCAGGTGAGGTCACTGGGAGAACCGAGGAGAGAACCCGCCCTGAGCTGGAGCCCCCGCCCCCCTGCAGTGAACAGGATGCTGCTGTTGAAACGGACGCGTGACCGCAGATGAGCTGCAGGAAGGGAAAGAATCTGCCTGCGTGTCGCTGGGCGCTCCTGGTGCACACGGGTGAACAGAACAGGAAGGGCCAGAATTTGCTTCAGAGCTTGGCCACCCACCCTCTCCTCTCAGACGGCGTCCGCTCAGCCTGTAGACGCCGCCACTGAGGCAGGCGCGGCCTGGGGGGGGGGACTCCCAGCCCCACCTGGGGTCCTGTTTGGGGCAGAATCAGGGTCACCAAACCCGGCCCATTGCCTAGTTCCCGACACCCAGTGAGCTAAGGAGAGGTCTCAACTGGTCAACAGTGGGAACAAACAGAAGTATCTGGTGACATGCAGCGATCTGAGAATCGGATTTTCGTGGCTGTAGAACATCTATCTACCAGGGACCCGGCTTGCCCGTCTTCCATCCAAGTGCTCCCTGCTGAAGCAGTTCGCTGGCCACGCCTGGGCTACAGGCTACATAGGACACATACATGTGATTTTCCACTATAAACACCATGACTCACCATGGTATGCAATGGCATGGGACCTGGCAGTCCTGGACGGGGACACGGAGAGGTGAAGGAGGTATTTGCTGCTTGTTTGCCCCCTTCCCCGCCCCCCCACCCCCGCCCAGAGCGGACAGCACTCAGAGAAGCTGCAAACACAGGTTGCCTCGGTGAAGCCTCCCATTCCGCCCCGAGGGAGTTTGCACTCTGTCCAGCAGCAGCATCATCACCATCATCATCACCATCGCAGATCCGGCCAGGCCCGGCCGCAGGAGCCCATTCCTCATCCTCTCGGCGCGGGCCTCACGCGGTTTGTCCGGCGATGCCAGAAACAGCCCCGCGGGCCCTGGGCTGGCGGGGACGCGCGGCTCCTGCTGGTTTGTGCTGACGGTGTGCTTTCTGCCTATTGTTTCCACACACATTCTTTCAAACCTCCGTAAGCTTCGATTTTGATTTAAT
This sequence comes from Antrozous pallidus, assembly GCA_027563665.1. NCBI lineage: Eukaryota > Metazoa > Chordata > Mammalia > Chiroptera > Vespertilionidae > Antrozous > Antrozous pallidus. The sequence continues at coordinate 58,043,424 of CM050524.1, forward strand.
TTTTGTTTTAGAAAAACAAATGTCCTCCCACCGGGGGAAAGAGCTCTGGTTCTGGAACACATGTGGCCGGCGGTAAAACCTAACGACATGCACACGCAGGCGCCGCAGTGAACCGGCCCAGGGCCCCCCTCTGCCCACCCTGTCATGTTTTATGGTTTGCGTCTTTCTGTCCCAACCTGCCCTGGCAATGTCACTGCGGAGAAACAAGAGTCCACAGACCACTCATTAGCAGTGTGTGGGCACTCACTGCCCGAGAGAGCCCATGGCCTTTGCCACGCAGCGTCCAGATGAGGAAACTGAGGCTTGGGGGCCCTGGCTGAGGGTCGCCACTTGGAGAGACGGTGGGGGGACGCCTCTCTTCTGGCCTGGCTGGAAGTCATCTCTGGGGGCACCGAAAGGATTTTCTACAATCTGTGCAGATGGTATCTACCAAATAAGACGATTAGAATTAAATCCTATATAATAAAAGGCTAACAACCAGGAGTTAGATGTGCGCTGGCCAGCAGGGGGCAGCGTGGAACATGGTGGGCGTCGGTGAAGCGGCACCGGCAGCCAGTGGCAGTAGAGGCAATGCTGGCCCCAATGGGCACTGACTAGAGCAGGACCACAGCAGGATGGTGGAGTAGGTGAACGGGCAGCACCAGGCCAAGGTGGGTGTGAGCAGAGGCCCTGATCGCCCTACAGACAGTGACCAATGGTAGAGGCAGGGCCAGTGAGCGGGCAGCACCAGACTAAGACAGGTGTGAGCGGCGGCCCAAATCACTCCGCCAGTCACCCCACCGATCACCGATCACCCCACCTAGGGACTGTACCCAGGCATGAATTTCATGCACCAGGCCTCTCATCTATAATAATGAGTATAATATGCTAATTAGACTGGACAGCCAAACGTCGACCTTCCGGACGTCCTTCCAGATGAAGCAGGCTTCCTCCAACATGCACAGCACTTAGTCTGTGCCAGCCCGGTTCTAACCGCTTTAAAAATGTTGACGCGCTTCATGTAGGTTCTCAGCGAGTATTTGAGGACGGACGGAGTGCAGGGAGACAGCAGGGCTGGACCTGGGTCAGACGGAGCGTGTGGCTCAGCGTCCTCGGACACATGCCTGCTGTGTGAGCCCGAGCACAGGCTTGTAAGTAAGTGGCTGACTCTGTAGCCGATGGGCACTTTCTGAGTTCATGGCTCTTGGAGGGACAGAGTCGTGGAGAGAGGGGATGTGACTTCCAGGTCACCGAACGGCCGTATCTCAGCAGGGTGAGGAGTAGCCGTGTGGGGACGGCTTCCCCGCTTTTCATTCCACAAGTACGTGGTGTTGTAAGCTCACGGACACTACCCACACCCAGAGAGAGGGGGGTCAGAACTGGCATCCATGTGCACAGCCCGGGCGAGGTCTGAGTGATTGCATTTATTATCTTACTAGAGGCCTGATGCAAAAAATTCATGCTCTGGAGCTGAGTGGTCCCTCAACCCAACCTGCCCCCTCTCACATCCTGGGAGCCCTCAGGGGATGTCCAACTGAGGGCTCATCCCCGGCCTGCCCAAGCCCTAAAGCTGGCCTTGGGTATCCAGCCATCTCCCTGCTCAGCTCAGTCCCAGCTGCCTGTGACCACCCGGCCCCAAGGACTGGGCGTTCACTGCTACTTCCCTGTGCAGCACACAGGCAGTGGGGTGCTCCCAGCCGCCACCCCTGCCCAGCTTCCTCTGCGCACAGCATGTGGGGGGCTGCGGGGCACACCCACTGCCTTCGCACGCAGTGCACGGGGGCTGCAGGACGCTCCTAGTTGCTGCCCCAGCCCAGCTGCCTCTGCACACAGCTCAGGCGGCCAGGGCACCCTGGCACTCGCCACCGCTATTGCTTTGTCTCCACCTCTGGGGCCCAGCCCTTGCACGGCTCAGCACCACCACTTAGGCCCCCAACCCCTGCTCCTGATTGGCTGGTAGCATAGCCAATCAGGAGCCAAGGTACGGTCACATTTGCATGTTAGCTTTTTTATTAGATAAGACTAGAGGCCCGGTGCATGGAATTCGTGCAAGGGGTTCGGCTCTCACAGCCCCAGCTTCGTCTGGAAAGTGGTCCGGAAGGATGTCCAGAAGGTCGTTTGGCTGTCCGGCCTAATTAGCATATCGCACTCTTATTATTATAGATTTAATTCTGCTAATAGTCTTAATTGGTAGATGCTATCTGCACAGGTGAGCAGACAAATCCTAAAAGAGCCATGAACTCAGGAAGTGCCCATCAGGTACAGAGTCAGCCACTTAGGTACAAACGTATGCCTAGTTTGGGGTGTCATTCCCACCTCTGTCTCTCACTAGCTGGGTTCCTGGGCAATTAAACCCCTTTACCTTTCCTTTCCTCCCTGAGAAAAGTGCATGACCACAGAAACTACCCCACAGGCATGACAGGAATAGGATGAATACCCATGAATGTGGTGTCCAGCTCTCCCGCACGCAAAAGACAGTGACCGGGGACCATCGTCCAACACAACATAGGACCACGTATGTTGTGGTGTTCATTGAACATGTTGAAATAGCCCCCGTCTTCATATCCTGGGAACTCTGCCAAAAAAAACGGTCCAATTCCTTAATTTGAGTTCCTCAGAGAACGACTGTCGTAAGGATGACCGGAATGTGCCCTTTCTGCTCTTTCAGGAGAGCGAGGTCGCCGTGGAAACAAGACGTGGGCAGCTGCTGAGTGACTGTCACCTTCACCGCCCAAGTGCGGCCACCAGCCAGCAGCTGCCTGTGCAGACACCACACGTACGGGTTTCCCACCAGGCCCGTGAGTGGGGCCCCCCCTTCCCTTTCCCCAGAGAGGCCGAGGGACTCGCCCGGGAACACACAGCAGAAATTTGTCGGAGGACGCTGAGCCATGCTCCGTCTGACCCAGGCCCAGCCCCGCTGTCTCCCTGCACTCCGTTCGTCCACAGATACTTACTGAGAACCTACATGAAGCGCGTCAACATTTTCAAAGCGGTTACAACCGGGCTGGGCACAGACTAAGTGCTGTGCATGTTGGATAAATAAATAGCACGTGTCCTTGGCACGGCGGGAATATGTCAAGGAACGCAGTTGGGCAGACCCTGCTAGGGGCCAGGCTGCGCGCCAGCGGAAGTGTGCGGGGTGCAGCAGGTCCTCAGTGCGTGGGGAATGCAGCGGGGACCAGGGAATGTCCACGGGAGAGCAGCTCTGATCAGGGGGTTCCAGGTGGGAATGTCCATGGGAGAGGAGCTCTGAGCCTCTCAACAGAAATAGCTGGAGCAGGTGACAGGATGGCTGGGGGACCGAGGGAAGGCATGTCCCACCTGGAGAGGCGGGATCAGGGTCATGGGACACGAAGGGGAGAGGCGGTGGCATGTGTCCAAGCTGCTGGTCTGGAGACCACACCTGACTGCAGCCGGCCACCCATATGTGCAATTCCTGGTTGGGGACAGTTTGGAAGGTGCAGGAACCCCTTCCGCTGCCTGACATCTTGGGATAGAAGCTCAGACACCAGCTGGCCAGCAGGGACTCCACCCACGAACACCGGGTCCTACCAAGGACAAAGGTCATTTGGCCGCAGCCAACCTGCAACATCTGTCAGCCAAGCGCAGGGGTGGGGGTTGGGATGTCTGAGGACAATGAGCATGTCACCGAGGGAGGGGCTCTCTGGGGCAAACAAACAGCAGAACTAAAGGTGCCTGTGTGTGTACCTTCAATTGACCTAAGTCACTATGCAGTGACGGCCTGTACGTGCGAGTCACCACGGAGACACAGAACTGGATGGCCAAGGGGACAGGAGTGGGTGTTGAGCCAACAGGATGGCATATCCCCTGATAATGCACCAAGGTCTGTGACCTTGGGGTAAGATTCTTGACCTTGGGGTGGGAACTGCCTGGCAAAGTATCCTGATGGCTTCCACGGTCTGGGCTCGGGGTCAGTGGGCAGCAGCCCCCGTCCCCAGAGGAGGCAGGTGGGACATGCCGAGCATCTGCTGAGCGAGGGGCCAGCGAGTGAGTGGGCTCTTCCCGCATGTGATTTCAGTGGCTTCTCAGAACAGCTCAGTGGGGCAGGTCACTCCCCGGGTCACAGACGGAGAAACTGAGTGGAGCCCCGGGCATGGGCTTGTCCTGTGGGAAAGGGACAGGGACGAGGCCGTTTGCAGGGCGCTGTGCTGGAGCCCAACGCGCAGGCTCTTCCTCGATTCCTGGGGGAGGCGTCCCCCGTCCCGTCCGCAATCCAGTCCGGACCCAGACGCGTCTTGGTGTCCGCTCCGCCACGCTAGTCTCTCCTGAAGCTATTTCCGCCCGCACGCCCCCCCCTGCCCCCCTCAGACGCCAAAACTGTCCACATCCCTCCCCCTCCCCCTAGGCAAGCTGCCTCCCCTGGCTCCCCCAGAACTGCAGGGACAGCTGCGCGGGGGCATGTGCTTTCTGTTACTCTGTTGTTTACTCGCAGACCTGACACACATTGGCACCGTTAGGCCGTTCGCGGAGCCAAGCCTTCGGGGGGAAAAGCTGCAAGTTTGGTCATCGAGAGGGGTGAGGAGGCAGAGCTCAGGGAGGCAGTAACTTCCGCTGCCTCGTTTCCTAACCAGGGACCCCACCGACACCACAAGGAGGACCCCAGGCTCTCCCTGGGAGGGTCACCTCGGGGAGGGAGGCCTTGGTCACCCCCGGGGAGACTGGTTCTCTGGACCTGGGACCTCAAACAAAGTAAACAGTGTCAGTGGCCCCCAAGGTCTGCGTGTGGGGTGCAGGGAGAGGGGAGCGAATGGCTCTGAGTCTCCGGCACTTGGTGGTCTTGCCCCTCAGCAGGACGGGGCAGGCCAGCAGGAAGGAGTGGGCAGGCCAGCCTCAGCTCCGGCCCACAGAACACTGGGTGACGTCTGAGAAGCCGTGCCAGACACTGTGTTAGGAACAGGGGTTCCGGGTCCTGCTCCGCAGAGGGGGAGCGAGGGCTCGGGGGTCGAGGAACCCGGCCACATTCTCAGCTGGTCGGGCCAGGCTGGTGTCTGGGGCCCGCGGCGCTGGCTTCAAAGCCGGGCTATTTTCCGCTCCCGCGTGACCTGCATTTTCCCGGGAGCTTCGGTGGCAGAGCCGCCTCCATTCGGGCAGGAAACATGAGACCTGAGTTTCCACGGGAGGCGCGGAGGCAGGGGTCGTCGACCACGTGGACCATGAGGTTCCGAGCACGTGGACCGGGGGGCTATGAGCACATGGACCTGGGGGCTGTGAGCACATGGACCGGGGGGCTGTGAGCACATGGACCGGGGGGCTCTGAGCACGTGGACCGGGGGGCTCTGAGCACATGGACCTGGGGGCTCTGAGCATGTGGACCTGGGGGCTGTGAGCACATGGACCTGGGGGCTCTGAGCATGTGGACCTGGGGGCTGTGAGCACATGGACCGGGGGGCTATGAGCACGTGGACCGGGGGGCTATGAGCATGTGGACCTGGGGGCTGTGAGCACGTGGACCGGGGGGCTGTGAGCACATGGACCGGGGGGCTGTGAGCACATGGACCTGGGGCTCTGAGCATGTGGACCTGGGGGCTGTGAGCAGTGGACCTGGGGGCTTGTGAGCACTGTGGACCGGGGGGGCTCTGAGCACATGGACGGGGGGGGGGGCTGTGAGCACATGGACCGGGGGGCTCTGAGCACATGGACGGGGGGGGGGGGGGGGGCTGTGAGCACATGGACCGGGGGGCGGGCTCTGAGCACATGGACGTGGGGGGGGGGGGGGGCTGTGAAGCACTGGACCGGGGGCGTCTGAGCACATGGAAGGGGGGGGGGGCTCTGAGCACATGGACCTGGGGGCTCTGAGCACATGGACTGGGGGGCTCTGAGCACATGGACCTGGGGCTATGAGCACATGGACCGGGGGGCTGTGAGCACATGGACGGGGGGGGCTCTGAGCACATGGACCGGGGGGCTGTGAGCACGTGGACCTGGGGGGCTGTGAGCACGTGGACCTGGGGGCTGTGAGCACATGACCGGGGGGCTATGAGCACGTGGACCTGGGGGCTGTGAGCACGTGGACCGGGGGGCTGTGAGCAACATGGATGGGGGCTGTGAGCACATGGAACGGGGGGGGGGGACTCTGAGCACATGGACCGGGGGCTGTGTGAGACGTGGACCGGGGGGCTATGAGCACGTGGACCTGGGGGGCTGTGAGCACGTGGACCGGGGGGCTAGTGAGCACATGGACCGGGGGGGGCCATGAGCCGTGGACCGGGGGGCTCTGGGCACGAGGGACCGGGGGGCTGTGAGCACATGGACCGGGGGGGCTGTGAGCACATGGACCGGGGGGCTGTGAGCACGTGGACCGGGGGGCTGTGAGCACGTGGACCGGGGGGCTCTGAGCACGTGGACCGGGGGGCTGTGGGCACATGGACCGGGGGGCTGTGAGCACATGGACCTGGGGGCTCTGAGCACGTGGACCTGGGGGGCTGTGAGCACGTGGACGGGGGGCTTCTGGGCACGTGGAGCCGGGGGGCTGTGAGCACGTGGACCGGGGGGCTCTGAGCACGTGGACCAGGGGGCTGTGAGCACGTGGACCGGGGGCTCTGAGCACGTGGACCAGGGGGCTGTGAGCACGTGGACCGGGGGCTCTGAGCACGTGGACAGGGAGGCTCTGGGCACGTGGACCGGGGGGCTGTGAGCACATGGACCGGGGGGCTGTGAGCACGTTGGACCAGGGGCTCTGGGCACGTGGACCGGGGGGCTGTGAGCACATGGACCGGGGGGCTGTGAGCATGTGGACCGGGGGGCTGTGAGCACATGGACCGGGGGGCTGTGAGCACGTGGACCTGGGGGCTCTGAGCATGTGGAGCGGGGGGGCTATGAGCACGTGGACCGGGGGGCTCTGAGCATGTGGACCGGGGGGCTCTGAGCACATGGACCGGGGGGCTGTGAGCACGTGGACCTGGGGGCTCTGAGCATGTGGACCGGGGGGCTGAGCACATGGACCGGGGGGCTGTGAGCACATGGACCTGGGGGCTCTGAGCACGTGGACCAGGGGGACCCGGGCAAGGGAACCCGGTTTTCAGAAGGTAGACCTCATAGGAAGTATTTTCTCCCCAGGAAACACCCCGGGGCTGACACACCCTTGTTCTCAAGGACACGACATCAACCCCTTGGCAGGAGGGGAGGAAGTTCCCATCAGGCTCGGCGACAGCACCTCGGTTTGCCCGTGACACTGACGACAAAGGCCACCCTGAGACCACCGGAACACTTCCTGTGTGTGCCACGCCCCGGGCGGGCATTGGCTGAAGGCGTCACCTCCTTCCCTAGTGACCCCCTGAGGTAGAGGGTTCGAGCCTTCACCTTTTACAGACGAGGGCGTTGAGCCCGGGAGGGGTCAGTAATGGGTTCAAGCAGCCGGGCCTGGGCTGCCCAGCCACGTGTCTGACCCCTGACCCCGCGCCTCCAACCACTCGCCCCTGCCTGTGGCCATGGCAGCAGGTCGGGGAGCGGACCTGGGGGACCCCCGGCCCCGCTTCCCTTGGGGCAGAGACAGAGGCTGTGTGTGCGGGGAGGTGCTCGCGGCTGTTCTCTGTCTGACAGCGTCACGTGGGGAGTCTGAGGGCTGCCATGGCATCACTGGCCGCTGGGGGTGCGGCGTGGGGGGACAGTGTGCTATTCTGCACGTCCCAGTCTGGGGGGGAGCGTGGGGGGCTCCTCTGGATCCCCCCGGTAACTCTTCACCAGGATGTGTCCTCGCTGTGTTTCTCTTCCGGAGAAACAGAAAATTTCTGCTCGAATTCCCCGGGGCCGGGAACGCGAGGGCTCTGGCCGTGCATCGGCGTGGAAACGAGCAGCGGAGCGGGTCATCTCCCGCCACGTTAAATAAAACCGTATGGGGGCGGCCCCTTCCCCGCACACCCCCCCCCCCCCCCCCCCCACCCGCCCTGGCGCAGGACGGCCGAGTCTGGAACATGCACTACCAGGAGCCTCTCACATCCTGGTCCCTCCCTCCCCCCTGGGCCCAGGCCCTCCTCCCAGCTGCACATCAGCACACACCCCCCCCCCCCCCCCCCGCCCTGCCGTCCCGAGGCCAAAACCCGTCGCACTGCTGCCAAACCCTGTCTTCTAAAGCGTTACAAGCGCACACAGTTTCCAAATCCAGCTGGGAGGATTGGGATGCATCCGAGCTCTGCTCATCCCAGCGCCGTTTTGCAAGAGCCACCGCCAAAAAGCGGGTTTTCCACCGGCCCTCCGCCCCCACCCACTCATCTCCGAGTCGGAGCCCCACTGCGAGCTGCAGTGGCAGAGAGCCGCGCCACCTTCACGGGGCTACAGGCACGTGAGGGGGGCCCTCGAGGGATTGCATTTTTAATTTAAATTACATTAATTGTGAAGAGGGGAGCTGGCCAGTGGGCGCGATGGGATGGTACAGCGGTGAGTGTGACCTTGAGGGTGAGGCCGCTCCTTCCCAGGGCCTGGCACACAGTAGGGGCGCAGTCAACACTAGCTGAGCAACCCCATTATCCACACCGCGCCGACAGCCCTGCCGGGCCCCTAGAACTCACACCAGAAATTTCATCTTTTTAAAAAATATATATATATTTTACAGATTTTTTACAGAGAGGAAGGGAGAGGGATAGAAAGTCAGAAACATGGATGAGAGAGAAACATCGATCAACTGCCTCCTGCACACCCCCCACTGGGGAGGTGCCCGCAACCAAGGTACATGCCCTGGACCGGAATCGAACCTGGGACCCTTCAGTCCACAGGCCGATTCGATGCTCTATCCACTGAGCCGCACCGGTTTCGGCTCATCTTTTTTTTTTCTTCATTCTCACCGAGGAGTCAGGATATTTCCCCCTTGATTTTTAGAGAAAGAGGAAGGAAGAGGGAAAGGGGGAAAGGGAGGGAGGGAGGGAGGGAGGGAGGGAGGGAGAGGGAGAGAGAGAGAGAGAGAGAGAGAGAGAGAGAGAGAGAGAGAGAGAGAGAGAGAAACATCGATGTGACAGAAACGCATAACGCATGGATTGGTTGCCACGGGGCCAGGGGGGGAATTTCATCTTTATGTACAAACCACCCAGGGGAGTGGTTGTGCATGAAGCTGGGGAGGAGACGGTGCATACAACAGCTGATTGTCGGCATGCCATTAGACATGCCAAGACCTGCTCCTCCAATCCCAACACAGAGGAGGGAGAGGAAGGGATGCACTGGCCCATCGCTTGGGCCTTGTTAGTACCGAGCACGGTTTTCAGGGGTACACTGGCTGACGGGTGTCTTTTAAAAGAGGACGTGTCATAAAAGAAAGGGGCCCACAGCTGACAAGTCTGGCTGCTGGCAAGCAATTCCTGATGAACCTTCCCAGGCTGGTGGCCTGGGAGTTTGGCAGGTGAGGGTGGAGGAGGCGAGGCTGCCACCTGCTGGTCAGCAGGCATTTCACCGTGTCTCCAGATGAAAAAAATTCAGACCCAGTGGGGTATATCACAATCACGGAGGTTTTCATTTATTCCCTGGCCCAGTGGTGGGCAAACTCATTAGTCATCAGAGCCAAATATCAACAGTACAGCGACTGAAATTTCTTTTGAGAGCTGAAAACGGACTTCTGCGCATGGGCCACGAAGTTTCAATCGCACTGTACCTGCAGGCCCACACGTGGTATTTTGTGGAAGAGCCACACTCAAGGGGCCAGAGAGCCCCAGATGGCTCATGAGCTGCAGTTTGCTGACCAGCCTAACTTATTTCTTTTAAAATATATTTTATCGATTTTTCACAGAGAGGGAGGGAGAGGGATAGAAAGTCAGAAACATCGATGAGAGAGAAACATCAATGAGAGAGAAACATCGATCAGCTGCTTCCTGCACACCCCCTACTGGGGATGTGCCCGCAGCCAACGCACATGCCCTTGACCGGAATCGAACCTGGGACCCTTCAGTCTGCAGGCTGACGCTCTATCCACTGAGCCAAACCGGTTTCAGCAAGTCTTCTTTATCTTGTAGAGTTGATGGCACTGGGTAATTTCCAGTTTATGGCGATTAAAATAATGCTGCTCAAGCCATTCCCACACGTGTGTGCCCCCCGTGGCAGGCGCGGTGCATTCCTTGGGCGTCCATATCGAACCTTCGGGGGATCATTCCAAACTGTCCCCCAACGGTTCAAGCACTTTCTGGGTTCCCTGCAGTGGGTGGCGGTGCCAGCCTCCCACCCCGTGACGGGTGCTGGGGCTCAGCCTCTGTGGGCGGCGGCCGTCCTGGCGAGTGGGGCCCTCTCCCACTGTCACATGTGCGTTTCCCGGGCGACCAGTGATCACGGGCACCGTCTTCTGTGTTGTCCGACTGTGTCCCTGGGCGTGTCAGTCGGATGGACTCTCCTTGGCCTGGGTTGCAGGGCCGAGAGCATCCGGGTTGAACCCACGTGATTTCCAAAGACGGTTCGGTCTTCTCTCCTCCAAGTTCAGGGGCGTTCGTTAGTTCTCTTTGGATGCCCCTGGCTGTGTGGGGCCCCGGCCGCTGGCGGGAAGAGGCTCTCTGAGGCAAACGTCTGTCTCTAGACAGTCAAGGTCAGGTGGAAAGCGAGGAGGCCTGGGTGACTCACAGATGGTCTCTCGCAGGTTCAGTGAACGCCGGTCGGGACGATGCCTGCGTTTCCCACACGTGTCCAGGGGAAAGGTCTCAGTGGACAGGACACTGTGAATTTATGCTGCTCTCCGAGGGGTTGGGGTTAGTCCTGCGATAAAACTTGGGGCCTATGGAGTTATGTGTCTGGTTCCCACACATATAAGGCAGTAGAGAGCTTAGCTCTGTTTTCTTTTTTTGGATTTTTTTTTTTTTTGAGAGAGAGAGGAAGGGCGGGGGATAGGGAAAGATAGAAACCTCCATGAGAGCGAAATGCCAAGTGGCTGCCCTCTGCATGCTTCCCACAGTCTCTCCTGCATCCCCGTCTCTCCTTCCTTCCCCCGGGGGTCCCTTGTGGACCTTATTTTGGATGTTTTCTCGACGGTCACACGTGGTCAGTTTTTAAATACTGTCCCCGAATTCACAAGGACACATGGGAACAGTCCCCACAAGACACCGCCCGCTTGGCGGTTTCCCCCAACTCCCAGGACCGAAGCGAGCCGCCCCATCTGCCGATGGTGAGGTTTTCGGCCCTGTGTACGCAGCTGATGTTTTGGGCACCCGAATGGCACGTGGAGGTGTCCTGTGGACAAGGGCAGCACAGAACTGCACGTCAGCGAGAGTTTGAGGCTGTTGGGCCTGCCATCCGTCCTCAGCACGAGGCCGAGCACCGCCAGTGCGCTTTGGGTTTTTCTAAAACTTGGTTTGGCATTTCTGTGGGGCTCCACATTGTTAATATTTCTTTCACAGTAAGCATCCCATACACCGCTGTTCTGTTTGTTTGCTTGTTTGTTTGTTTTTCCAGGAGAAATCAGCCAGAAGAGATTCACAGAGAAGTCAGAGCTGGTGAAGCCAGGAACAGAGTTTCTGCTTTCTGCTCTACTTATTTATTTATTTTTATAATATAACTAGAGGCCCGATGCACAAAGATTCGTGCCAGAACGGGCCTTCCTTGCCCCGGCTGCCGGCACTGACTTCGCTCTGGCTGAAGCCGCCTTTCTGCCTTCCCATGCTGCTCAGAGGCCCGGAGTGGCTGGGGTGATACGGCATGCCTTTGTCCTGCCCTGCTCCCGACCACTCAGCACCTGTGTATGCAAATTAACCCACCATCTTTGTTGGGTTAATTTGCATACTAACTCCCATTTGGTTGGTGGGTGTCCTGAAGGTGTATGGTCAATTTGCATCTTCCTCTGTTACGAGTGTAGATTTTTATTGATTTCAGAGAGAAATCAATGACAGGACTCCTTGATCGGCTGCCTCTTGCACACCCCACACTGACGATCGAGCCCAGAACCTGGGCATGTGCCCTGACCGGGAATCAAACCCATGACCTCCTAGGTGGACATTCAACCACTGAGCCATACTGGCCAGGCTCAAGCTTCATTCCAATGAACCACTACAGAGCCGCTTATTCCTCCTAAAGGAGGAGACTTTGTAAGCAGATGTGATGTTTGAATGCAGCGGTCAGCAAACTCATGCATGAGTCCACAGAGCCAAATATCAGCAGGACAATGATTGACATTTCTCTGGAGAGCCACATTTTTGGAACTTAAACTCCTCCTAATGCCACTTCTTCAACATAGACTCGCCCAGGCCGTGGCATTTTTGTGGAAGAGCCACACTCAAGGGGCCAAAGAGCCGCATGTGGCTCGCAAGCCGTGGTTTGCCGACCACCGTTTTAATGCATCAATGCCAGAAGCCCTGGATGGTGCCTGCAGGCCCCTGTCTCTGCCAGAGAAGATTGTGACGAAGGGCGCACGTCCCTGCTGGACCGTCCTGCCCTCGGGCAGCCACGTGTCCAGTCTGTCGTTCCTGCCTCTGATGTTGCATCCTGCTGCTTCCAGGTGCTGATGGTCCTCAACGATTGTCCACGAGGTGGAAGACCTAATTTACAGCATGATGACATACAGTGGGTAGACTGTTTCTATTTAGATTGAACAAACCCCTCCCCTCCTCCCCCCCCCCCCCCCCCACATCCGTTTTCTCGGAGCAAGAAAAGGCTCCGGGCGCAGAGTCCGATGAAGAGAGCACACCCCTTCACCCCCTTTTCCTAACCAGCCCGTTTAGCATCAACCCTGGCCAGCCAATGAAAACGCGCCTTTGCTAGAGGCGAAGGCCCGGAGATACGAAACAGCTGGGCGGCGTCTTCTCTCCCGAAGGAAACAACTTTGAACTGCAGAGACAATGTCGTCTAAACCCAAACAGATGTGGTTTGCGCCTGGTTTTGATCCTCTCGGAGACTTTTCCCTTCAAAACGCCCGCAGAGGCACAGACGTGATGACTTGCAGATGTTGGCACGCCGTCCGCGTCTCTGAGTACATCTCACCTTAGTCAGCAGATCGGGGACGCCCAGGACGGCGGGGGGGAGCAGTGCTGTGGGGGCGAGAAGGGGGGACAGGCTGGCCTTGGGGTTTGCCCCTGAGGCCCAGGAGCCGAAAAGGGGGGGGGGGAGGCACATGCTGTGTTCCATTGGGCTCTCCGTGGCTCCCCGTGCCCTGGCCACGGTGTGGGATCTGACGCAGAGAATCGCTCTGGAGATGAATCACACAGTGTGGACGCTCTCTGCTTTCTGTGCCCGGAGCTCATCGCCGTCCACTAGCACCCACGTCCGCCTGCATCCGGGGTGGGGCGCCCCGAGGCTGGGAGGAGAAACCGCTGGAGCAGAGCTGGTTTGGAACGGGCAGCGTCCCCGCCGGCTGCGATGGAATCTGAGAAAGTGCCCCACACCCTCTGTCCACTGCGGAGGTGCGGGGTCCTCCCTGGGCCACGCGCCCGGAGATTGGAGGGCGGGCGGTGTGGACAGGCATTTTATCCGACTTTCCCCTTTCTCTCTCCCTCTTCTCCCCACGGAGTGCAGGGAGGGGGTCTGTGACGGGGTGGGAGAATGAGGTCCCTGGAAGGAACCAAAGGAGATACCCCCCGGGGCAGCCTGAAGCCCCAATGTCCAGCACCCGGGGTCCCCACCACCCCGCACCCTGGGTTCCCGCCACCCAGCACCCGCAATGGCAGGGACGGCCGGCTCCACTCAGCGTCCCTTCCAGGCGCCTCCTCCTGGGTTTCTACGATTCCCTCCATCATCACCGCCCTTAAAAGCATTTAAACGACAATCTGGGACCGAGGAAATGAGATGCATATACTTGTTGGCACATTTTGAAAAGAGCAGTAAGTGTGTGGCTGTGAGGGTGTCTATGTGTGTGTGTCTGTGTGTATGAGTGTGTGTGCATATGAGTGTGAGTATGTCTGTCTCTGTGTGTGTCTGTGTGAGTGTGTGTGTGTGTGTGTGTCTGTCTCTGTGTGTGTGTGTCTATCTGTGTGTGTGTGTGTGTCTGTCTCTGTGTGTGTCTGTGTGAGTGTCTGTATGTGTGTGTCTGTGTGTATGAGTGTGTGTGCATATGAGTGTGAGTATGTCTGTCTCTGTGTGTGTCTGTGTGAGTGTGTGTGTGTGTGTGTCTGTCTCTGTGTGTGTGTCTATCTGTGTGTGTGTGTGTGTGTGTGTCTGTCTCTGTGTGTGTCTGAGTGTCTGTATGTGTGTGTCTGTGTCTGTGTGTGTAAGTGCATCTGTGTGTGAGAGTGTGTCTGTGTGTGTGAGTGTGTCTGTCTCTGTGTGTGTATGTGTCTCTGTGTGTGTGTGTGTCTGTCTCTGTGTGTGTCTGTGTGAGTGTCTGTATGTGTGTGTCTGTGTGTGTAAGTGCATCTGTGTGTGAGAGTGTGTCTGTGTGTGAGAGTGTGTCTGTCTGTGTGTGTGAGTGTGTCTGTCTCTGTGTGTGTGAGTGTGTCTGTCTGTGTGTGTGTCTGTGTGTGTCTGTCTCTGTGTGTGTCTGTGTGAGTGTCTGTGTCTGTGTGTGTGTGCCTGTGTGTGTGCCTGTGTGTCTGTGTATGAGGTGTGAGTGTGTCTGTCTGTGTGTGTGTGTGTGTGTGAGTGTGTCTGTTTGAGTATGTCTGTGTGTCTGAGTGCTGTCTGTGTGTGTCTGTGTGTGTGAGGTGTGAGTGTGTCTGTCTCTGTGTGTCTGTGTATGTGCAGGGAGTGTGTAAAGCAGGGGTGGAGAACCTTTTCTCTACCAAGGGCAATTGGATACTCGTAACATCCGTCAGATTTTGGCCACACGGAACCAGGAACCACCCACTTAAAACTTAGCCTGCCTATTAGGCCAGACACTCATTAACTCGCCCCTCATGCCGGGGCAGGGCCAGGCCACGGGATTTCATGGCCTTAAACCACCCACGGGCCGGACATTCCCAGACCTGTGAAAGGCACAGAGCGGGGTGCGAAGGCCGGGGTGGTGGTGGATTTGAGCCACCGTGTTGGGAAACCAGCCCAGTGGTGGCACTGGAGGCAAAAGGCCAGTTTATCAGCCAGAATTTTCTAGAACTAGGGCCGGTTTATCATTGTTTTCTGGAACCGGGGCTGGTTTATCAGCGTTTTCTAGAAGTAGGGCTGGTTTATCAGCTGACATTTTCTGGAACCGGGTGAGCTCCTGCAGCAGCTGCTCTGTGCAGTGTCTTTCCCCACCCCCCTCGGGCATTAGTGCGGGGTGAGGTCATGGAGCCGCAGACTCCTGGGCAGCCCTGACCTGGCACTGTGTGTGAGTGTCATTGTTGGAAAAATGCAGTGTTTACTCTGCTGGAGTCTCCCCGTCCCTTCCCTCCCCGCGGGGGTCATCCCACCATCTGCCTGCTTCCTGGTCCCTCGGGGAGGGACGGCTCCTGCCCCAGAGTCTGATGGTCGGGTTCCCCTGCCAGGGTGTCCTGAGCGGGGATGGAGAGAGGGAGGGGGGAAGGAGGGGGAGGGAGTGAGAGGGAAAGGAGGGGGTGAGGGAGGAAGGGAAGCAGAGAGGAGGCCGGCTGGCCCATCAGGCAGTGACTCATTGCTCCAGAGGCTGCCTGGATCCAGCTGCCTGGGGTGTGGGGAGGGTCCGGAGCCTGCAGGGCAGATGGGGGTCGGGACTGGACAGAGGCCCCTTCTCCCAGTGCTGGGGGCCTGAGCTGGGGCAGAGGAACTCAGGGTGTACCATCCCCTGCTGGGGGCAGATCTGAGTGGGAAGGCCAGGCCCCCGACAGTGTGACGCGTGACCCGGAAGGCGAGAGGGGGAGGCCTGGGTCAGCGAGCACAGAGCCGGGCTCGGAGGCAGGATTTTAACTGTGATTTTAGGCGAATGATTACCATGTTTTTTCATGCCTGTGTCAACGAGGAGGTTTGGAGACGCTTTTTCTAAAGATCCTTCCAACTAGGAAAGGCTCTCGCCATGACCGACTTTTGTCACTTTTTAAAAATACACATATTTTATTTTATTTTATTTTTTTATGAAGAGCAAGGGAGAGGGATAGAAAGCCAGAAACATTGATGAGGGAGAAACACCGATCAGCTGCCTCCTGCACACACCCCCCACTGGCTTTGTGCCCGCACCTGACGTACATGCCCTGGACCGGAATCGAACCCGGGACCTTTGAGTTCGCAGACCCCGCACAAATCAGTCAGGGCTTGTTGCTCCTTTTAATTTTAGAAACAACACGTTTAACTCACAACATTTCAGCGACCCAATGGGTCGCAGCGGGGGGTGGGAGAGGCGAAACTAAAAGGGAGAGACAAAGACAAACAGCGCGGTGAGGAGAGGTGGCAGCCCCCCGTCTGGGGGTGGTGCGGGGTCTTCCTCGTCCCCTGCGTCTGGCTCAGACCCCGCAGCAGCCTGCCCAGGATCGGGCACCCCTGGAGAGGACTGCAACGTGTCTACTCCCTGGGGATGGACATCAGTCGGGGGCAGCCTTCACCCCAACACCCCCAAACGCCCATCTAACACTGAGCAACCCGGGGCCCGTGGTCGGGGCCGCAGCGAGTCTCCCAGCGCAGCGGCCAGCCCAACCCGAACCCCGTGGCTCTGCCTCCTGCTGACGCGGGACGCGAGGGGCTGTTCCCGGCCACGTGCCCGGCCAGTGGACACTCTGTTGTCACGGGGGGTGGGGGGGCATGCAGACGAGGTCACAGGGGGGTGGGGGAGATCATGGCATTGACCGCATTCCCCGTGGGGACGCTGACGACACGGTGCCGGTGCCTCCCCGTGTGCAAGCCCCACGGCAGCCCGTGGCCACAGGGACTCTGCACACACCTGCTTCTTTTGCACAACCACCTCATGGCTCCTGCTCGACCCGGCTCCTCTCGTGCCCACCTGCCAATGCCACAAACTGCCCTGCCCCCCTTGGGGGGGCAGCAAAGGAGGGTAAACAGAGGCTCTGCCCCGTCAGGCTGACCTCTGGCGGGAGGCAGACCCGGAGCTGTGTGTGTCGTCTTGAGCAGGAAGTGCAGGCGACGAGAGGCCAGGGGAGCCGCAGGGAGAGAGGACGCGGGGAGGGCGGAGAATGCCCGACTACGGGATGAGGTTCGGAGCCAGCGCTCACCTTCCCCTGCGCAGCCGGGAGGCCGAGCTCTGCCTGGGACCGGCACAGCACCCGCCTCACGTCCTGTTGGGACGCACGTCAGCAGGGCTGGGACACGGCTGGCGCTCAAACCTGCACGTGTCTCCCCGTGACACCCCCTCCGCCCAGGGCGCAGGCCCGGCTGGTGCTTCCTGCCTCACTGACTCGGATCGGCCACAGCGCGGGCACCCAGAAAAAGCGGGCACCTCTTTCCCGGATGGTTTCCCCTCCGCCTCCCGGTCCGGACCCCCGGCCGCGTGAACGAAGGGTGAAGCCTGGCTCTCAGCAGAGCTCAGCGGGCGGGCTCCACCACAGGCTTCGGGGCGTCGGGTCAAAGAGGGGCAGGGAGGGCCTGTGGGCGGCTGCCCTGAGAGCCACCCTCCCCCCTGGCCCCCCGCAGCTGGGATTTTATGGGCCTTGAAATGAGGCTCCCGGAGGACTGACAGCACAGGAAGCGGCGGCCGGCGAGCAGTCGACACAGGGCTCCTCCGCGCGGCTCAGGACCTGGCTCTGAACGCAGTTTCTCCACACGTTTCCAGTGGAACGGAGACCCCAGGGGCCGCTTTAAAGCCTGAGAAATAAATGGCGTGTGCAAGCGCCCCATTGGGCAAACTTGCCAGCTGATCCGAGCACTGCTGGCGACGCTGATCAAAGAGCTGGGGGCCCGCAGGGGAGCGCCCAGGCAGCCCTCCATGCTCCCCGCTCTCCCAGCTCGGGGCACGTCCGCACACACGCACACATGCACACATATGCACAAGCAAACACACACACACACACATGCGCAAGCAAACACAGGCACACACATGCACACATGCACAAGCAAACACAGGCACACACATGCACACATGCACAAGCAAACACAGGCACACACATGCACACATGCACAAGCAAACGCAGGCACACACATGCGCAAGCAAACACAGGCACACACACATGCACAAGCAAACAGGCAGAGGTGAGTGCACGCACACACATGCATGCACACATATGTGAGCACATATGCACACACAAACACAGGCAGAGGCGAGTGCATGCATATACACATATATGTACACACATAGACACGTGCAAAGCATACACTCGCCTATGAGCACACACATACATACACGCACAGCCATGTGTACATGCAGACACAAAAATGGGCACACATCCCCACATGTACATACACATGCATTTCATGTAGGGCATGATGACATGAGGGGTAGGTATATACTTTTATTTGCCAGACTTATTTAAAAAATAAAAATTGGGTGTGTAGGGACTTCCTCCAATGAGACACATCAGCAGGATTAACTTCCAGGGTAATGAAATAAGAAGTCTCGCTCGTCCTGGGGATAAACGCTCAGAAGAGACTTTGAGAGCCAGGCTTTGGTGTCCAGTCCACAGCTGATCAGGGTCAGTTCCTCGCCATCTCACTGCTCAGCTGAAGGAAAACTAGGAATATATTGGGTCATGGAGAGATGCCTCTGGTTATGATGTGCTCGTTTGCATGTGTGTGTGCCTATGTGTTTACACATGTATCTCTGTGTTTGCATGGGTGTCTCTGTATGCACATGTGTCTCTTTGTGTGTCTGTGTGTACACGTGTGTGTATTGTCTCTGAGAAGAAAGAGCTTTCAGTCCCCAGCTTCTCCCGAAAGGCCCAGGAGCGGGGGCCAGTGCCGTCGGCAGGGGTGCGCTCGGCCTCCTCTCCTCAGAGCCCCGCAGGGCGGCCGGCCGGTCAGACTGGGTGAGGACAGTGGGACTGGAGCAGCTGGCGAGGCCTGCGATGGGCCATCGGCCGCGGGCACAGCAGGGGCCCTGAGTGCTCCCAGCAGACGCCTCCATCCGGGACCTGTGTCCTCTGCATGGGCGTCTGCCCTTCCTGCGAGCCGGACCCCAGCGTGGGGCTGACTGCCTGTGACGCGGTGGTGAGAGAGCACGAGGACGGGACGGAGCCACGTGGGAGGAGGAACGCAGACGGCATGCCCACAGGCTGGCCACGGGCCCACCTCCAGGCCGGACACTGGTGGGAGCTGCTGAGCTTTTGTCACGGACACGGCGTGGGTTTGTTTACTTCAGTGGGGAGTGCGGCCCCTCGGCCAGAGGCACAGAGCCCCCCAGCCTGGGACACACGCTCGCTCCCCCCACATCACCCTCTGTGGGGAGGAGGGAGCCCCATGTCGCCCTCTGTGGGTAAGGAAGGAGGAGCCCCCAGGTCACCCTCTGCGGGAAGCAGGGAGCCGGTGGGTTAGAGCAGGTGCTGTGTGAGCGGGGCCGGAGGGACGGCAGGCCGAAACAGACAGGGCACTGAGCGCGATGAGCGAATGGCATCGCGGTGAACCTAAAGAGACACCCCACGCGGGGCCCGGACGTGCCA
This sequence comes from Antrozous pallidus, assembly GCA_027563665.1. Lineage (NCBI taxonomy): Eukaryota > Metazoa > Chordata > Mammalia > Chiroptera > Vespertilionidae > Antrozous > Antrozous pallidus. Next base: position 58,062,737 of record CM050524.1, read on the forward strand.
GGTGCTCACGAAGCTCGGCCACCATTACTGCGTGGGGCCTGCTGCTGCCGTTTAATTAAAGTCCATTCTTACGGACCTCAGAGAGAGGGGGCGAGCGATGGAAGCATCAACGATGAGAGAGAATCATCCATCGGCTGCTCTCGCACACCCCACACGGGATCGAGCCCACAACCCGGAGGGGAACGGAACCGGGAACGGAACCGTGACTTCCTGGTTCACAGGTCGATGCTCCACCACCGAGCCACAGCATCTGGGCCCCTGCTGCTGTTGGGGACGGAGGGTGAAGAGGGGGTGTCCTTTCTTGCTGACCCCGGGGTGTCTGAAACCAGGCACATCCTCCCGTTCCCTCTCTGCTCTTGTCTCCATATCCCCTTCCCCTCACCCCAGTGTTGCAGGACCTGGTTCTAGGGCCGTGGTCGGCAAACTGCGGCTCATGAGCCACATGCGGCTCTTTGGCCCCTTGAGTATGGCTCTTCCACAAAACACCACGGCCTGGGCGAGTCTATGTTGAAGAAGTGGCGTTAGAAGAAGTCTAAGTTTAAAAAATGTGGCTCTCAAAAGAAATGTCCATCGCTGTCCTGTTGATATTTGGCTCTGTGGACGGATGAGTTTGCCCACCACTTAGTTGCTCCTAACTCCTAGGGGGTTAGGAGCCCATGAAGAGATGGCCCGGTCCAGGAGCCACTCTGAGCCCCTACCAGCTCTGTGGGGCTCACGTAGAACTTCCCAGCAATATGTGAGCGTCCCATCCCTGACACCGGGGCTAGAAATCACAGGCTCCCCGTTTTCGGGATGACACACCAAGGCTCAGGGAGTGGCGTGGATGTTACGAGGCGAACGGAGGCAGAGTGAGGGTGAAGCCACAGGTTCCTACTTCCCACGTGGCTTTCCTAGGGACTGTAGAGCCTTGGCCCCAGCGACAGTGGGGGCTGGTGTGGGAAATGGGGTCACGGGTGGTCCTGGGGGTCCTGGGAGGAGAGAGGAGGAGGGACACCGCCAGCCGTTGGCATGTTCCCATCACAGCTCCAGCAAGTCCCTGTCCCTCCCCAGAGGCGAGCGCGAGGTGGCCGGTTGGGACCCCAAACTTGGCCACGGCCCCTGAGGGTCAGACGGGGAACACTGAGATGCGGGATCAGCTTAGCGGCGAGGCTTTATTTCCTTTCTTGCCAGCCCAGACAAAGCGGCCCTTACTCACTAGGAGAACAAGGTGTCAGGAAGAAACCGGCTCTTCCTTTGGGGTAAACAAATAGCATCTTTTCGCCCGACCGGAGTCAGCAGCCGCAGGGAATGATGTCTGTCTTCGCGACCTCGGCTGTGTGCGCTGGTCACCTCTCTGTTGAATTGCTTTCGCTTTCATTATTTATGGCTGGAGAGGGTCTTGGCTTTGCCTCCCCGGTTTCGGGGCGCCTGTGTGCACAGGTGTCTCCGCTCGGCTCTGAAGTCTGGCGGAGCCGCGCCCAAGAGCAACGCTCCGGCCTCTGAGCTCCGGCCTCTGAGCCCCGGCCTCTGACAATGCGGTCCGTCGTCCTGGCCGAGGACAGAGCTCATTGCCCACAGGACGTCAGCGTCGCTGGGTCTGAACGCAGCCAGAGTCTCCAACACGTTTAGGGGAAACAACAGCCCCGTCTGAGGGTCTGTCTTTGTTTCCAAATATTATGTGTTGGAGTAAATCAGATTCTGGCGGCGTGGGGAACAGCGTGTATTTAAATGGTGATTTCTTTCTTTTGCAGGAAAATGGCCCGGTTCCCAGGGGACTCGGGGTACGCAGAGCCTCATCCTTAACATCTGAGCCTCGGGGCCTCCAAGTGGCTCTGGGCTGTGATCGGAGTCCTTGGACTGGAGCGCGTGGTGGCGGGTGTGGAGCCAGAGCGTGTACGGATTCGTGTGAGTGTGAGAGAGGGTATGTGGGTTTGTGTGTGAGAAAGTGTGTTTGTGTGAGTGTAAGACTGTCTCTATATGAGTGTGTGTGTGTATGTGAGAGTATGCAGGTTTCTGTGAGAGTGTGTTTGTGTGTGTGTGTGTGAGTGTATGACTGTGTGTATGTGAGTGTGTGTTTGTACCTATGTGTGTTTGTGTGGGTGTGTATGTGGGTTTGTGTGTGAGGGTGTTTTTGTGTATGACTGTGTGTATATGAATGTGTTTGTTTGTATCTGTGTCTATGTGTGAGTGTGTGTGAATACATAGGTTTGTGTATTAAAGTAAGTGTGTGTATGACTGTGTGTATATGAGTGTGTGTGTGTATGAATGTGAGAGTATGTGGGTTTGTATGTGAGAAGTGTGTGTCTGTGTGTATATGAGTGTGTGTATATGTGGGTTTGCGTGTAAGAGAATGTGTGTGTATATATGTGTGTATATGAGTATGTGTGTGAGTATGTGGGTTTGTGTGTGAGAGTGTGTGTGTGAGTGTCTGGCTGTGTGTATATGAGAGAAAGTGTGTGTGTGTTTGTGAGAGTGTATGACTGTGTGTATGAGTATGTATGTCAGTGTGTGTGTGTGTGTGTGTGTGTATGAGAGAGAGAGTGTGTGGGTTTGTATGTGAGAGTGTGTGTGAGTGTCTGGCTGTGTATATATGAGAGAGAGTGTGTGTGTGTATGTGAGAGAGAGAGAGTGTATGACTGTGTGTATGAGTGTGTATGTGTGTGTGTGTATGTGTGAGAGAGAGTGTATGACTGTGTGTATGAGTGTGTATGTGTGTGTGTGTATGTGTGAGAGAGAGTGTATGACTGTGTGTGTGAGAGTATGTGGGTTTGTGTATAAGAGTGTGTGTGTGAATATGTGTGAGAGTATGTGGGTTTGTGTGTGAGAGTGTGTGTGTGTGAGAGAGAGTGTATGACTGTGTGTGTGAGAGTATGTGGGTTTGTGTGTAAGAGAATGTGTGTGTGTGTGAGAGAGGGTGTATGACTGTGTGTGTGAGAGAGAGTATGTGGGTTTGTGTGTAAGAGAATGTGTGTGTGAGAGAGGGTGTATGACTGTGTGTGTGTGTGAGAGTATGTGGGTTTGTGTGTAAGAGTGTGTGTGTGAGAGAGGGTGTATGACTGTGTGTGTGTGAGAGAGTATGTGGGTTTGTATGTAAGAGAATGTGTGTGTGTGTGTGTGTGTGTGTGTGTGTGTGTGTGTGTTCTGTGTGGCTGAACCCACCCCCCTCAGGCTCACTGTAACCCTCTACACGGCATTACCCCAATGTCTGCATTAAAGGGCCGAAGAGAGAGCCTGTCTCCGCACTGAGGACGCTGCAGTGTGGCCGAGGGGGAAACTGAGTCAGACCTCCAGCCCTGGGTCCCGTCTCTCCTGTGGAAGGCAGAGCCTCCAGGCTCGCTGCTGCATAAACACGGCTGTTCACGGGTTACCCGCCTGTTCTCAGTCACTGTCCGGAGGGCAGCGTGCTCTTCGGGGAGCGGCCCCCTCCTCCCCCCCTCTGCCTCCCCTGGAGTGTGACTGACCCCCCTCCAGCCCGTGCCTCCCGGAGAACGAACCCCGGAAATGTGGCTGCTCTTGCCGTCCCTGCGGGAGGGGAAAGGCCAGGCTGACATGGGGAAGACGCCGGCTTCTGACGGGAGCTCGTCTGCTAATGCCGTGAGCGAGCGGGGCCGGAGCATCAGGGGACAACGTGGAGGCCGAACCCACTGCCCGCCTCCTTGGAAAACGAGGGGTCTGCGCTGGCCATGCGCCCGCCCACCATCCGCCGTGGGCCCGGGGCCTGTCAGTCTTTTCAGGGGGAGTGCCTGTGTCCCCACCAGTGGCAGTGGTGATGCCGGGGGAAGGAGTGGAGGGGGAGACAGCACATGCCTGGTCGGGGGCGGGGAACCTCTTTCCTGCCAAGGGCCATCGGGATATTGGTGACATCATTCGAGGGCCACCCCCAACTGTCCAGGTGAAAAGTAGCCTGCTCTCTGTGGCCCCACGTTTGATTAACTCGCCCCTCATGCCTTGGCGGGGCCAGGCCACAGGATTTTGCATTATGCGGCCCTTGGGCTGGACGTTCCCCACCCCTGCTTTAGAGCACGTGGACCGGGACCGAGCAGAGGGCTGTGCAGGGAAAGGACGGAGTGATGCTGCCTGGTACCTTCTCTGACGGAGGAAATGGGAGATTCAATGATGGCGATCATCACCTGCTCACACCAGATGCCTCGGGGTAGAGGCCCCAACAGGGACTGTGGGAGGGCAGGTATGAGAAACGGGGCGGCGAAGAGAGAATCTGGAGAGCATAGCCTCAATCGATACCTTTGCATTTTGGTTATTTCTGGGTATTTCACCGTTGAAAGACTCCGATCCAAGGAAGGAAGGCTCGGAGGTATGAAGAGGCTAAGGATACGGTGGAAACTGAGGCAATCAGACTGGGCAGAGAGGGCTCCACACGCGTGGGACACGCATCTCAGGATGAAACCTGGGAGGAGCAGGAGCAGCACGGAGCAGCGATGGGCTGGTTTCGGGGAGCACCAGCCCGGGAGGACTGGGCCAGCCTCCCACAAATAGCACAGGACAGGAAGCAGTTTACAGGTCCAAAGCGTTTCCGTGGAACCTGGCCCCTGCACTGTAGGGGTGGTAGACATGTGTGCATGTGTGTGTGTGTGTGTGTTACACATATGTGCAGACTCACGTTGGAAAGTGCAGGTGGGGTCACACAAGGTGAGCTCACTGCCACTCCTTCCCTCAAAGACCTTCTTCAAAGAGGCGCCAGTCCCAGGTCCCGGGTATTGGGACTCAGGCGGCATCTTTGGGGCCACCATTCAGCTCACTGCCCAGCTCAGAAACAAAACTGAGCTCGTATCCTTGTCTGATTCAACGTTTCACTACCACAGCATCGCCATGAGTGAGGGACGGAGCCCACGGACGCCAGGAATCCAGGGAAGACGAGCAACCACTGTGAAGGTGCGGACAGGGAGAGACAGAGGAGGGGGAGGAGGTAAATCAAGAATAGTTCATGGTCCACATGGAGGCTGAGCAACACTCGAAGGGCAAGTAGCATTCGAACCCTGGGCCTTCCTTCCATTTAACAGATAACGATGAACCGACAGGCAGAATCCATGTGAACCTGCCACGCACCGAGCGTTGAATACCGTGTGGGGTCACTCTTAGGACATGTTGTCCCTTTCCCAAGACCCGCCAAACCCATTGTCCACACTGCGGATTCCCTCTCCGCTGCAGAGTGGCAGGCCTGTTACCCTCCACAAGGCCTTCCTCTCTTCCGTTTCCCTTAACACACAGGGCGGTTTTAATAAATCCTTCCCAAAGTCATCCATTCTTGAAGATAATCCGAAGCCAGGCCCTTTATGCTGGAACATGCTGCCACCTGCAGGGCGCCGGGGGAAGTGCAGTTCTCACACTCCAGCCCTGTGGGCAAGAGGCGGGGCTGCCTGGGAGCCAGGGCCCCAGCTGGGAGCCAGGGGCCTCAGCCAGGGCCCGCTCTGAGGGGTAATTGTCAGCAGATGTCAATCACAAACACCTGCAGGTAAGACAGCAGAAGCTGCCCCAGGTTCCTGAATTTCAGAAAAGGCGCAGGTTCAGCTTGGAGGAGATTATTTGATCATTGAAACCTGTGGCTTCCCAAGTATCAGCTCCTGCTCAGCAGCAAGGCGGGGGGGGGGGCCCTGTTAGAAATGCAGACTGGTCAGAACCCGTGTGTGTGTGTGTGTGTGTGTGTGTGTGTGTGTGTGCCCTGTTAGAAATGCTAACTGGTCAGAACCCGTGTGAGTGTGAGTGTGTGTGTGTGTGTGTGTGCCCTGTTAGAAATGCTAACTGGTCAGAACCCGTGTGAATGTGTGTGTGTGAGTGTGTGTGTGCGCCCTGTTAGAAATACAAACTGGTCAGAACCCGTGTGTGTGTGTGTGTGTGTGTGTGTCCTGTTAGATATGTTAACTGGTCAGAACCCGTGTGTGTGTGTATGTGTGTCCTGTTAGAAATGTTAACTGGTCAGAACCTGTGTGTGTGTGTGTGTGTGTGTATCTGCCCCTGAGGTTTGAGAACTGAGGGGTCTGTGCTTGGAAGCGGGGTCCACAGAGAGGATGGGTCGAGGTGCTCAGAGAAGTGGGAGGGGCAGCGAGAGAGACCAACCCAACCCGGGTGGGCCAAGGGGAGACATTCATCTCCAAGCAGCGGGACCCCTGGGGCGGCCGCACCCTGCCCCAAGGCCTGTCTCTCTGGCTAGAGCTCGTTTCCCACAAACACTGAATCACACACGTGCCGGCTTAGGCTGTGCCCTGTGTCCTCTTCATTAACACCACTCGTCCGGATGGCGCCAAAGCCCCGGAACGGGACTCACACACACGACCAAACCCGAAGCCCAAGCCCCTGACTGTCGAGAAGATGTGTCGTCCTGTTTCGCCTCCCTTAAATCAGCTTAAGCAACAATCAATGAAGGTCATTATCAGCGAACCTCCCAACGCCCTCGAGGCCCGGAGAACATTCCCATTTGCAAACGTGGATTTGAGATCAAGTCATGCTCCTGTGATGGTGTCAGCAGCTCAGGACCTGTCCTCACCACACAGCACATAACCCCCTGGGGTTTAAGGACATAACTCCCTGGGGTTTAAGGACATTATCCCCTGGGGTTTAAGGACATAACCTGGGGTTTAAGGACATACTCCCTGGGGTTTAAGGACATACCCCCTGGGGTTTAAGGACATAACCTGGGTTTTAAGGACATAACCTGGGTTTTAAAGACATACCCCCTGGGGTTTAAGGACATAACCTGGGTTTTAAGGACATAACCTGGGTTTTAAAGACATACCCCCTGGGGTTTAAGGACATAACCTGGGGTTTAAGGACATAACCTGGGTTTTAAAGACATACCCCCTGGGGTTTTCCGTCTCTTTAGCTAAAAGCGTCCCAGAGCGGGAGGTGCTGTGAGCGTACTGGGAAAACCTGGGAAACACAAAGCTGCCAGGAGGAAAGAAGCCACACCGATATTTCTCTTACCTGGCAGCCACTCCCGAGGGAGGGTGACAGGTCACAGGACACGAGGCCCCGGGGAGCCGGCCGGAGAGGACCGTGGGCAGGAGGCTAGGCGCTAGGCAGCGGTTCAGCCGCATCCCACCTGCCCAGCCGCTCGCCGCAGGTGCTGCGGGTTTAGAAAATTCCGGGGCACATGGGCTGACAATGGCTGATCGACCTGCGTGAAGGGTGCGGCAGGATCCTCACCCGCCCGATGTGGCGGACACGGGTTGGCCGATCCCGATGACAGGCAGGGGAGGAGGCTGAGGTGGAGCAGGTCACACGGACACCACGCCGGCCTTCCCGACCTCCTCGCCCCCCGGGTAGCAGGGGCCGGGCCGTGTTGTGGACACACCCCTTCGGGGGATCAGGTGGGCCGAGAGGACTCAGAGCGGAGGGAGCCGGGGGTAAGGGGTGGGGAGGACGGACGGTGACCAGACAAGGCTGCCCGGGGTGCATGGGGCGGCCTGGTGGGGCCGGAGCCACAGCTCCGGCCAGAGGCTGGGACACCAGGGGGCGGGGGCGTCTCAGGCTGGACTTTGAGTCTGGCATCGTGTGAAGCTGGAGCTGAGCATGCAGAAGGGGGGGCCCTGGGTTTCTGAGCCGGGAATGACCCCGAGGGGAGAGATGACTTAAACACGCAGAGAGTTTTGAGTTGAAATGACTTCAGAGTTTGCCCCTCGGGTGCAGAGTGCCCTGTGCTCCGAAATGAAGGGCTGCCTGCAAATTCTGACCGATACGCCAGCCGTGGGAAAAGGACAAGGTGTGGCGAGGACTCAGGACGGGGACGACGGGTCACGGCAGCTCCGCCCGCTCCCCTCTGCCTGCAGCCCCTACACACAGGCAGTTCTCATGGGGAAGGGCCCTCCCTGGGGCGGGGACTGGCCGGTGTCCGCCGAGGGCATCCTTCCGGGCCAGGCTCTTACTGTTCACATAATGCACAGGGGCGACAGGCGGGCAGGGTGGCCCGGGACTGGCACAGGGACACCCCTTCTTCCCGAAGCTCAAGTCCTCTGGCTGCGGCAGGTCCCAGCTCACACGTGGTCTCAGTCGCTGGGTGGTCCCATGCGATTCGGGGCAGCTCAGAAAAAGGCCGCCTTTGACATTGGACTTGGGCTGAGATGAAACACCCCCCTGACCCTGAGGCTGAAATACACTGAATTGTCCTGGCCTGCAACTTCCAGCTGTGGCCACTGGAGGGCGCCCGGCGACAACATGACTGTCCCCTGCTAAGGCCTTCCCTTGCCCACGGGGACCACGTTCCCTGCCCCAATGCAGTCTCTCCTTTCACAGGTGAAATCCTATCCTTCCCTGATGCCGAGTTTCAAAGAGCAATCTCATAGAAGAACCAGACATCACAAGGGCCCTCGTTTCCGGAACCCTCCTTTTCGCCCCACTCACGGGAACCTCGGGGGGGTCCCTTGCAGGAGAAAGGACAGGAGGGTCCCCTCACCAGGGCCTGAGGTGGTTCTAGAAGCACCACAGAGCAGGCCTGCACGAGCCGCCCGCTGGCGTGGCCGGGGCAGCAACATGGAACGGACGGCCACATCCTGAGAGCAGAAGGGACTCGGACACGAATGTGGGTCCCCGTCAGCAGTGCCCCCAGACCGCCACCGGGGCCCGCTCCGCGGGTGCTGCCCGGCTCAGGCCCGGCCCCTGCCTGTCCTCCATAGGCCCGTGACTCCCCACAGGTCCACCTTCCAAACTGAATTCTTCTCTTTGACCCGCCCTCCCGGGCTTCCCCGTTTACTTCCAAGAACGCACATACCGATGTTCTAGGGACACGTTTTCGTGTTTTGTGCTTCCCATGCACTCGGACATTTGCTGCCCTCTTAGTATAGTCTAGGTCCATGGTCAGCAAACTGCGGCTCTTTGGCCCCCTGAGTGTGGCTCTTCCACAAAACACCACGGCCTGGGCGAGTCTATGTGGAAGAAGTGGCGTTAGGAGAAGTTTAAAAAATGTGGCTCTCCAAAGGAATGTCCATCACTGTGCTGTTGATATTGGGCTCTGTTGACTGATGAGTCTGCCGACCTCTGGTCTAGGGTCCTCCCCGGGCGTGGGGGGCAGTGTGAAAAGAAGGCCCAGTCCCAGTCTGGGAAAAGTCCCGGTTTGGGGAGACGGGAGGGCGGCCATCAGGATGGGTGAGCCGTGTGACAGACAGAAGGAGAGGGGCCAGACACGTTCACCGGTGTTCGTCCGAAACAGGCTGGGGCCCCCGGGGTCCGAGGGAGAGGAAGCCGGGCCCAAACCCGTGCTCAGCTGCAGGCGAGAGCACGGGGCTCTGGCAGGGGGAGCCCTCAGGCCCCGGGTGACGAGCAGAGTTGGAGCACTCCCCTCACCAAGGCACCGGGAGCTCACAGGCCGGCGGCCAACGGGACAGCTGTCTGTTATGGGGACTTTCCCAGAGGCCAGAGCCTAGCCCTATGGGGACACTGTGGAGCCTGGCTGGGAGAACCCTGTGCCTGGGAGGCTGGTCAGGTGCGTGGTCAGGGCGGGTGGTCAGGACAGGTGATCAGGGCGGGAGGTCAGGCAGGTAGGTGGTCAGGGTGGGTGGTCAGACAGGTGGTCAGGACGGGTGATCGGAGCAGGTGATCAGGGCGGTGGTCAGGATGGGTGATCGGGGCAGGTGATCAGGGTAGTAGATCGGGGTGGGTGGTCAGGGCTGGTGGTAAGGGCGGGTGGTCAGGGCAGGTGGTCAGGGCGGGTGGTCAGGGCTGGTGGTAAGGGGGTTGGTCAGGGTGGGTGGTCAGGGCTGGTGGTAAGGGGGGTGGTCAGGGCTGGTGGTCAGGGTGGGTGGTCAGGGTGGGTGGTCAGGCGGGAGGTCAGGGCGGATGCTGGGAGGTTTCCTGGGAAAAGGTGTGGACTGGTGAATGAGACCATGTACCGTGTGTTCAGTAGAACACCGACTTTTCAGAGATTTACTTCCGGAGGACAGAGGGTCACACGTGGGTGTGGGGCCGGCTGCCTCCGCCATGGGCACTGGGGACGTGGTCACAGCGGCCAGCTTCCTGTTCCTGTTTCAGTGCCTTCTCAGCGAGACGGAGACACCGGGAGAGCCTGGCCCTCCGCCTGCAGCTCGAGATGCCTGACCGGGTGACAAGCGTCCCCACGCCTGCGGCTCGCACCCAGTCTGGGCAGAGGAGCCACCCCGGGTGCAATCCGCTGTGTCCTGCACCGGGGCCCCCAGCCTGGGCCCTGAGCTGGGCGGTTCCGGGAGAACAGGTGTTAAAATAAAACCTGGATGAATGCAGCCCCGATGAGGTCACTGCGAGAATTTCTAGAATTACTCTTCCCCGACAAATGGCTCCCACAAGCCCCGGCCGTTTCTTATCTGGAGGCGCACGGGGGACACTAAATCTTCCGGCCGCAGGCCGGGGCAGCGGGCCGGGGCTCCATTCATCACGCAGCGGCTCCGGACGCTCACGCCACAGCCCGGGGGAGGGGCGGCCCCGGAGACGTCGCTCTGGCCTCTGCGGGGCGTCCCGGGCCAGGGCGCCTCACGGAGCCCACACAGGGCGAGGGCGCCCCCCATGGGCTTGCATTTAAACTCATTTCTCTAAATGAAGTCTTTCAAGATACAGAGATTGAAGGATTTAAGGGTTAGTGAGCTCCAGGAGGGTGAGTTTGTGTGTGTGCTTGTGTGTATATTCTATCTATCGTCTATCTATCTATCTATCTATCTATCTACCTACCTACCTACCTACTATCTATCTATCTATCAACTATCTACCTACCATCTATCTACCTACTATCTATCTATCTATCTATCTATCTATCTATCTATCATCTATCATATCTACCTACCTACGATCTATCTACCTACCATCTATCTACTATCTATCTATCTATCTATCTATCTATCTACCATCTACCTACCTACCATCTATCTACCTATCTACTTACCATCTATCTTCTATCATCTACTATCATCTATCTGCCTATTATCTATCTATCTGCTATCTATCTCTATATCTATCTACTTTCTATCATCTATCTATCTGCCTATCTATCTATCTACTATCTACCTATTATCTACTCTCTATCTACTCTCTATCTATCTACTATCTATCTATCCTCTATCTATCTATCTATCTATCTATCTATCTATCTCTTCTTGTTGAAAGTATCACAAATGTCCCCTTCTTCCCCAGTGATCCCCTTCACCCTCCGCCTACCCCCAGGCCTTGGCCACATTGTTGTCTGTGTCCATGGGTGATGCATGTACATGTATGAATTCTTTGGTTAATAGGTCGGACGAATCGTAGAGGGAAGCAAGGAGGGGGTCAGGAAGCAATTAACCAAAGAATATACACGTGTATTTTATCTCTGTATTTATGTACATAAAGGTTTTTAAAAGGGGATATATAGGCATTAGATGGCTAAAAATTGAGTCGTTTTTTCCAATGGCTTGCGAACCATCGTTGAGTGAATGCATGTTTTAGAGCCGAGGCCATGGTCTGGCCCCGTGTGGGATGGCGTTTCCCTCAGAGCCCCGGGGATTCTCTCTGAAGGGAGGCCTTGCCCAGTCCTTCGTGAATGTGCCCCGAGTTTCCCATGGGGTCGCGGCGATCAGAGCCAGGCCCGCCTTCAGGAAGGAAGAAACCAAGTTCACCCACCGGCTACGTCAGCAACACATGGTTCTGCTGTGCATCTGCAGCGAGTTTGGTCCCAGAAGCGTGTAGACGTGCATGCTGTGCCCACAGCCGGAGACTGTGTCGGGGTCCGAGCCCCCGGCTAATCAGATGGGAGGATGGGACCAGCGGCTTCACGTGGCCTCGTCAAATCACATCAAATCATGCCAAAAGACATGAGGGAATGAAGACATCTTCCATCGCCTGTCAAACACGGACCGCCCGGAGGGAAAGATTAGCATTCATCTACCTGATGAGCAGCGTTCTTCTTGGGACCGAGGCTGCCCAGGCGTCAGAAAGCAACCTGCTGGCAGCCGAGAAATCCTGGAAGACATAAACCCCGAGGGGGAGGTCTCCGTTCAGCCAGAGGAGGCCGACACAGATGCTCTGGGAAGCAGATGTGCTCAGCTCAGCCCCAGCTGCACCAAAAATAAACCTACTGTGTGCGTGCCTAGTTTCTATGGGATTTTGTTTTCCTGGTGTCAACCTTCAATCCTCAGCACAATTTGCAAAGCTGGAATCGCTGCCTTCGCTTGGGGTGTCATCTGTGGCTCCAAGGCCAGAAGAATATGCCCCAAGTCCTCCGTGACGGAGGGCGAGTGTGCAGGTCTCAGGGGTTCCAAACCGCAGGCTGTCCACTCAATGACAATGTCCACCGGGCACCAGAGTGTCACCCCCCCCACAGCCACGGAAACACCAGAGACCGTGGCCCAGCCGGCGTGGCTCAGTGGTTGAGCGTTGACCTGTGAACCAGGAGGTCACGGTTCGATTCCCGGTCAGGGCACATGCCCAGGTTGAGGGCTCGGTCCCCAGCAGGGGGCGTGCAGGAGGCAGCCAAGCAGTGATTCTCTCTCATTTTTGATGTTTCTATCTTTCTCCCTGTCCCTTCCTCTCTGAGATCAATGACATGGAAGGCTTCTTACCTTTGCGCATGGGTTCTCACGAAACATGTCTTATTCCGTGGAGAGAGCTCCAGAAATCAGTTCCTCCATGAAGCATCCGTGCAGTCAGACCGCACACAGCGAAACAACACGGCATTTGGGGGACCAGGAGTGGGGACAAGATGTCTGAGGCTTTGACGGCCCCCTCGCCCCTGTTATTAGGATGTGGTTGGAAAGGTGAGCACTCCCCGGGACAGGAACCAGCGCAGAGCTCACAGTCAGCCGAGGTACCAGGCATTTGTGTCCGGGACTGGAAACTGGAAACAGAAAAGGCCTGGTTCAGACCCAAAATTGTGTGATGACAAACATCTAGAATTCCTTGGTTTTAAATTTCTGCCTATAGGGACGCTTTGTGCTTGTGGTGTGGCGATCCTCAACGTTTTGCTGAGTCCTGACAGCCCCAAACCCTCCGTGGAAAGCCTGGGGAGCCGGCCCCTCCTCTGAGCTCTCTGTCGAACCCACACAGTCTGGGAGTGCGGCGAGGGCCGCTTTATGAATAGATGCAATGAATTCGGCAGAATGAACTGGGAACAATGCCTTCACCTCCTGGCTTTCTCATCCATTTCTTTGGGAAAATGAACTGCTGGGTATCACACCGCACTTACTCTTTCGTGTTATTAAATTTCTTGTCAAAATCTTCCTTAAACCTCGGCGACAGAGATGGATTCTCCCCGCGCCGGGCGGTTAGATTTACTCCTGCGAGGCGTGCCGAGCTGATGGAGAGCCGGCCCGTGGCCTGGCTAGTGGCTCCGTGGGAAACAGGAGCTTCCTCTCCTCTCCCTCTGCATCGTCTGGCAGAACCCTGCGATTTCAATGCAATCCTGTAAGAAGTTAGCCTCTGGGGGGGAACACCCAGGAAGACTTTATCACAAAAGAGAAAACGTGTACTCGTCCTAAGCTCTGGATTCTCCCCAGCCACCCACTCCCCTCCCTCCCCATCCCCCCAGGTAACAACAGGCAGGACTGTGAACTCTCTGAAGGGAGAGAGGATGGCAAACCACACCTGGAAAGTAACACTGATGCAAAGCGAAAACCTGATCCAGCCCGGCCGGGCGGTGTGGCTCAGTGGTTGAGCATCGACCTATGAACCAGAAGGTCACAGCTCAATTTCCGGTCTGGCCAGATGCCCGAGTTGCAGGCCCAGTCCCTAGTAGGGGTCATGCAAGAGGCAGTCGATCAATGATTCTCTCTCATCATTCTCTCTCTTTCCCTCTCCCTGCCTCTCTGAAATTAATAAAAATATCTTTTAAAAAATACACAGCAAACAAACCTGACCCGGGCACAGTGAGCAACACGACCAGCAACCAGACTGGGGGTTAGTGAGGGACGACCAAATGACTGAACAAGCAGGCTGTGTGGGGCGACCAGGCCGGCGGGTGGACCGTGAGGGGTGACCAGGCTGGCAATGGGGGGGCAGTTGGGGGTGACCAGGCCAGCAGGGGGGTCAGTTAGGGGCCATTAGGTTGGCAGGGGAGGGCAGTGAGGGGTGACTAGGCAGCAGGGAGGGGAGGGAGGAGGTAGTTGGGGGCAATCTCTCTCTCTGTGCTGACGGCTGGCACACTGCTACCCACAGACGAAGACCATTCAGCCTCGATTTGAGTTACCGCATTCCGTTCCTCTCTTTAACTAATGAGCAGAGATGTTGAGGACCTTTAGGAATACACGCAAAGAAAAGCAGCTGTAATCGTAGAAGCCAATGTGTGTTTACAAAGAACCAGTCCCAGAAATGGGTTTCATTTCTTGACATTCGCTACCTTTGAGAGGGGGTTACACGGGACTATTTTGCTGACGGTGCATCTCAGGGTCCCAGGGTTCCCTCGTGCGGACACTGGACTGGGGGATAGCATCGTACAACAGGCTGCCACCTCTTGGGACAATTCTATTCAAAACGGATGCTTTCATTAATGCCGATTTGGAAAAATTCTAGCAGTGCCATCCGAGAATCCAAGTAGTATTTTTTCATTCAACCTCAGTATGTGCCCTGGCCAGGAATCAAACCCGGGACCCTCTGGTGCACAAGACGATACTCCAACCAACAGAGCCACCGGGCCAGGGTACTGGCTGTTGGTGTTTTTGAAAAGCCTCCTAAGTGACTCTCATGTAGCAATTGGTGGAGAAGAACAATTCATAAATCAAATGTGATCTTTGCGCAGTCCTCATTGGCTTTCAAAACAGGTTCAGACCTCCTGGCTCCAGAACCCACCACGTGTATCTTATGCTCATTATTATTTACTAGAAGCCCAGGGCACGAAATTCGTGCATGGGGGGAGGGGGGCTCGGAGGTGGGAGGTTGGGGAGTGCTCCCTTCAGCCCAGCCTGCATCGTCTCCATTCCGGGACCCCTTGAGGGATGTCTGGCTGCCAATGATCAGACATCCCTCTCACAATGCTGGACTGCTGGCTCCTGATCCCTCACCTGCCTGCCTGCCTGGTCACCCCTAAATGCCCCTCCCCACTGGCCTGATTGCCTCTAACTGTCCCCTGCCCCGCCAGTCTGGTTGCCCCTAATTGCTCCCTGCTGCCGGCCAGGTCGTCCCCAACTGTCCCCTCCCCACCAGCCTGGTCACTTCTTACTGCCTCCCCCACCCCTTGCCAACCCAGTTACCCTGAACTGCACCATGCTGCCTGCCTGATTGCCCCCAACTACCTCCTCCCTCCCCTCCCTGCTGGCCTAGTCACCCCTCACTGCCCTCCCCTGCCAACCTAATGGCCTCTAACTGACCCCCCTGCTGGCCTGGTCATCCCCAACTGCCCTCCCCCCATTGCCAGCCTGGTCACCCCTCACGGTCCACCCGCCGGCCTGGTCGCCCCACATAGCCTGCTTGTTCAGTCATTTGGTCGTCCCTCACTAACCCCCTGCTGGCCTGGTTGTAGGCAGCCATATTGTGAGGGAGTGACAGGCAATTTGCATGTTACCTCTTTATTATTTAGGAGTAGAGGCCCAGTGCACGAAGATTCATGAAAGAATGGGCCTTCCTTACCCTGTCTGCCGGCACCACCTTCGCTCCAGCTGGAGCCGCCTTTTCACTCTGCCCAGAGCCGCCTTCCCTCCTTCCCACACTGCCCAGAGGCCCAGCGCGGCTGGGGTGGTGCGGAACGCCTGCATATCATGCCATTGGCTGGTGGGCATCGTGAAGGTACGGTCAATTTGCATCTTACTCTTTTATTAGCCTGGATAAAAATCCCGTGTCTTCCCTAATAGCTTGAGTAATCTCTCACGGTTTCCTCTTAGGTCCTGAGGTGGGCACACTGGAAACACAACAGAATGAAGGCCCCAAGTCATGCCCGGTCTGCTTCACCTCTGCTTGCTGTTAGCATTCAGACAAACACGCGAACACATGCACTCTCCCGACTACGATGCGGTGCTGAGTTGGCCTCCTCTTTGCTGATGAGTTCGAAGTGTCTGGGAGGATGTTCTTCCTGGACAGTAAGGTAAAGTCTCACAGAGAAGAAAGGGTAACCCACATCTCTTGATGTAGAGGGCCCTCAGGGAAGGCACCTGAGCATTCTTTAAATCATTGTCAGCTGAATCCGAGGCGCCAGGCAGAGCCATGTCTTGGAAACACATCCACCAAGAAGGCTGGATGCGTTATCCGTACTGACTCTTCACTTTGCCCCAGGTGTCGGGGAGAGGGCCTTGAAATGTAGATTCAGCCTAGCCCCAGAAGTGAGGGGATGAGTAGGGCCTGGGCCTACTTAAGCTCCTTTGATCCTAAGGTGTTTTTTTTTTTTTTCCAGTGAAACCCCGTTGTATTTTGGTATAAATAAACACGCTGCTGTTGGGTTTGAACTCCTGTCTCTCCATCAGCAAGAACAGAGATTCCACCCAGTGCCAGCTTTTTATTTCTATTTCTGTGTCCTCTATTCCTTCTTTTATTTCTCAACCCCCAGCTCCTCTACTCAGAAACTGGACCCACTCTCATGCTGGATGTGGAAAAGAGAGAAAACCCTTACATCTTGACATTCCCTGAGCCTGGCCACCTGGGATAGAGACATGAAGCCTAGAAGTGCAGCAGCCACACTGTGACCCCGAGGTCAGCCACTGAGGACGAAGGCCCAAGATTGAGGTTGGAAAGACAGATGGGCCTGAGGACCTGCGGGGGTCACTGCACTGCCATGTCACCCTTGAACCCCAACCCACCACCTGGCCCAACTTGTGTCAAAGCCACTGCAGGTTTCCTGTGACTCGCAGCAAAATGTATTCCTATACTTCGATTAGATTTTGAACTCTTTGGTTCATCATATTATTAGAAAATCAATCTAATCACTTTAAAAAATAGGGGTTTCTCCTAGGGAATCTCAGTATTAGACTTGAAGGAAAATAATAGCCTACAGACAGGGGTTAACTTTGTGAGGAGCAGATGCTAGTTTGTTGGCAGGTAGGGGGAACTTTGGAATCATAGTTGGGGATGTCCAGAAAGCAGTGCTCATTTGTTTATTTTTTTTTTTGAATGGCTTTGGAGACTTGCTTTATCTTTAGTCTGTACTTAGAATCCCCGCCCCCCCTCCACAGCTCAATCCCCTGTTTTATTCTCACATATGGAACCAATGCAGCCCCTTAGGGCCACAGAACGGCTGGTGGTGGTGTCTGCACAAGTCACCCAGATGAATAAGCCCTTTTCGCGAAGTGATCTTGGCTATTCACAGGTTGCATAAATTCATAACGATGCAAGGTCTTTCCTGCAAAGGATGCACCTGGTGACGGTCATTCTTGAATATTCCTTTGATGGATTCAATTACAATGTACTCAGTGGTCAGAGCCTATGGAATAATGAGAAAACATAGACATTTGGTGCGGAGTCTTTATAGTTAGAACGTACCTTTTATATGCATGCCCACTTTAAAATCAAATGGGTACGTTTCTACAATCACATGGATTTTTGAAGCCCGAGTATGTGGTGGTGGTGTTATTGTTTTTAATGAAAATGGGTTCATAAAGCATTTGGGATGAAGTTCAAAACCTAAGGTTAATACAAAAGGGCTTGAAAGCAGTCACCAGGTAAGTAGGGATGTAACGTAGGCGATGAAAGACGAAGACGGGAAGGTAAAATGGAGAAAATCACAGTGCGGGACGAGCCTTGCAGGCAACACCAATACTTCGCATATGAAGAAGGATGTGGGCACATCAGAGTGAAGATGGTGATGGTTAAGATTAACGGTCTACACTGGAGAAAACTGAATAAATAACTGAGCCGGCAGGTCTGCGGGTGTCCTGGGCTCTGAAGACCCACAAATCAAGGCCTCGTCATGGAAGTTTCCGGAAAAGGGGGCAGTGGGCTGCACGTCAAGAAAATGCATGTCAGGGCTATTGCAAAGCAAAAACAAATCCAGGAGAGCGATTTCACACACACACACACACACACACACACACACACACACACCCCCAGGAAAACAAGGTCAATAGAAATTGCCTCCTGACACACTCTGAGAGGAAGTTAGAAGCAAGGAGACTTCGTTATTTCCCATGCTCTGCAGGTGGCCTCACGCCTCTGTGACCTCATGCTCTTCTCCTGTCCGGGAATGCTGATGAGAAAGGCTGGGCACAGACACAATCCCCGAAACGGGGCTGCGTCAGCCTCATGCATCTGAGGGGCTGGAGGAGGTGAGTTCAGCCAGTGTCCCGAGAACCCAAGA
Organism: Antrozous pallidus; assembly: GCA_027563665.1. Taxonomy (NCBI): domain Eukaryota; kingdom Metazoa; phylum Chordata; class Mammalia; order Chiroptera; family Vespertilionidae; genus Antrozous; species Antrozous pallidus. The sequence goes on from CM050524.1 coordinate 58,080,873, forward strand.
CATGAGCTCATTTTTCATGGAAACTCCTACCGCCCGACGATTGAACGGTTGGGGCTCAGAAACCTGTTCCTTTCTCCTCACTGGTCATCCGTCCGTGAGCACCTCTGCTTTGGTCGGTCCTCAGTCACGGCTGGGTCAGGTCCTAGCAGGGGTGGGCACCTTTCTCTGCCAAGGGCCATTTGGATATTTATAACATCTGCCTCGGCCCACACAAAATTACCCACTTAATAATCAGCCTGCTCTATTTGGTCAAACACTGAATAAACTCAGTCTTCATGCCTTGGCAGGGTGAGACCACATGGTTTCTCAGGCCTCATACTGACCTCAGGCTGGACATTCCCCACCTCTGGGTCCTAGGATGACAGCTTGGTTGCAATTGCTTGTTTTGTTTTGAATTAATCCTCATCTGAGGAGTGAGAATATTTAGAGACAGTGAAAGTGAATGGGGGGGGGGAGAGGGAGAGAGAGAAACATTGATGTGAGAGAGACACATCGATCAGTTGCTTCCCACTGGGGGCAGGGATCAAACCTGCATCCCAGGGGCATGCTCTTGACCAGGAACTGAACCTGAGATGTCAGGGTACACAGGCAGATGCCCTAACCACTGAGAACACCAGCCAACCAGAGCAGCTGAGATTGCTTTTAAAGTCCAGATGCCTTCTCTCCGAGCCACTGAAAGGCATGTCCTCTGGGTGCTCAGTGCAGTTTCATCACAAGCCCGCCATCTGGAGCTAGGGTCCTGGGTGCGAGGGGCATTGTCACTCTCCCGGAAAGACATCCTCCCTTCCTCCACTAGTCCTGAGTTCTATCTCTTGGCAAATTTGAAGGCCCTCCCATTGGGTCAGTTTGGGAAGGTAACAGTGACCTGTTAATGAACTCCATTAGCTTAGTCCAGTGGTTGGCAAACCGTGGCTCTCGAGCCACGGTTTGCCACTCTGTTGACTGAGTTTGCCGACCACTGGGACAGAGGCTTAATCACAAGGAGCAACAATAGCCTGTAATTATTGGTTAGTGGTCGGCAAACTCATCAGTCAACAGATCGGCAAACGGCGGCTCGTGAGCCCCGTGTGGCTTGTGAGCCACAGTTTGCCGACCACTGATCTAAATAATGCTAAAATCTAGATTAAATGTAAACTTCCATAACAGAAATATAATTCAACACCCTGTGTTCATTTACATGTGAATGTGTCCTCGAGAAGTGTTGGATGACACACTTGGTTTTTTAACAAGCGTCTCATTAGAGCAGCAGAATGTGTGTGACTACAGGTGGCTTTCCGTTTAAGCATGTGCCTGGGAGGGTTGAATTCCCAGTGCTCCCACAGAATAATCAGAAATCACGCTTATTTATTCTCATATTCCTCTTGTATTTATTGTGAACGGGATTTCAAATGTGTCCAATAAAACTCTTCAAGTGTATAAAACGACTGTAGTTATTTTTCTAACATGCACTCAAATTAAACCCTTGGCCGTACATGGGAGATTTTCTTTTATCTTTAATAAAAAATGATTAGAAGGGCTAATCTCACAGACAGGCTTTTGACCCAAGGGTGGTTTAATCAAGCTATTTCTCAATTTGCTGACTGGGCAGAGAATTGTGCCTGGGATGTGGGTCCTATCTTTTTTCCTTAAGAATTTCTGTCAAGGGGCAACTCATACACGTAGACTCTCATTAGCATTCATCTTGATCATTCACTTAGCAAGCTCAATGCCTGTTTCTGTCTGACTATTCTCTGTGGCACCCTCGGTCCAATTTTTATAACTAAGCTGTAACCAAACCACCTTCCTGTGGGGTCGCTCAGCCTGCGGAACAGGATTTAATTGGTTCAGGATGAGACTCACACAGCGGAAGGGGCATTCATGACCAGAATCCCGTCTGTTGGTTTGACAGATGAGGACACAGAATCCGGAGGTTAGTCCACGGTTCTGCCACTGTGCTGTGTGTGTCTCAGATTCAGTGATGATGGAAAAAACCAACGATAATTGCCAGTGCACGTCTAAATCCAAAGTCCAAAGCTTGGACCTAGAATCATTCCATGAACGTGAAGGAGTCACATCTCCCTTGGGTGTCGTGGTCTAAAGGCACCAAGGAAGATGGAAGCCACATGTGGTCAGTGCTACTCTCTCACCCCTGACCTGCACTCAACAGCAGGCTTGGCACCATAACTCGGTGACTTCTGTTCTTCATAGCCTTGGTGACAGAGATGCACGCTATTCAGTGACCATGTTGACTCACCGTACTGGAGACGGACAAGGGATTTCTCAGCAAGCCCCACCCAGCCAGGCTCCCTCCGAGGCTGAACTAACCTCGGTTTCTACAGTTGAGCAGCTGAAGATGGTGCTGGCTCCTGTTGAGTGTGAATGACACTCAGCGGATGTACCTGTAACTACAGTGATCCCATGGGGACTACAACATACTCCAGCCTGAGTGGTCATATCTCCCCATGATCCCTCCCTCTAAGACACTGGCTTATTGGGTGGAATTGTCTGCATCATTTAATTCCTTTCTTTCATGTTATTTTTTTCATTTGCTTCATTTTTCTAATATTGAAGTCAAAATTAAATGAGATGGTGCAACTCATATGCAAATTTGTATCAAATATATAGAGAGATATATATGGCTAATATGTAGATGTCCCCTCAGGAGTTTGATTGGGAGACTGGGAGTTGGATTGCACTGACCACCAGGGGATGGTTGGGAACATGGCAGGTGACCAGTGGCTGAGGCAGGGCATTGAGGGAGCAAGGGAAGGGGGAAGCAGGCGGGGGGGGGGGTGAGGGGGGGGGGAAACCTGGTTGGTCCTGATCACAGGCCAGGCCTAGAGATCCTACCTGTGCACGAATTTCATACACCAGGCCTCTAGACAGTAATATTTGGCCACTCAGTCCATAAACATTTATAAAGGGCCTGCCATACATTGGCAGGCATGCAACCTTTATTCAAAAATCTCAGAACCTGCCCAGAAAGACCGTAAGAAACTACTCTAGCAAGTGTACATCCTCATCTCTCTCTTCTGCCTTGCGTATTGGCTCTTCTGTCCTTTGGGTTAAATAACAGTGTGATGTTTTGTTTGAAGGTCAGGGTTGGTGACTGTGGGAGCAAACACATGGGGCTCCCCCTGGTGCAGCATAGAAAGTGCCCCACACGATTTATACTCAATCATGTTGTCATGAGTCACTACTTTTTTCATGTGAGCACGAAGGAGATATTACAGAAGGCAGGGCAGCCTTCTGGTTCGGGCGGTGACCAAGTACCTTTTTATACTTGACATTGGGCTGGATCTCCTGGCAAAATAGTAGGAAAGGGCAAAGAGGCCCATAGAAAATCACTCCCTGTTAGGATAGAAGGAGAGGAGATTAGTGAACTCACTCTCCCCCAAACTATCCAATATGGAAGAGAAATATCAGTGTTTGGTCAGAGAGATTGTTTCCTAACCCTGCCAGCCCACAGAAGAGGTGCGGTCAACGATGCTAACGAGCTATTACACTGGGAGGTCTAACATTTGGCGATGGACATTCTTTACTGAGTATAGATTCATTTATGTATGACATCAAGAGGTGGAGGCAGTAACAATAGCCATAACATCTGGCCTCTGAGATTATAAGCATTGACTGTCATTATTGGCATCAAGGGGCTGCATCTGAGAACACAATAATAGCAGGGAACTTCAATACCCCGCTTACAACAATGGATAGATCATCCTGACAGAAAAGCAATAAAGAAACAGCAGAGTTGAATGACAATATAGATCAAGTGCGCCTAACAGATATATACAAAACACTCCGCCAGCAGTAGCAGAATACTCATTCTTCTCGAGCACACATGGAAGATTCCCTAGGACAGATCATGGCTGAGGCCCCCAAACAAGTCCTAACAAGTTTAGGAAGATTGAAATAATGTCAAGTATTTTGTTTTGTTTTGTTTTTATCTCAATGGTGTGAAAGTATCAATGAAACTGAGTTGCTTGGTTGAGAAGAAACAGAATTGTCAAACCTCTAGCTTGAATAAGAAAGAGCAAATTCAAATGCATAAAATTATAAAGGAAAGAGGAAAAATAACTGATATCACAGAAATAAAGAATTATAGGAGGCTACTATACACAATTATATGCCGACAGATGGCATAACCTGGAAGAAATTAGAAACATACAAACTACCAGGACTGAATCATTAAGAAATAGAAAACCTGAACTACAAGTCTTAGTAAGGAGATCAAATTTTAAAAAACAAACAAACAAAACACACACACACACACACACAAACCCTGCCAACAAAGAAAAGTCTAGGACCTGGTGAATTCTACCAAATATTAAAAGAAGAACGAGTGACAATCCAAGACTAATTCTTCCAAAACACTGAAGAGGAGGAAACACTTCTAACCTCCTTTGATAAGACCAGTATGGCCCTGAGACCAAAGCCAGATCAGGATGCTATAAGAAAAGAAAAATACAGGCCAATACCCCTCATGAATATAGATGCAAGATCCTCAGCAAAATACTATCAGATGAGTTGCAACAGGTGTGACAAGACATTGAAATGATTGTGCACCGTGACTGAGTGGGATTCATCTCAGGAATGCAAGGATGGTTTAACATCCACATGTCAACCAATGTGATTCACATTAACAGAGAAGCAGGAAAATCATATGCTTATCTCAATAGATACAGAGAAAGCATTTGACAAAATCCAACAGCCTTTCCTAATAGAAACTCACAACAAATTAGGTATTGAGGGAATATACCTCAATGGAATCAAGGCCAAATAGGACAAACCCACTGTGAGCTTTGAGCCCAACAGTGAAAAGCTGAAAATTCTCCTGCTAAGGTCAGGAAAGAGGTTCGGCAGTCTTAAAGTGAAATAATTAATTCTGTCACAATGCCCATGCTACCCAAAGCAATCCACACATTTGACATAATTCCTGTCAAAATCCCCAAAGTGACAGGATGGAGCTCTGCTTGATTCCATGATTTGATCGCCAAGTCTACACTCAGAGTAATGGCTGTGTGCCTCACTCGTGAGGGGTCACCTGGTGCCTCACAGCAGCTGGTACAAACTGGGGCATGGGGCAGACACTTAGTGTGGGCACCATGGGCCAGGAAGGCAGCCCCCACCCCCCTTGACACTTCAATGCCTTCTTCTTCTCTTTTGTGCTCAATAATATCTTTACTGTCAATAAGGATTTCTCGTGTGTTTTTCCTCTCTCTTTCTTTTCTTCCTTCCTTCCTTCCTTCCTTCCTTCCTTCCTTCCTTCCTTCCTTCCTTCCTTCCTTCCTCCCCTCCTCCTTCCTCTCTCTCTCTCTCTCTCTCTCTCTCTCTCTCTCTCTCTCTCTCTCTCTCTCTCTCTCTCTCTCTCTCTCTCTCTCTCTCTCTCAAACTGAGCTCATCTCCAAATGTCTTTCGCCTTTTCATGTCCTGTGGCTCCCCAAAACCCACCCTGTTGGCTCCGTGAGCAGCCGGATGAGCTCACAAGCTGGGACCCTGCTCTCACAGCCCCGCTGTGCAGTGCCGGACCCAGCCATCTTTCCTTTGGAAAGAGGAGCAACATGCACAAAGTGATGCTCAAAGGTAGCATGCTTGGGTTGTTGAAGCACCCTGTGACGAGGGCGTCACAGTTCGGCAGCAACATATGGTCTGAAAACTGTGATGATTTTATCACCAAACGGGAGAGCTTATGTTTCCAGCGAGTAAAACTGTCACTCGGCTTCATGAGGAACGGAATCTCAGGGTCTGGAAATATAGACCTTGTTTTCCTTCCTGTGTTTTTTTTCATCGTAAGGATGACCTTGCCACTGCCATGAACCAAAAGCAACCTGGGGGTCTTACAGAGTCACTCGGGCCGGTCAGGGCCCAGGCACCGGTCCTGCGTGGTGGGGACTTCACAGGTTTGGCCTTTGGCGACCCTGTAGTGACATCTCCTCTCCAGCCTCCCCATTTAAGGAGACAACCCGAACTAAATTCCTCTCTTGCGAGAGAACAGCTCCTTCAGGAAAGGTTACGCCGTGAACAAAACCGGAAAGCAGTAGTAACAGCGCAACCCGATGTCATTTTCCCATTTCGTGTACGACTCAGAGGAGGTCATGAGGCCACAGAACAGGTTTTTAAAGATATATGTGTGTGTGTGTGTGTTTTTTTTTAATTTCAGAGAGGAAAGGGGAGGGAAAGAGAGACAGAAACATCAAAGATGAGGGAGAATCATTGATCGGCTGCCGCCTGCATGCCCCCTCTCGGGGATGGAGCCCACAACCAGGGCATGTGTGCCCTGACCTGGAATCAAAACAAGGCCTCCTGGTTTGTAGGTCAGCACTAAACCGCTAAGCCACACGAGCCGGGCTCAAGTGCTTGATTTCGCTCAGGCCATGCCCTCACCCATGTTCGCTGACACATTGTCACATACGGTTTATTGGCTTCTCTTTGCAAGATGCTTATTGGGCTGCCGATGGAAGCAGAGCCCTCCCCGACACGCCCCCGGTGGCGGACACAGACCGCACACACACCCTGACCAACCCCCAAAGGCACGCGGGCCTGATTGCATCCCAGAAATTCATTAAAGCGAGAGGAGCCTGGAACCGGTGAGAGGCGAGCTCTGTGCAATAGACTCTCTAATAATCGCACAGAATTAGAAGGGAGAGGGAATCGTGGCTTTTAGCGGGGCCATAATTATGGGAAGGGAAGAAAAGTAATGAGCAGCAATTCTCAGCTGAAGAAAATTAATGAGCAGCAATTCTCAGCTGGATCTTCAGGGATGATCTGGGACAAGTGGTGGGCAAATTCTTTAGTCAACGGAGTCAAATATCAACAGTACAACAATTAAAATTTCTTTTGAGAGCCAAATTTTTTAAACATAAACTTCTCCTAATGCCAGTTCATCAACATAGACTCTCCCAGGCCGTGGTATTTTGTGGAAGAGCCACACTCAAGGGGCCAAAGAGCCGCATGTGTCTCGCGAGCCGAGGTTTGCCGACCACTGGCCTGGGACAAGAGGACTGTCCAGCTAACGATGTGGTGGTTACACATGAGCAGTGGACTCCCTGAGAATGGGGCTGCTGTGAACTCCGGGCAACGCAAGCCTGTCTGCGGGTCAGAGGATGCTCGGAGCGCCCAGTGCCCCCTCCCCCAGGGCTTGGAGAAACACGTGATCTGTGCTTGGCAGGAGAGGCTCTGGCAGCTCTGGTCAGCCAGCCAGCCTGGCTTCATCTGGAATCAGACCTGGCCCAGGTTTTGGAGAATTGGCTTCGTGAATCATCCGTGTTTAGGAACCCGAAGGGGCCTCCCGATCTCCCAGTGGCATCTCGGCTCTTGTTGCAAGCAGGTGTCATTGCTTCCAGCGAGTGTCGGCCATTGTTCTACTCAGTAACCCATGCATGTCCGTGCTGCCCCTGAGTCCAGTCAACTTTCTCAACTGCAAGGAAGAGCTCAAACGCCCCTCAAAGACAGCCACGCACATCCACACACACTTGTGATCTTACTGACAACTGCAGACATTGCCCCGGAAAGGCCAGAAGCGTGAGCACTGGACCCGGAATGGAATTCAGTCTTTGGTGATACTCGCCTCACATGCTAAGGTCATGCTTGGGAGACCTCTGTCCTGGGGTGGCCAAGGATGGGGAGAGGGTAGGCTGGGGAGGGAGGTGGCCCCAGGAGGGAGGGGAACTCCCGGCAGGAGCTGACCCTGCAGAGAGATTGCTTTGTTCACAGGAGCAGCAATGAGTGAGGTTGTCGAAAACCACAAACTCATGAGCGGCATTTTATAATTTTGACATGTTTATGAATCCAGTTTGAATCTCTCTGACTATAGAAGTGACCTGGGAAATCAGCTTACAAATAGTAAGGTGACAATAATAGGTGAGTGTTAAATGAAAAGATGAGAGAGATATACATTATAAACATCCCTTGCAAATAGACATCCCATATCCCAGATTGGTTTCTTTTTAGGCACAAAATATGCTTGGCCTCCTGAAAGCATTTACTCAGGTTTTTTTTAATGGGCCTTCTAAGAATCTTAAAGGTCTGGCCGGCATGGCTCAGTGGTTGAGTGTCGACCTATGAACCAGGAGGTCAGAGTTCAATTCCCGGTCAAGGGCACATGCCCGGGTTGCAGGCTCGATCCGCAGTAGGGGGCATGCAGGAGGCAGCCGAGCCATAATTCTCTCTCATCATTGATGTTTCTATCTCTTTCCCTCCCTTCTGAAATATATATTTTAAAGAAAGAGTATATCACCTTTCTCCTAAGTATGGATAGTGGGTTCATAAGATAAAGAGCCCAGAACTGACCCTCGTGCAGAAGTTAGAGATGGATCCTGGGAGTTTCAATGACACTAGACGCATGTGATAGACAAGACCTTGTTCCTGTGAAGAGGAGGGGTGATCAGGCAGCCCCGGGGAACTCAGACAGCTATGCCTCCTGGGGAACAATGTTTGTGACGTAGAGACCGTCAGCTCACCGGCTTCTCAGCACCGCTAGCCCTCCCGCCCTGCTGCAGGGGGAGTCACCAGTGTTTCCACACAGAGTTTTGCAAGAACTGGAAGGGGTCCTGACATTCACAGCCCATTAGCTGAGGAAACAAATCGATGGCGACTTGACAACGGGGCTCCGCCAGGCTCCTTGGAATTAATCTGTGAGCCATTCCCGTTGGTAAACCGGTTGCAAATGTTGTCCGGAGATGAGCCCATAAATACATATGTAACCTTGTCAACGCGATAATAAAAGTCCGTGGAATGGAATTTCATGGTGCTTTGGTTACTGTCATAGAAATAATTTCCATTTAAATTATGGCAAACAAACCCAGGGAAACCCATTTAAAGTCCGAAGAGTGATGGCTGAGCAAGACACGCTGTATTTCGGACTTGGGAGTTTGGGGGTAATGGCACCCGAGAGCGGAGGAGGCGGGGAGCAAACCTATTCACCTTCGGGTAGAACCAGAATGGACAGGGAGGGCACATTCTCGAAATTTGAGTCCAGAGCTTAGAGCCCAAGGAAGAGACTCATAGCTTCAGCTCTTCGCTTTGCCCTCATGAAGTAAATGATCAAATGCCCTATTGATCAGCAAATCGTACTTGCATTTATTTTTTTCTACCTGTAAAATTTCACTCAAACCTATGAAAAGAGCAGGTTAGAAGTGGAGGCCAGCAGACTCGAGCCAGTGTCCACGCATCATGGACATCTGGATATCGGTGTGATGGGGGGCGGGGAGAGAAAGAGGAGAGCCCAACATCATAAGACCAACCTGCCCCAGATCGCTCATCTTTAGGATGGAAACAATAACATTTCCTAAAAATAGAGCATTCCCTAAAAGTAGAACATTTCCTAAAAATAGAACACTCCCTAAAAATAGCAAATACTAGTTGCTCCACCACCTGCAAAATCTTTACTTTTTAAATAATAATTATGTGAAATTCTTGGTTGCAGACATATTTTTAAATTGTAACTCAAGATGATGTGTTTATTAGTTTTAGAGAGAGACGAAGGGAGAGAGAAAGAGAGAGAGAGAAATATTGATGTGAGAGAGAAACAATGACCGGTTGCCTCCTGTACAGATCCTGACCAGGGATTGAACTTGAAACCTGGGTATATGCTCTGACCTAGAATCAAACCCAGGACCTTCCAGCGTATGGGATGATGCTCCAACTGAACCACATCGAACAGGGTAAAATATTTACTTTAGGGGACATCTGGTTTTTAATAAAGCAAGAATGTGATATGTACATACTCCATTCTAAATTTTTGGCAGCTCGAATGCATGGTAAATTTTCCCTAGCGTTTGTTTTTAATAATAACAAGACCACATTAGCCATCCGGAAAATAGGTACCAAATGATAAAATACCACTTATATCTACCAGGACGGATTCAATCAAAAAGACAAAGAATGAGGAGAGGTTGGACAGCCCAAATTTGCAGCAGTTGAGGACTGGATAAGTAACGTGTGACAGCTATAGAATGGAGCATTATGCAGCAATAAAAATGGACTACAATAGTGATACATGCTCCCACATGGATGAACACGGAGACCCTCATGCCCACCAAGCGTAATGAAGCCCTTAGGGAAAGCTGCCCGTCACAGAAGGCCATGTGTTGTATGGTTCACTCACGTGAAATATCCAGAAAAGTCAAGCTCTATAGACACAGAGGACACAGGGGCCTGGGGCCATGGGGTTGGTATGGAGCATGTAGAAATGACTGCTCATGGGCATGTGGTTAATTTCTGGGGTAATGACAGCGTTCAGAAATGGATCAGTTTACAGAAAATATATTTTTATTGATTTCAGAGAAGAAGGGAGAGGGAAAGCGAGATAGAAACATCGATGAGAGAGAGTCATCGATGACTGCCTCCTGCACCCCCCCTCCCCCGCCCCGGGGACTGAGCCCGCAACTTGGGCATGTGCCCTGACCGGGAATTAAACCATGACCTCCTGGTTCACAGATTGACACTTAACCACTGAGCCACACAGGAGGGGCCAGAAATGGATTGTGATGGCAGTTCCCAGGGAGGAAAAGAACATGGGGACTCCTTAGCCCCTTCTGCTCAACAGGTCATTCCCAACAGGCCTGGGAAGTGGACACGATAGAGAGAAAGCCCATGTTCATGACTCCCAGGAGCTCCCTGGGGGCTCTGAGACCCACAGCTCAGGGTGGGCACGCCCCTGGCCAGCGGCCAGCCCCGGACCTGCTCCCGGGTGAAGGAAGGGTCATCAGTGCCCACTCCCTTTGCAATCGCTCCCTTCCTTTGCCAGGGCTGTTGTAGTGCTTCAGCATGAACTCATCTTCAACATGTCCCAGCTCTAACCCTTCCTCCAGGGGTTTAACCAAACGTGGCATCTCACCACAGCAGCAGACATTGACAGGGCGAGGCCATGGGGTCCTGGAAAGTCAGCTTCCTCGCCTGTCTGAGCTCCTGTAGGAATGTCTGTGCCACCTGCTTCCCCAGACCCAGCCTGGCTCTGCTCGGGGTGCTGGAGGGCTCCCCCGGGGCACACGCGGATGAAGGTTTCTATTACAGATGAAGAGTTTTGTGGATACACGTATACAGTGTTTGTTAATTTAGCTCCGGCGGATTATTAATGTGCACACCCAGCCTGTTTCCATGCCGATCACTCTTGTCCCTTCTTCTTGACAAAATGACGGATGAGAAAGGTTCTGGCTTCTATGCCTTTCATTCATCTTCGGGGTCTCTCATCAATGTTGAATTACGCAGGTTTTATGAAACTCATCATAAATTGCGGTTTTCATCCGACGTGACTGAGACAGAATAGGTTTCTGTACCTCAGTACCAATAACTCAGGGTCTCCCAGCTTCACCGCCGAAAGGTCCCCGCCCCGGGCCGGGGCTGCCGGCTGACTCCTGATCGATGCTGCCACGCTCCCTGGAACGCAGTGAACCACGGGGGAGGAAGCCACAGATTTTCTTACAAATGATCTTTCCTGCCGGAGAGGGGAAGACGCTGCCACGTTTCAAAGAGTATTTTTGAGAACCAACACAGGCTCCTCTAGTGATGTCATGTCTTGTGTTCAGAGCGAGAGTCGACATCACGGGGTTGGACCGGATTCTAATTCCACGCCAATCGGTGCAGGCCGTACCTGCTCCCTCTGGCCACGCGTGTGGGTGAAACAGGCATTTCATTGTGATTTGTATTTATTTGTTTATTAAATTCTTTTTTTATCCTAGACCTAACCCTAACCCTAGCACTAGTCCTAACCCTAGCCCTGACCCTAACCCTAAAACTAAGCCTAACCCTAGCCCTAACTCTAACCCTAGCCCTAACCATAGCCCTAAACCTGACCCTAACCTTAAACCTAACACTACACTAAACCTAGCCCTAACCCCAGCCCTAGCCGAAAACCTAACCCTAACCCTACCTAGCCCTAGCCTTAACCCTAACCCTACACTTAGGCCTAACGCTAGCGCTAGCCCTAAGCCTACCCCTAACCTTAACCATAGCTGTAACCCTAAACCTAACCCTAATTCTAGCCCTAGCCCTAACCCTAATACTAAAACCTTATTCCTAACCCTAACCCTAGGCGCAGCACTAGCCCTAACCATGACCCTCACCCTAACCATGACCCTAACGCTAACCCCAATGCTAAACCTAGACCTAACCCTACTCATTGTGGGTTTCCTCTCTCCTTTCTGTCAGTCATGGTGCCTGTGGAAACGCCTGCTTCGGCCCGTCCGGTTTCACAGGTCTTCCCAGGTGGGCGTGGAGAAGGGTTAGGAAAGAACCGCCCCAAAGCCACCTGGCCCTTTGGGCCTCCACCCACTTTCTGCCAACATGCGGCTGCAGGAAGCTGTGGATCTTGCGGACAAGGTCATTGTTGGAAAGGTCACTGCCTGCTTCTGGCCACACGTGGAGGTGAACAACCAGCCCCCGAGCAGCCGCCCGCACAGAACAGCTCCCCACACAGCCGCACCCTTGTGGGACTCTGGCCACAGGCTCCCAGCACCTCTGACGCCGGGTCCCCTGCCTCTGAGCTCTGAAAGCCGCTTGGCTCTGCGGACACCTGTGGCACACCTTGTCTTTCGGTATTAACACATGAGCTCCAGCGGGTGTGGCTCAGTGGCTACAGCATTGGCCCACGGACTGAAGGTCCTGGGTTCAATTCCGGTCAAGAGCACCTTCTTTGGCTGTAGGTTCCCCGATTCTGGTCAGAGTGTGTGGAGGAGGCAACCAATTATGTGTCTCTCTCACATCGAGATTTCTCTGTCTCTCCTTTCCACTCTCTCTGAAAATCAACGGAAAAAGATCTTTGGGTGAGAATTAACAACAACAACAATAACAACAAATACATATACGTATATATACATATATGTGTGTGTGTATGCGTATGTGTGTATCTATCTATCTATCTTACCTAATAATAGACAAACATGTAAATTGACCGTAACTCTGCTATGCCCATAGCCAATCAGAGTGAGTATGCAAATTAACCCAACAAAGATGGCAGTTAATTTCCATACACAGGTGCCCAGTGCCTGTGTCCCAGTAGCATCCTGGCACCCGGGTCACTGTGAGGTAAGCCATCAGAGCCAAGGGGCAGGGGCGGAGTCAATGATCTGAGGGGGCTGAGGGTTCCCTGCCCAGGCTGAAAGCCTTGGCCAGAGGCTTTCCACCTGGGCAGGCTGGGGTTGGGGTGGAGCCAGCGATCGAACGATTGCAGGGAACCAGCCCCTAGTGTACACACACACACACACACACACACACACACACAAGCCAAGAGCCCAGCAATCCAAGGGAATATACACTCTTCTCTCTTCCTACCCTATTTTTCCCCAGAGCAAACACAGGCAGCATGAGAAATGTTAAACCGAGTTAAAAGAAGCCGCCACGCTTTCTCCTAGCTTTGAGGCAGAGTCCACTGCTGTGTGCAGGTGGCTCAGACTTCAGCGCCGAACTTTGAACTTCAAGGCCAGCGCTCGGCGCGGCCCACCGTGGGACTCGGGCGCCTCCGGCCCCGGGCTGGGGGACGGCCGCCCCGCTGCCCATGCCCGCCGCCCCACGCCCTGTGCGTGCTTCCAGGGAATCACATCGGGATTCTGGCTGCAGAAGCCCCGAGAGGAGGCTCACTCGGAAGCCGGCTTTCATTTTCTCCGGGTTTAAAAATTTATCAGCAGACACACAGCATCAAAGGAGCTGGGGGTTGACATCCGCCCGCCCCAGCCCGCGGGAGGGAGCTCCGGCGTTGCCTCAGAACTTCTGCTCTTGTGAACCGGCTGGAAAAGCGAGGCCGCAGTCCAAAGCTTTCTCCTGGAAAACACGTTTTCTTCACTTCAGCCGTGACCTCTGAGGAGACCTTCCTGCTCAGTCTTTGTGGAAAGACTGGCTCTCCCTTGGGACCCGGGGAACGATGTCTTCCTCCCGTTTCAGGCGAACGGGTGCCTGTGGAACAGGTGACCTGGATCTCACGTGGCCCTGAGGTGGGGGAGGGAGGCGAATGGGCACCTCCCCAAAGAGAAGAATCTCCCCAAGTCTCAGCCTCTGGGTGTCCCCTTCCGTGAGCAGTGAGGGAGGAGTCTAGTGTGATTGTACCCCTCTCTGGGTCTCATCTTAAAAGGGCACCAGTCTCAGTTCTGAGAATCCTGGGAAGCAGATCCCAGCAGGATGGAGTTGGGGGGACCACCCCCAGCACCGTGATGTCCTTGGAGAGCCCAACTTTGAGGCGTGCCTCCTTAGAGACTGTGAGTACCCACAATGGGAGCCAACCACAGTGCCTCCCAACAACCCCCTGTACCCATGCCCCCCTGGACAGAAGCTGCTGGGGCCCTTTGGAGATTTTCAGAGCAGGGAGAGCCCCAGGAGAAGGCGAGGTTCCATCAGGTTGCCCTCATGGGAATGTGGCTGACGGGGAACATACGGGAGAGAGAGAGAACCCTGAGAGTCCGCCTAGCAGCGTGACGTGCTGGACGGAAGACTGGAGGCAGGAGGGGTTAGATGAGGAGTGAATCACCACCCTCTCCCCCTTGCAGGTTGCTAGCTGTCCAGGTCCCCCAAGCACCACATTCACTGTGGGGTTTTAGCTCATTATTGGACTTCCTTTCATGTGCCTCTGACTTTCACATCCAGTGCCTCTCTCCTTTCCTTCCTGCTGTTGGCCGGGGTGGGTGTGGGTGGGGTGAACCCAGCGTTCCGCATGGGTCCCGGCCCAGGCTCTCAGTGCCCCTGCAGACTTCTCTCTCCACAGAGATAAGCAGAGGGGGACTTCAGACGGTTTCAGAATCCAGGGGATGTCACCTCTCCTGCAGGGAGGAGGAAGCGCTGAAGGGCAGGCGACACAAGGCTGTTGGTGCCAATTACAGGTCATGCGTCCCAGATGCCAAGCGCAGCAAAGTCCTAATTGTGTTAGTTCTACCCATGTGACCCTGAGTTACCCTGCGGCAGGGTTGTAGGGTGGCACGCAGAGCCTTGCTGAGCGTGCTCTTGGTCTGCTCTCTCAGGATCCCATGCAATCAGAGAGGATTTTTCAACAGGAAATAATTGGGAATTATTTCAGGGTTCACGGATGTTAGTTATTAGTGGGGGGTGGGGGCACTATTTTCTTTTATATTCTTTTTTATATATTTTTAAAATATATTTTATTGATTTTTTTTTTTTTTTTTTTTTTTTAGAGAAAGGAAGGGAGAGGGATAGAAAGTTGGAAACATCGATGAGAGAGAAACATCGATCAGCTGCCTCCTGCACGCCCCCTACTGGGGATGTGCCCACAACCAAGGTACATGCCCTTGACTGGAATCAAACCTGGGACTTTTCAGTCCACAGCCCGACGCTCTATCCACTGAGCCAAACCGGTTTCGGCTCTATTCTTTTTAAAAATATACTTTCATTGATTTCAGAGAGAAAAGAGAAGGAGAAGTAGAAGCATCCATGATGAGAGAGAATCATTGATCGGCTGCTTCCTGCACGCCCCCTACTGGGGATCGAGCCCACAACCTGAGCATGTGCCCTGACCCGGAATCTAACCGCGACCTCCTGGTTCATAGGTCGATGCTCTACCGCTGAGCGACACTGGCCGGGCTCGGATAGTTCCTGTGAGCCTGAAGATTCTCAGCACAGAAGCCGTCACCTCTTCAGACAGCAATTGGGTGAAACAACAGTTGTGTGTAGGGCGTTGCGTTTTCCTAATGGGATGTTAATCATGTATTTCGTACCCAGCACATCAAACCCCCAGATGCCAAGCCGGAGCCCAGCTCGGCCACGTAGGGAACAGCAGGTGCGAAATGATTGATCTCGTGAATTACCTGCCCTGCTCACTGGGATTCTCTCGCAGTTGGTTCCACCACCCCCCCCCCACCACCCCCGAAGCCGCAGAGCCGTTTCCCCACAAATCCTGCCTTTCCTGCCTGCAGTCCTCGCAGCTCATTTGCTATTCACCCCGCTTGTCTCTGGGTCGGGCTTTGTCAAATCACATCCCTCATCAGCATTTCCTCCTCAAAGACAAGGCGCCTTTGATCACCAACCACACAGGAGAGGTGCGGGCAGGAGAGCAAAGAGCAGCTGCTGAAAGCCCTCCCCCGTCACCCCCCCGCCTCTGATCTCTGTGCTCCCTCCACCTGACGGGGAATTTTTCATGTCACGCTTTCATTTCCACTTGTCCCAGGTCAGGCAAGACATTAAAAATGCATGGGAACATTTACCGATCAAGCTTTCATACAGTATGCCGTGTTTAGTGGCGTAAATTGGTTTCATTAATTTAATGGGGAATACTGTTTGAATTCCAATGAGTCTGATTAAGTCTTCCTTCTCCCCTCCACACATGTAGTCTATGAAGGTGCCCCCAGTCCATTTTAGGGACCAGATATGGTGAGCAAGATGAGCCTGGGACCTGCTAGCAAGTCATGAGGTTATGAAGAAATGAACACGACATAACACAATGCACCATGCCTGTGTGTGTGCACATGCTCTGTGTGTGCACTGTGCATGTGTGTGCATGTGCTCTGCGTGTGCATCGTGCCTGCGTGTGCACATGCTCTGTGTGCACATAGCCTTTGTATTCACATGCTGTGTGTGTGCATGTGCCTATATACGGGCACATGCTCTGTATGTGTTGTATGTGCCATGCCTATGTGCACACCATGCCTGTGTGCACGTGCTCTGTGTATGTGCACATTCTGTGTGTGCACATGCTCTCTGTGTGCATGTGCCTGTGTGTATACATGTGCTCTGTGTTTTATGTGCATGTTCTCTGTATACACATGTGCTATGTGTGTGCGCACTATGCCTGTGTGTGCTCTGTGTGCACATGCTGTGTGTACATGTTCTGTGTGTGCATGTGCTCTGTGTGCATGTGCTCTGTGTGTGCACATGCTCTGGGTGGGTGCATGTGCTCTCTCTGTGTGTATGTATCTGTGTGTGTGAATGCTCTGTGTTTATGTGCATGTGCTCCGTATGTGTGCATGCTCTGTGTGTGCGTATGTGCATGTGTGTTTATGTGCATGTGCTCAGGGTGTGCACATGCTCTGGGTGTGTGCATTGCTGTGTGTGTTAGGGGAACAAGAGCATCACAATAAATGTGCAAGGTCTTGCCCCTGGAGTGTGATGAGAAGGAGCCAACCCGCAAAGCCCTGGGGAAAGACTGTGCTGGTGAGGGGAGGAGCAGGTGAGTTTGCCATGTGGAGGAATCAACAGAAATCCAACGTGTATGATGTGGAGAGAAGGTCATGAGATGTGGGCTAGAATGCGGGCTGGCTCGTGGGCAGGGCCTGGCTCTGGCTCCCCGGGTCTCAGGGCTCTGAGGTCCACAGAACCCTAACCATTGGGAGTGATTGCTTTTGTTTGTCTTTGCATCTGTGCACTTTCAAAGTCATCTGAGACTCAACTGAGTCTAAAAATGAGAACCCGGTCCATTGTAACATTAATCAAGCCCAAGAACCCATTGAATGTGATTTTAATAAAAATATTGGGTGGGTACATCATCAATTAATGATCAGTTTCCCCCCCAACTCTCATGACACCTTACATCTAGTATTTTAAAATTGTGATGATACGTGTTCTAATCCTAAATGATTCCTCAGCAGCTGCTTGGGTTCTGGCCTTGGCAGGTACGAGTGTGAATTGTCTCCTGAAATCCTGCCCAGGTCCACAGAGTTAAATCTTTCTGAGAAGGGTGAGACTGGGAAAAGGGCTGTTTTATTCTTCTCGAGCTCCACATGAAGTGCGCAGCGCCCGGAATGGGCAGAGCAGGTGCTTTTAAACTCTCGATAATAACTGAGAAATAGAAACCCTTTCCATCACCATTTCTCACCAGCCTTTGATAACTCCTGGGTGAGAGCAGTGGCAGCAGATATATGACACCGTGTTCAATATCCCAAAGAGATGATGAATGATAACACAGTTTACAAGAAAAATGGCCCAATTTCACGTGTCCTCTCTGGAAGTTCTACGGCTGTTTTGGGAAAACTTGCTCAAAATACGAAGGCAGTAGAGACAGAATGAAGAGTGAAATATTGTCTCCATTCCTCTTTTGTGTTCTTAAGGCGCCTGTTTAACATACATCATGTGGACAAAGCTGTTATTTATTAACTAAAACTTACAATCACAGATAGCCTCCCAGATGCTGTGTCTGTAAAGAGTGAATGTTGAGAATGTTCATTACGTGAAACAAAACACTGAACACCATTTTATATACTAGTATATACTAGAGGATCAAGGCATGACATTTGTGCATTGGAAGGGGGAGGGTCCCTCAGCCCAGGCTGCACCCTTTGGCAATCTGGGAGCCCCAGGGGATGTCCTCCTGACAGCTTAGGCCCGATCCCCCAGACATCCTTAGCACTGCTGCGGAGGTGGGAGAGGCTCCTGGCACCACCCATGCACTCGACAGCTGTTAACCCTGGGTTGTGGCTGAGCAGCGCTCCCCCTGTGGGAGCACACTGACACCAGGGGCCAGCTCCTGTGTTGAGCATCTGCCCCCTGGTGGTCAGTGCATGTCATATAAGCCGGTTGTTCTGCTGTTTGGTTGATTTGCATATTGCCCTTTATTATATAGGATATAGATAAAGATCATACCAGAGCTGGAGAACCTGCAACTGAGATACACATATATATGTGTCTATACATTTTTAAAATATTTTTATTGATTTCAGAGAGAGGAAGGGAGAGAGAGGGAGAGAAAGAGAGAGAGAAACCTCAATGATGAGAGAACCATTGATTGGCTGACATGTGCTCAGAACTAGAATCAAAACGTTATCTCTTGGTTCATAGGTGGACCCTCAACCACTGAGCCATGTAGGCCAGGCTGAATGACACCATTTTACAGTGATCACCGAAGAGTCTAGAGCACTGGCCCCAAGGGGCCTCTGACTGGATATGGGGATATCCTCAGTCTTCCAGGCACTGACACCCCAGAAAAGGCCGTTTATGCTGTGATCAACCTCACTGTCATCCCAGAGGGGCGAGGACAAAGCCGGGTCTGGGCGAGAGCCGAAGCAGGTGGCAGTTTCTACAATGACTGGGATGGGTCTTGGGTGAAGCAGGTGGCGAGGAGTGAGCACACGGAGAACTCAGACAGGGTCCTTGCTCTCCAACGGACAAATACCTCACTGAGGAAGAACATGGAGCCCCTGCCTGTCACTCCTGCCTGGGGCAGGAGGAATCCGATCTAAACCAAACACCAGCATGACCGATGGCCTGTGGCCAGTGTCTACCACAAGCACCGAGTCAGATGCATCGATCCGTTACACGGACACTTCCCCGACCTGGGAGAGCTCCAGGCTGCCGCTGACCCGTGCACACCCATGCCAAAGGACTGGACTATAACCATCCGGGCGAAAACTGTGCTGGAAATGGGTGCTTGGGTCATATGTGTCCCCCACCCCAACGCTGTGACCACGCGGATTATTCCCATACAGAGAAAGCATATGAAGTAGGCATTTCCAATTCAAGGCTACAATTAGATTAGCTCAAGTTCATGCTTCGGGATGGATGCCAGCACTCAATTTGGAGGAGGCTGGAATCAGACATTTCTGACTCTGCATCTGGGGTCGGCTACCCCGAGGACACGGCATTCCTCCCCAGGCTGGAGTCAGGGGCGGGCAGGGGCAGGACTGGAGTTGAATTCAGGAGGGAAGATTAGGTGACCTTCTGCAAAATTGTCAATTCTGCAACCTTTCCAGCGGCTTTGGGACTGAAAGTGAGGCCAGCATTTTCTGCTTGCTACTAAACGCTAAATGCCAAGTCACAGCTGTGAGATTAGCAAGTTCCCACACTTCGCTTCCCACACGGGTTGTACAGCTTCTCTCAACGTGCCCCGCCCACCCAGCTTCTCCTCCCCCCACTTTCTCCTCCCACTCTGCCGGCTGGGACCTTTCTTTCTGGCAAAGGATGGCCTGGATCTTACTGGACAGTTCTGTTTGGTTAAAGTATTTGTCTCTTACTCATCCAGAATGGGTCAGTGGTTGAACATCACTCTATGAACCAGAAGGTCATGGTTCAATACCAGAAGGTCATGGTTCAATTCTCAGTCAGGGAACATGCCTGGGTTGCAGGCTTGATCCCCAGGAGGGGGTGTGCAGGAGGCAGCCAATCAATGGTTCTTTCTTATCAGTGATGTTTCTCTCTTTCCCTCTCCCTTCCTGAGATCAAGAGAAATATATATCCTATCTAATAAAATAATAATATCCAAATTGACTATACATGAGCTCTACACACAAGCCACGCCCACCAGGCAATCAAGAGTGAGTATGCAAATTAACCAAACCAAGGTGGCTGTGTCCATGGAGCAAGCAGAAGCTTGGGTTTCCTTGCTAATAGAGGAAGCCAAGCTTTCTGCACACCTGGCTGGCCTAGGCCTCAACTTAAGGCTACAAAGTTTCAATTATAGAAGATAAATAGCAGATACCAGTGTCTACACTTGGGTCACCAGGGGGCATGGCCAGCCTGAAAACCACCACAGGCCCCTTACCCAGGCTGCCCCATGCTCCAAGGGAACCCCCATCCTAATCCGGGACATCCTTCAGGGCAAACTAGCTGACCCCCACCCATGCACCAGGCCTCTATCTTATCTAATAAAAGAGTAATATATGCAGATTGACCACCACTCCAACACACCAGATCGCTGCCCCCATGTGGACACAAGATGGCCACCACAGGAAGACAGTGGGAGGTTCCAGGCCTGCAAGGGAGGGCAGTTGAGGGCAATCAGGCCTGCAGAAGAGGGAAGTTGGGAGGGATCAGGCCTGCAAGGGAGGGCAGTTGGGAGTAATCAAGCCTCCAGGGGAGGGCAGTCAGGGGTGACCAGGCCAGCATAGGAGGGATGTTGGGGGTGACTGGGCCTGCAGGAGAGGGCAGTTGTGGGGGACCTGGGACTGCAGGGGAGGGCAGTTAGGATGACCAAGCCTGCAGGGGAGCACAGTTAGGGGCAAACAGGCTGGCAGGGGAATCGTTAGGCATCAATCAGGCTGGTGATTAGGGGGTGATTAGGCTGGCAGGCAGAAGTGGTCAGATGCAATCAGGAAGGCAGGCAGGAGAACAGTTGGGAGCCAGTAGTCCTGGATTGTGAGAGGGATGTCTGACTGCCCTTTAGGCCCACCCCTGGTAGAGTCTCCCAGGATTGGGCCCAAAAGGGCAGTCAGACATTCCTCAACGGGTTTCTGGCTGGGCTGGAGAGGGTACAGGCTAGGGTGAGGGACCCTGCCCCTGTGCACAAATTTTGTGCACTGGGTCTCTAGTATATATTTAAAAATAATCTGCCTCTTAAGGTACAGACTGTCTATGGTTCTATGTGGGGTTCAAGATCACCATTTTTTAAAAATCCTCACCTGAGGATTTTTTTCATTGATTTCTAGAGAGAGATGGAAGGGAGGGAGGGATGGAAAGAGCCAGAAATATCGAGTAGATGCCTCCCACATGTACCCCTACCAGCGCTGTAGCACATGCCACTGAGGTATGTGATCTTGACCAGTAATTGAACCCTTGACTCTTTGGTTTGCACTGCTGATGCTCTTACCACTGGGCAAAACTGGCCAGGGCTCACCATTCTTTTTAGGCCTGTCATTAATACCTGTATTTCTTGACCCATGTAACTGACAATTTCTGTAGTCACAACGCAGGCATTGGTCTGTACATTTAGGTAACAAAGGTGCAAAAAGAAGGGGCTTTAAAATGGGGGGGAAGGGGTTTTAGAAGCTCATACAGATCATACAACCATCCCCAGCTCTAAGAACTTCCCTGTCTCCATATTTGCTGGAACTATCCTTCTAGGAGGCTTGGCAGCCACAAGCTCGCCAGACAGCTTCTATTTGAGCTGTGAAGTGGTTCTTTTTGAATCTGTCACAGGAGGGGGAAAAGCTGAAACACTTAGATGTGGACCAAAAACATTCCTACTTTTTTTTTTTCCCCAACAGAAAAGGAGGCCTTGCCTGTTATCTGAGTCCTGGAGCCTGTGTGCAACGCATTGTGTCTGAGCAACTATAAAGCCCCCGGAGCTGTGGAAAGCTGATAACCATGGAGGTGATCCTTATTCATAGAAATGCAGAGTGTTCCCAGGGGAAGCGCCTCGGATTGCTCTTGCCCCCTGGATGGTGATCGCATTTCCACGAAGCAGGTGCATCGCAGGGTCCTAACGCCCACAGGTGTCCGTCTGCTCTTGGTTCCTCTGACCTAGCTGCTCTCCCCATGAATTCCTTACATGAGATATTTGCCACATATTCATTGTATACTGGCCTGAGAATCGTGATTATACTAGAGGCCTGGTGCACAAATTCATGCACGGGTAGGGTCCAACTAGCCTGCCCCAATCAGGGCTGATTGGGGCTGGCTGGCTGGGAGGAGGGGCTGCAGGAAGCTGGCTGGCTGGCCCTGCCCCCAGTCAGGGTGGGGGGCTCAATTGGGAGCCAGCTGGGGGAAGGGGCCGCAGGAAGTTGGCCAGCTGATCCCACCCCTATCCGGCCAGTTGGCCGGCCGCAGTGCACGTCATAGTGACTGGTCATTCCAGTCGTTCTGGTCATTCTGGTTGCTTGGCTTTTATATATGTAGATTCTCTCTTTAAAAGTGTACTTTAACATGACCAATGTTTTAAACTAGAAAGACAGCACCCCCCCCCCCCAAAAGCCAATGGAACATCCTCACCTGAAAAATGGGCCACTCTGGCCCCAGCAGGCAGGCCTGTGGAGATGGGGTCGGGTACATCCCACCTGCCGGACTGGGGGGCGGGGACACCCACCTGTGCTCCACAGCCCTCCAGAGTGGTCAAGTTTGCAAAGCCTACTTTTCACACATAGTCTGTGTGTCCCCCTTTCCAGACTATATTTACTTATTTTTTAAAATATGTATGTTTGTATTGATTTCAGAGAGGAAGGGAGAGGGAGAGGAAGAAACATCAGTGATGAGAATCACTGATCGCCTGCCCTCCTGAGGGTGGAGCCCACAACTCGGGCATGTTCCCTGAGCAGGAATCGAACCCTGGCCTTCTGGTTCATAGGATGATACTTCAGCGCTGAGCCACACCTGCCCAGCATTTTTAAAGGAAATCCTACCCAAACCAGTCTGGCTCAGTGGATAGAGCCTCATCCTGCTGACTGAAGGGTCCTGGGTTTGATTCCAGTCAAGGGCATGCACCTTGGTTGTTGGCACATCCCCAGTAGGGGGTGTGCAGGAGGCAGCTGATCAATGTTTCTCTCTCATTGATGTTTCTAACTTTCTATCCCTCTTCCTTCCTCTCTGTAAAAAATCAATAAAATATATATATATTTTTTAAAATAAAGGAAATCCTTTGGCCTCAAGGTGCACAGGATTAAGTGACTTACATTTGTCACCTCAAGGCACACAATCTGCTCTTCTGCTCCATTATTGTTTGCAAATCTTCACTCCCAACTCTTCCCCGGCTGTTGGCATCCCTTCCAGGGCATTCAAAAGGCATCTTTCCATTGGATGATAGACATAGCAATAGGGTGGTGAGGACAATGGAGGGAAAGGGAGCAGATGTAATACTTCCAACAACAAAGATTTAAAAATGAGGTATCTTTGCACTGCATCCTTTACAGAGTTGTTTAGACCCACGGAGGTGTGGACGGGGTGTCACTGCTCCGCGTGTTGTTGAAGCTGCAGGAATGGTGTGACGCCTCTCATTCCCTCACTCCCTTTCACACAGCACTGTGCTCAGTGCCCTGGGTAAGTTCATGACAGACTCGGCTGCAGGCTTCCTGGTGTGTGTGATGCACATTCTTCCTCACCTCCCCCCCCCCCGCCCTCAGGTGGAACCCAAGGCACGTCCGGCTTTGCTGCCGTGACCAGCGAGAACCGCCCAGCTCACAATCTCCCTGGCTCAGACTGCCACCACCCGGTGGGCCCCTGCCACACTTATCGGGCGTGCCCTGGCAGGCTTTTTATGCCGTAATCGGCGTTTTCCTTCTCATGGTTCATTTTCTTCTTGAAGGTGCCCTTCGAGTTAGGAGAGCAGCAGTGAGAGGAAGAAACTAATGAAGAAACACACACACACACACTCACACACACTCACACACACACTCACACACACACGCTCACACACACACACACATACACACACACATACACACATACACACACACTCACACACACATACACACATACAAACACACACACACACACACTCACACACACACACACACTCACACACACACACATACACACATATACACACACTCACACACACAGATACACACACATATACACACATACACACACACTCACACACACACACTCACACACACTCACACACACACTCACACTCACACACACACACACTCACACACACACTCACACACACACACTCACACACACACACATACACACACACACATACACACACTCACACACACACACTCACACACACTCACACACTCACACACACACACACTCACACACTCACACACACACACACATACACACATACACACACACTCACACACACATACACACACACACACGTTTTACTCAGCCATGAGCGTTCTTCACGTCCTCCAGGAAAGGCAGCTGGAGGCTGGTTTCAATCACTGTAACATTGGATCCTACGAGACAGGGCTGCCTGGCTCACACATTGTAAAACCAGCCAACAGACGCACACACATGATCACCAAAGGGAGCGTGGCTCCTTATTTAACCAGATGCCTGCACTTGCCGCTGTGTGGGACGCGGTCCCTTTAACAGGCCCCTGTGGGACGTGGTTCCTTTCCCAGGCCCAGGTGCTGATGTAGGATCCGTATTGTCGCCCATTCACACAGGTGACTCCCCACCCACTAGTCATGCGGACTGGGGCCGCTGGGGGTTCAGGGCTACGAAACCATTTAACGGTCCTTGAAATAAAAAAAACGAATTAAAAAAAAGAAATTTTAGGTCAAAGAAAATATTTTAAAATATATTTGTATTGATTTCAGAGAAGAAGGGAGAGGGAGAGAGAGAGACAGAAACATCAATGATGAGAGAGGATCATTGATTGGCTGCCTCCTGCACGCCCCCTACTGGGGACCGAGCCCGCAACCCAGGCATATGTCCTTGGCTGGAATCGAACCTGGGACCCTTCGGTCCACAAGCGGACGCTCTACCCATCAAGCCAAACTGGCTAGGGCCAAAGAACATATTTTAATAGGTAACTTTTCACATTTTTATGAGGAAAAGGACCCAGAAAGGCAAACATAACCCAAAGCTTATGAAAATCATACTGTGGCCCCAATCTTACACAGTTTTACTAACTTGAGTGGCTACTGAGGTACCTACCCATATATTGGGTGATAAATTATATTAAGAACATCTGCCATGGTACAGCTATTCTGTGTCCCTGTTCCTGGATGAGGAAAAAGGAAGCTTAAAGACAGTGAGTTTCACTGAAACCGGTTTGGCTCAGTGGATAGAGTGTCGGCCTGCTGACTGAAAGGTCCCAGGTTCAATTCTGGTCAAGGACATATGCCTGGGTTGCGGGCACATCCCCAGTGGGGGTGTGCAGGAGGCAGCCAATCAATGATCCTCTCTGAAACTGATTGATGTTTCTCTCTCATCGATGTTTCTGACTTTCTATCCCTCTCCCTTCCTCTCTGTGAAAAATCAATGAAATATATTTTTAAAAAAAGACAGTTTCTCGCTTTCATACATCAAGAAATACTAAAGCAGGCTCTAAACCTGGTCGGCATCCCCTGACCACTCAGAGGGCCGAGGTTCGGCTCCTCCAGAAGGGAGTGCGTCTCACCCACAGAGAGGATAAGGAAGGGCCTTTGAAGATACCAGCAAAGAGACTAAAAGCTTCTTGTTACAGAAAGCGAAAGTCAGGGTTCAGACAGTTGGTCTCCTAGGAGAAGGAAAGCTGGGCCACCCGTGATCACAATGACCCGGGAGTGTGAGGGGAGCCTCTCTCCTGGTGTTGGAAGTTGGACGGGCAGGAAGGAGGGCGCTTGACAGGAAGTCAGTGTCTATTTGGAAGCAGGAGTTTTAAGTCTTAGAACTGTAACCTCAGCCTTGGATAGTTCCCCACAGATTCATTAACCTGTGTCCTTCCAAAATGATCCAAAATTAAATGGCCCCCCTCAGTGCCATTATGAGAGGCCAAAGTTAGAGTCTTTTTAAAAATTATACTGATTATTCTGACATGCAACCCTTACACGCCCCCCCCCCCCCCCGAGAAAGAGGTCCTAGACATACACAGTTTTTTTTGAAAGTTCTTCTTCTAATTTTCTTTCTCCCAAACCATACGTTTTCTAGGAGAAAGGTAATTACATGGTAAGCATGAAGCTTTGCCATTACTGCCGGCAGCATTACAATTTCGTAACGACAAACCCGGAATTCTCTCGCAACATAAAACAGTGGGCTGTGAAAGCCCTTTTTAATTGAAAAAGCATGAAAAGACAGTGTTCTTGGGTTTTCCTCAAGAACAAAAAGTAGCATTGTGGGAGCTTTGTTCCTCCTCTCCATCTTTTAATGACTGTTGTCTGTCATTTCCAGCTCCGAATACTACTGAGCCATCCCATTTTTTCGTGCGTTCTAATTGATAGGCGAATTCTTTAGCTTGGCAATTAAAAACACAATTAACTGTAATTACAAAGTTCAGCTATGATTTCCAAGATAAGAAGCTGCACTGAGATTTAGAATAATAGCACGCGGAGAGTGAAGCAAAAGTTTGAAAAATAAAGTAATAAAATCTGGGGCTCACCGAAAACAATTTAAGCCCAAGAGTTGATTGAACCATCGAACAATCATAGTGGTTTCTCACTTTGGTATAACTTACTTTTATATTTCATTGACATAAATGCAAAAAAAAATGTGCTTGGTGCCATAGGAATGAGAGGTTTGGTGCCCCCAAGGAGTCATCAGGTTCCTGCCTCGGGGGTGACTCACAGACAGGCTGGGGGTGCCTGGGCCCTTCCTCCCTGGGTCCTGGCCTGCAACCCCCCATGCTCCCCTCTGAAGAGCAGGGTCCCTCCCATGTCCATGTAGAGAAGCTGGTCAGTCTGCAGGACTAAGGGGTGGAGCGAGGGGGCCACAGGAGAGACCTGAGAAGGACAGGATATGCTACAGACAAATTTGTGGAAAGAGAAACTCTGAGGCTCATGTGACAAAATGAGTAGAAAGGGAAAAAAATGCTAGTGTCCATGGAAAATGTCCCTAGGTAATAATAATAATATTAACAATAGCATAATATGCAAATCAACCGAACTACCCAATAGCAGAATGACTATCTGGATGGCCTTCCAGACGATCATGTTATCACACACTGGCGCCAGGCGGGTGCGATGCGATTGGTTAAGGGACCCTGCCATTGCCCCATGATTGCCCTGCAGAGGGTTGCCCAGACCAGCCTAGCAATTGCACCCCATGCCTGTCGCTCACAGATGAAGGCAACCAGTGGCAGGGGAAGGGGGGCATTGCTGCACAGATGGCAAGCAGTGGCAGTGGTGGGGATGGGCTAGCTGCTTGCAGCTGAGGGAAGGAAAGGCCTGATTGGCCCTGATCACTGGCCAGGCATGCACACACACACACTAGATACCCAGTGCACAAAATTTGTGCACAAATACGGTTCCTAGTACTGGATGGTGATCAGGGCTGATTGGGGGCCTTATGGCTGCCAGCTAGGGTGTTCTTTTGTCCCACGCCACCCCCTGGTGGTCAGCACACATCATAGCGAGCAACCAAATTCCTGAAGGGACACTGTGCATATTAGCCTTTTATATATAGAGATGTGTAGGATTTTGTGAGATAATAGAAAACATACAGATCTTGCTCCTGAGCTCTAGTCCTGACACAGAGCTCCTGGATTACAAGCTCAGGAGTGACAGCCCTGCCCCCTATTCCTCAGACATAGAGGGGCTAGAAATGGAGCCTCCATAAAATTCCAAAAGTATGGGATTCAAGCTCGGCCCATGCAGCTCATGTGGCTCAGTGGTTGAGCATGGACATGTAAACCAGGAGGTTAGAGTTGTATTCTAGGTCAGGGGACATGCCCCGATTGCAGCCCTGGTCCCCAGGGTGGGGCATACAGGAGGCAGTCGATCAATGATTCTCTCTCATCACTGATGTTTCCCTCTCTTCTTCTCCTTTCCTCTCTGAAATCCATAAAAACATTTAAAAAGCATGAGATTCAGAGAGAGTCCAGGTGAACACATCCCGGCACCAGGATGGTGATGCACCCCAACTCCCCAGGACAGAGCTTCTGTGCTCAGACCTTCCCAGCCCTTGGCCTTTGTGTCTCTCATCAGGCTGTGCATCTGTGTTCTTTATCACACCCTTTAATCCATGGGTAAACATATGTAAATGTTCTATGTGTTCTGCGAGGAGGAGGTTGTGGGAATCTCGAATTTATACCCAGCAAGGCTGACCACAGGTGGCCACAGAGTCAAGGAATTTCATCTAAAGCAGTGGTTCTCAACCTTTCTAATAATACAGTTCCTCATTTATGGTGACCCCCAACCATAAAATTATTTTCATTGCTACTTCATAACGGGTGCTATTGTTATAAATGGTAATGTAAATATCTGTGTTTTCTGATAGACTGTCCTGCTAGTGGTTTTCAACCTGTGGGTCATAGAGCCTAAGACCAAGGGAAAACACAGATATTTACATTGAGATTCATAACAGCAGCAAAATCACAGTTATGAAGTAGCGACGAAAATAACTGTATGGTTGGGGGTCACCACAACATGAGGAACTGTATTAAAGGGTCGTGGCATTGGAAAGGTTGAGAACCACTGGTCTAAAGGGAGGGATGGGCCGTCTTCTGGGACTGAGAACTGACCCACTGGGTTCCGGCACTGCCTCCCCGCAGACCGGGTCAGAACTGAGTTAAATCGTGGGACAGCCACCTGACGTCCAAGGATCGTTTGGTGGGAAAACCCCACACGTGTGTGCCGACCAGCGCGTGCAGAGCTGCGTGTGAGGTGAGGCAGATGCGCGGCGGGAAGCCTGGATTCTTCCCATGAGCGATGCCCCGGGAAGTGTGACCTCCAGACAAACAACAAAGGGACTGTGAGTGTGAGGATGTCCCACGAGCTGGGCCATCTCGGCCTTGTCCTTCTTCCTTTGCTTCTGCATCGGGCCGCCCCTCACTATCTTTTCTATTAAGGGCTGGATTCTTTCAGCATCACTCAGCTGTTGGACTAAATGGCTCTGGGGCTGCCGATTCTGGGACAGGACAAGGTGACCCTGCCTTGGCAGCCCCAACAATAGGTGTCATTCCGGAACATTCTGGAAGGTGGGCAGAGGCTGAGCCTTGAATGCCCCGAATTTGCTGCCCTTGGCATGGGAAGGTCTGATTGCTTACGTACGAACAAGAGACTAATGGTAACTTCACAAAACCTCCAAAGTTCACAAAAATGCAATGATATAATCTATTCTAATACAATTACTAGTATTCTTTGTTTCCTAGGGATTTTATCCCATAATTAAAGCAAGTACTGGCCCTGACTGGTTTGGCTCAGTGGATAGAGCGTCAGCCTGTAGACTGAAAGGTCCCGGGTTCAATTCCAGTCAAGGGCATGTACCTTGGCTGTGGGCACATCCCTGGTAGGGGCTGTGCGGGCAGCTGATCAATGTTTCTCTCTCATCAATGTTTCTAACTCTCTAACCCTCCCTTTTCCTCTCTGTAAAAAATCAATAAAAGAGTTGGATGCATAATGTGAGGCCGGCTTTGTAATTGTTTTTTTCAGTTTCATGTTTGGCTGGATTAAAAATAAAACAAAACACCATACACACCAAAACAAAAAACAAACCAAAGTTAATTCCCACAGTAGAACAGAGAAGAATTGTGCTAAGGCAATGTCACCTATGTATTTTAAAATTAGAGGCCATTGCATGATATTTGTGCAAGAATAGGCCCCCGGCTTCACTCGCAGCTGCCTGGGAGCCGGCAAGTCCTCGCTTCTGTCTGGAGCACCACTCCAGTAGCTCCTTCCACTGACCCCTTCCCCTCATAGCAGGCTTCACACCACTCTGGGCCTGCATATTCAAATTAACCTCCATCTTTTTTTGGGGGGGTTAATTTGCATACTCACTCTGATTGGCTGTGGGTGTAGCAGAGTGATGACTAATTTGCATGTTTCTCTATTAGATAAGACTAAATTCTGGGAATCAATGGCATTTACAAAGCTGCCACTTGGCTTCTCATGGCGCCTGCGGGAGAGAGAGAGATGTCTGTGCAGCTGGCCAGGACTGCTCTGTGTCAGTCACCACCGTTCCCCGGGGAGCCGAGCAGCCTGGGAAACACAGGCTGTGCATGGTAGCTCTCAGCCCGGCCTCGGTAGGCGATTATTCTAGTAAGCAGATAACCTGGCAAAAAAATAAAAGCTGAAGGGTTTTCTCTTTTTTTCCTAAGTTTTGCTAATGAATTCTCCCCCTAGCCTGACCCTCCAAGTTTCCAGATTCCAGGTTCCATTTACTGACCTTTTGCAGACCCTCCCTGAGCTTTGAAGAGGGTCCCAGGTCCTTTTGTGCCAGAGGCGGCTGATGGTCACATGACTGACCCAGGGGTCCTCCCCGGCCCCAAACCCCATAATCTATGCAGGAGGGCAGTTCTCTGAGGGGGTCCCTTGCCCCCTCTCAGTTAAGGAACTTGGCAAGTGGTGTCTTTCTGGGTGGAAACCTCCTGTCCAGGTGCCCAGGCCTCCCCAGTGCCTACTCATCTTTTCTTTCTGCATCAACATCATCTCTTCTTCTAAGTCCTCCTTCAAGGAGAGGACGGGTGACCCTGCCGTGAGCACCCACACCCCCTGGCCTTCCACGGAACACCATCACCACGCTCAGCTGAAGGTGCCTCTGACTTCTCCGTCCTTCGAGCCAACGTCCTTTAGGATGAGCCTCATGCGCAGCCTTGTTCCCCAGGCTCATCCAGGAGGGCCCTCAGGCCTGGTTCGATGGTGAACAGATGATGTCTGTGTGGCTGGTTTAACTCCTGCTCCCCACCAGGGACCTGGGACATTAGCGACAACTCCGAGACAGCCTCCTTCTCGAGGCCACTGCCGGCTACAAGGAGCAGGACAAGGGGGCCCAGCTGGTTTGGCTCAGTGGATAGAGCGTTGGCCCGTGGACTGAGAGATCCCAGGTTCGATTCCGCTGGAAGGGCGCATGCCGGGGTTGTGGGCTTGACCTCCAGTAAGGGTGTGCAGGAGGCAGCTGATCAGTGATTCTCTGTCATCACTGATATTTCTATCTCCTCCCTTCTCTAAAATCAAAGCTATGTCTTTATTTAAAAAAAAATACACCTGTCCATTCGTGATGTTGGAAAACTACCTCAAGCCGAAAGATTTTCTCAGGAAATTGACAGCCACTGCGAAGTG
Organism: Antrozous pallidus; assembly: GCA_027563665.1. NCBI lineage: Eukaryota > Metazoa > Chordata > Mammalia > Chiroptera > Vespertilionidae > Antrozous > Antrozous pallidus. The sequence continues at coordinate 58,112,081 of CM050524.1, forward strand.
TTTTATTTCTGCCTTGGACTCGCGCCCAGTGCCTCCCATTTCTCCGAGCAACAGAAAACTGTTAAGGAAAAGAGTGATTTTTTTTCTATTCAATTTATTTTCTATTGAGAAGCTACTTGGTACCCGGGAGAAAACAGCTTTGCTGTCTTATTTCTACTTCTGTATCTCTTTGTAAATTAATTTACAGCCAATGCAGCTTTGTCAGGTTTTTTGTTGTTGTTTTTTTATGGCTAAACATCGTGAATTAACAGAGAATGGTTAATTCCCGCTCTGTCAAGAACATCTTTAATAACCAGGCATTGCCCATAACGCACCAATAAATCATGACGGCAACCATTAATAACTTACCCAAAAGCCAATGTGACAGATCTATAACCATATATTGGGAGTTCACTGTACACGTCTGGGCACAGGCCGACGCTCACCGCACATGCGAGTTACATCTGTTGCCGCCCATCGATAGGATAACGAGAGCGATTTTCAGGCCACGGGAGCAGATTTGCATGCCAGGGACTGCAGCATCAATTGAATTGACGCTTTCCTGATGGGCAGACTTGGCTCATCCGCGGAGCCTGCACATGAATTTCCAATTCAATTTCAGCCTCAAATGGGAGCTCCCGCAAACCCCAACATCTTGTTGGAGCAGCAGAAAATGAATTACGTGGATAACAATATTCCATCAAGCTCGAAGCTCGGCTGTGAGTGCCCACGGCGGTAAAACGGTGCCAAGACATTGCTAAGTCCCAGTGAAATGGATGACTTGTATCTCAGGTTCATAACCAGGATGACCAGTTAAAGCGGGGGGGGGGGGGGGGGGGGGGAGGGAGGGAGAGAGAGAGAAAGAGAGAGAGGGAGAAAGGGAAGAAAAGCCATTCCTTTCACTCGGCACGTTTAACGTTTATTGTTATTTTCAAGTTCAAACGGAAGTTGGAGTAAAAAGCTATCCTATTACACTTAATTTCCAGTTAATGTTACGTTCTGTGACTCTATGTGGGAACACATGTGTATGTGCACACGTGTGGGTGCGTGCGTGTGTGTGTGTGTGTGTGTGTGTGCGCGCACACGTGCACTTCACTCTTTGGGGCTCTTCTTTTTAAACTAAGCTTTTCCTACTCAAAGGCTCATAAGATAACGGGGGTTGCAGCCTCCCTGTACTGTAACAAGGGCATCATTGCCAGCTGCAGGGGAGAAAAATAATCTCCTCGACCTATTCGGGGCCCAGCTGGGGCTGGAAATTAATCTACAAGAAGGAGCAGAAGAAAAGCGCTCGTTTTATCAAGTTGTTTCCATTACACGGAGTCCTCACAGGAGAGCGAAGACCCGAACACAGCGGGGCCACACAGCAGGCAGTTTGTACCCCGTGCACAGACAACAATGCATTTGTGAGGCGCTGACAAGACAGGGGTCGGCAAGGGGGGGACGTGCTGTGAGAGGTGACAGGAAGGCACAACAGCTTGAACAAGGCCCACCTTCCCAGTCCCTAATGGCAGAGTGTCCCCGTGCCTCCTGTTCTGGGGGGCCCCGTTCACAGGGACACTTAGGAACTGTTTCAGGGAAGTGGGGGAAAAGGAGAATGGGGGGAGGGGATGGTCAATGTGACTTTCCTGCTTCTGCCTCTCGGGCTCCTTCAGCTGAGCCTTCAACACACGCAGTTTCCATTTTTGGGGTAGCACACCCTGACTCTTGTCACATGAATTTTATTATTTTTAAAAAATATATATTTTATGGATTTTTTACAGAGAGGAAGGGAGAGGGATAGAAACTCAGAAACGTCGATGAGAGAAACATCGACCAGCTGCTTCCTGCACTCCTTCTACTGGGGATGTGCCCTCAGCCAAGGTACATGCCCTTGACCGGAATCAAACCTGGGACCCTTCAGTCCGCAGACTGATGCTCTATCCGCTGAGCCACACCGGTTTCGGCCCGTCACATGAATTTTCAATTCAGTTTCGACCTCAAATGGGAGCCCCCACAAACCCGAACACCAGGTGGCTTGCATATTGGTGCGGGGTGCAAGACAACCCAGGCATGGCGAGCCCCCTGCCGCCCACCAGGTCTGAGCCCCTCGAATAACATTTCCAAAAGGACCGAAGCCCCGGACCCACCAGCAGCTGCTCCAGCAACAGTACCATTTAACGCGGAGAACACACCACCTCCCGGGAAGTCTGTTTGCAAACCCCTGTGAACCCTGACCCGGTATCAGAGCACGGCTGGAGACCGGCACCGCTGGGAGAGGCCACTCAGCAAAGCAGCCGCCCCTCGGGGGACAGGGAACCCAGGAGCCGCTGCGGGATCATGGTGAACGGGAGCGGCCTACCTGCAGAATCTCCCTGGAACAGGAGCCAGGCCGGGTCTCCGTGGTCTCTCTGTAGCCGGACGCAGAGTGGGGCTCACCCAGCTGAAGGGCAGGGGACCTGGGACCAGTGGCTACAGCTGCCACCACGGAGAGGCGGTCCCCGCCTCTCTGCAGTTGGAGGTCTGGCTTTGGTTTGTAGGAAATGCATCGCCTCTGAGGTGCATCACCTGTGACATGCATCACTCTGAGGAGTCTTACCTGTGACGGTCATCACCTGTGAGTGTGTCACCTGTGACATGCATCACCTGGGAGGGCCATCAAGCCAGGTGTGCCTGCTGCCCTTGCAAGCACCCCCAGCACAGACATTCCCAGATGAGAGAGCTTACGGGGTGCTCTCCCTTACGGGCTGACGGGGGCTGGCCCAGCAGGTGAGTTTAGGGAAAATTCGGAGGCTGGATGCTGAGGACGGAAAAGAAAGACCTGGTCAGAAAGCCTGCCGTTCCCAGGGGAGACCAGGCCTGCTTGCTCCTCCTCATACAGGGGGCGCTGCTTCATCGCTGTCCCAGCTGGGCTGGTGGCTGTGCCTGGGAGGTGGCCAGCGGGCTGGGCTGTGCTACCTTAAAGGTTGAGGACATGCCCTAACCGGTTTGGCTTAGTGGATAGAGCGTCTGTCTGAGGACTGAAAGGTTCTGGGTTCAATTTCAGTCAAGGGCATGTACCTTGGCTGCGGCCACATCCCCAGTGGGGGGTGTGCAGGAGGCAGCTGATCGATGTTTCTCTCTCATTGATGTTTCTGACTTTCTATCCCTCTCCCTTCCTCTCTGTAAACAATCAATAAAATATATTTTTAAAAATGTTGAGGACGTGTCTGTGCCCGGGGAGTGGGGGAGGGAGCAGGGAGGTGGGGTGTGGACCCAGCGGCTGGGTGTGGACCACGTGGACACTGGCTGCCCCCCCCCCCCCCCCCGACTTGGAGGCTGTATCCAGGGAACTGTCTGGGCTCATCCTTTGGGGACGTGTGTACACACACTTCGGGAGCATGTCCATCTCGCTCTCCTCGGATGCTTTAGGTTTCAGATGCTCCCCCACATTCGGAGTAGGCGTGGGAATCCCCGCGCTTGCTTTCTGTCGCTCTTTATTCTTTCCGTCATTTCATGGAGAGCCTGGAATGGTGCGGAGAGAGCGTTTAAACTGTGGGCTTCCTTGTTACTCTAACCCAGGGTTTGACAAACTGCGGCTCTGGAGCCACACGCGGCTCGCAAGTCGCGGTTTGCCTGCTCTGTTGACTAATGAGTTTGCCGACCGCCGGGCTAGACTAAATGTTACCGCGTAGCTGGAAGCCGTGAGGATTAGGCAATGGTGGCATATTGTGTGCACAGAGGTAAAGGGTAGTATGCGACAGTGGTCGGCAAACTCATTAGTCAACAGGGCGGCAAGCCGCGGCTCACGAGCCGCAGGTGGCTCGCGAGCCATGATTTGCCGCCCACTGCCCTGACCTTACCAGAGAAGCAGCTTATCTCGATCATTTGACATGGATCCTGCCCTATTTCATACGTTATTCCTTTAAAAAAAAAACTTTATTGTTGAAAGTATTACCGACTCCCCCCCGCATTGATTTAAAACCCACAATGAGCGCAGCGGCACAGGTAGAGTCAACATGCCCACTGCCCCCGGAGTATAAACCTCTTGTCTCCTCTTGGCACTGAGACTCTGGCGGCGCTCCAAGTATTTCTTTGGAATGAACCCACAAAACCTCTTTTTTTTAAAAAAAAAAGTTGTGAGAATAAAATCCGAAACCGCACAGCAGACCCCTGTGTGGGTTCCTTCAGAGGTAAGGGAGGCACAGGGTGTCTGGCTGCCTCTTCCACTCCCCAGTACCCCGTCTGCCGGTTGCCATAGCAACAAGGCTGGAGCCCCTTGGGAACCAGGACACAGACACTGCAGGTGACAAGTGCCATTTAAACCCAGACCAGGAGCGCAGGAAGGAACCCCGCGGGACATCCTGCGTGCACACACACGCCAGCCAGAGCCTTCCGCGGTGGCACTGTCCGTGCGGCACTCAGCTCAAGAAACCCCTGGGATGGTTAAGAGGGAGAAACACTCAGACATCCTCCTTTAGGCGTCACTTTGTCACCCGCCCCCGCCCCCCTGGGAATTCTGCATCCCTGCCTTCTGGGGAGGCTGACCAGTGTCCTGGGCCTGGGTGCCTGGGGACTTTATAAGGTGGAGAGGTGAGTGTGTGAGTGGACAGAGATTTGAATAGTTGAATGTAGGCGGAAATCCACAAATGTTCCAAGTAAGGAACCAAGGTAATTTCATCAGAGGAAAAACAAACGATTCTCCGATATTTTCTTCTCTTATTTTGTCCTATCAAGTTTTTTAAAAATACATTTTATTGATTTTTTACAGAGAGAAAGGAAGAGGGATAGACAGAAACATCGATGAGGGAGAAACATTGTTCAGCTGCCTCCTGCACACCCTCTACTGGGGATGTGCCTAGAGCCAAGGTACATGCCCTTGACCGGAATCGAACCTGGGACCTTTCAGTCCGCAGGCTGATGTTCTATCCACTGAGCCAAACCGGTTTCGGCTGTCCTATCAAAGTTTTAAAAAATATAGTTAGAATTGTGTTTAGAGCCAGAAATACACATATTTCAAAATTGCCATCGCAACATGCAAAACACAAGGTGCGGGTTCCTGGTGCCGTGGTCGGCAAACTCAATAGTCAACAGAGCGGCAAACCGCGGCTTGCGAGCTGCATGTGGCTCGCGAGCCACCGTTTGCCGACCACTGTCCTTGTGGGATCAAAAGCCATTCTTTGGGACATATTCTTCCCCGATGTTTATGTTTGCAGAAGATTAGGGACATGGACTGGAGGTAGCTGCCCCTCGGCTGAGCGAGCTTGGGGCTGGAATTCTTACTTTCATGAACTTAAAGCTCTACAGGTGACTTCGATATGTCTAACTACTCATGCGTCTCTGCGCAGAACCAGGCTGAAGCTATTGTGGGCTAGTGCCTCCGTCATTTGAAAAATTCTTCTAGGAAGAAAATAAGACAACATTTGTAACTCATCCACTTCTTTCCGAAAAGGAACTTTATTCTTAAACCCAATATGCTCCCTCATCATGCACCTCTCCTTCTAGATCGCTGAGCCCTAGCATTGCGTGCACATGGTGAGAACAGGGTCACGCTTCAGAGGGTCACAATGTGAAATCCTCCTGAGACCAGCCAGCAGAGGTGGCCACCTTCCAGGGAGCGAGGCGAGGTCAGGGCAGAAACATGGACCGTGAATGGTTCCGGCAGATCTCGGCAAGCGCACACCGACCCCACAGAGGATTGTGGGTTCAGGCAGCACGGAAGGGGGGTGGGGAGAAACCTGGTGTGAGGCTATGGGAGTGGGAACTCGGGTCCATGGAGAATGCCTGTGGGAACGTGGTGTCGTCCTGGCGAACAGAGGCAACACGAGGACCCTGGACAGACATCTTGGAAGAGGCCAAGAAAAACGTGTTTTCTGTTCTTTAGGAAGTTACAGTCTCGTTGGCGGTCACAGAGCTAATGCAGGGGCCGGAGCTGAAGAGTGAGGTGGGGAGCATAAGCCCCAATACCAGCAGGACTTAGGACGCAGGAGGGGTTCTGGCTGGTGGATGTGTGGAGAGTGAGCCAGAGAGGACCCCACGCACACATGCTAATGCTGGAAGTGGACTGGGTGTGATGCTGCGGTTTTAAGGGTCCGTAACATCCCCCGACACACGAATTCTGAGTTTCTCTCATGAAAGTTCCTACCCCTCAGCCAAACCCAGGTGATGGGACCCCTGCCCGATGCCACGCGACGTGATTGGCTGTGCGGTGTGACCTGGATGCAGCCGTGGCAACGTTTTGGCACCATTTTCGAGGGAAACATGTCTGCTCATAGGTTAGTAATTAGATCGGCTGGACTTTGGCGTAAAATAAGACTACTTACAGCAGATTCAGTTTATAGTATAGAGAATATGGTGAGACACAATTTTATTTTGAATACAGTACCTTAACAATGACTTTTACTCTCTAAACCATGCTTTTTGTGTTGTTTTTTTTTTGGGGGGGGTGGGGTGGGGAGGGCAATATATATGAACCTAGAATTTCATGGATAGAATTATCCTCTACTAAAACAAATTCTTAAATTTATTTGGGACAACACTTCCCATATTGCTAAAGAATGGAGGCAAACATCATGTTTTTAGATTCAATTTGTGCTAAACGAATCCTAAGCTATATCTATATATTTTAAGTTTCTAGATAGTTGTTTTTCAGCAAATGCTTCCATTTGTCACTTTTCAATGTAATAACTTGCACTCCATTTATGGGACCTACATGTCAATAAACTATCCGTTTGAACTTTTCTCTGTTAATTAATTATGCCCCTTAGTAGATGCTAAGAAGAGCATTTCTGAGTTTTTTGCCTACACACACACACACACACACACACACACACACACCACACACATATGCAGACACACACCTTTGACATAGGGCCTGGCCCAAGTGCACGCTCAAATACATGTGAGCCATTGCAACAGGGTTATAAAACGCCTGAACTTCAGAAACAATTTTGATGAAAGCATTTTCAACCCTGTTCCTCAATTGCATTCAGAAACCTTGGATGTGTTTATTCCTAAAGGGCTGTTCTGCTTTGTGCAAAGAGGTCCCTTTAAAGTGTGGTTTATTTCCCGCGTTCGGCTGTCGCTCTCATTGTGATTCATTCTCATTTTGTGCTGGGGAAAGAAAACATTGGCAAATAGCATTTCCACAGCCGGTGGACCTATCTATTTAATCTCATTCTTCTCTATCGGAGGAGTCAGCAGCATTCTGAGGACATGGGATGAAAAATGGCCTTCCAGTAGGAAAGGTTTAAGCACAGACACAGATCGGACTACAAGGTGGGGTCTGAGGCCGGGGTCCGACACTGGCACCCGAGAGCAGAGATTTTGGCAAATGGGATTTTCATGTGAGCAACAAAAGGAATCTCAGCGTGCAATTTCCAGTCCTTAATGAATGCATGTAGAAAGCAAGTAAGTAGAGATAGTTTCCTTTTATTTAAAAAAATGTATTTTTTATTGACTTCAGAGAGAGGAAGGGAAAGGGAGAAGGAGATAGAAACATCCATGATGAGAGACACTCATTGATTGGCTGCCTCCTACAGGCTCCACTCCTCCACTGGGGATCGAGCCCACAAACCAGGCATGTGCTGACCGGGACTCGAACTGTGACCTCCTGGTTCAGTGGTCGGCAAACTGCAGCTCGCAAGCCGCATGCGGCTCTTTGGCCCCTTGAATGTGGCTCTTCCACAAAATACCATGTCCTGGGTGAGTCTATGTTGAAGAAGTCGAGTTGGAAGAAGTTAAAAAAATCTGGCTCTCAAAAGAAATTCCAATCATTGTACTGTTGATATTTGGCTCTGTTGACTAATGAGTTTGCCGACCACGTCCTGGTTCTTAGGTCGAAGGACTTCATAGAGAGGAAGGGAGAGGGAGAAGGAGATAGAAGCATCCATGATGAGAGAGAATCATCGCCTGGCTGCCTCCTACATGCTCCTCTCCCCACTGGGGATCGAGCCCACAACCCCGGCCTGTGCCCTGCCCGGGACTCGAACCGTGACCTCCTGGTTCATAGGTCGATGCTCAGCCACTGAGCCCCGCCTGCCGGGCTTCAGTGCTTTTTAATTCAGTGGCTTTCTCACCCTCTTTTGACTGCATTTCTCTGTTCAAACTTTTAGGGAACAAGCATACATTCAATCCTAATTCAAAACAGTTGTGAATTTACAACCACCGCAGCCTCAAATGATCGCATGCCTGAAAGACGTGCGTGTAGGTAGAGAAAACCCAGCGAACACCGTATTTTACTTATAGTCACGCAAGATTAACGAATCTGTCCAACGTCTAGAAATCACAGCCAGATTTATGTCCTGTCTATACATTGCATTCTGAGCACAGAGGAGTCCTGGCAATCGCCAGGGTCCCGGGTTCAGTGGCAGCCATGCGCCCATCCCGGCCACTCCTAACCCCGGGGAAGTGCCCCTCTCAGACCCGGTTCCTGAGGAGGCATCAAAGGCAGAGACCGCAGGAGACCCTGAGCGTCCAGAGCACAGCGAGACATGGGCTCCAGAGTGACCACAGCCGCTGATGGGAACTGGCTCACGGTGGCCCTTCTCGCCATCCAGTTTCCCATCTCCCCCACAAGCAGGTGCCAGCAGGAGGGGATATTGGCTGAATGGTGCAGGGCACCGAAACCTCCCCCCACTCTATGCAGATGGGAGCGGAGAGAGCTGGGCTAATAGGTTCCCATCACACCTGAAAAGAAACACGGGGGGCTGGATTGTACCCAGAAAAACGGTGCCGCAAGCAGTGAGGCGAGCCGGCTCGCTTCCCAACATGCCAGGCAGTTACTGTTCCACCCCGAAGAGGCCACGACGCTGCCATTCCACGTCGCCACGCGATGCCTTTCGAAACCCACACTTTCATTTCTGATGGGACCCGGGACCTCCCTACTTCCAGGACGGTGAGGTCGCCTTGAAGAGTCCATGCCCGACCCCAGCGAGCTGTGTTCCCCTCACAGATCCTGCCTCGGGACTCGCCCAGTGTCCAGTTGTGATGCCGAGGGCCGTCTGTCATTTTCTCTTGCCAGTGGAGCGCGGGGAAGGCTCCGGAAACTCGGCTGGGAGAAGGGGCAGTAACCATTCTGGCTACGCCTGCACGGCCTCCGTCTCTACGGGACTTTAAAATCGTACGCTGCCGAAACTGGTGTGGCTCAGTGGATAGAGCCTCGGCCTGCGGACTGAAGGGTCCCAGGTTCTATTCCGGTCAAGGGCATGTACCTTGGCTGCGGGCACATCCCCAGTAGGGGAGGGTGTGCAGGAGGCAGCTGATCGAAGTTTCTCTCTCATCGATGTTGCTGACTTTCTATACCTCTCTGTAAAAAGTCAATGAAATACCTATACTTAAAAATAAAATAAAATAAAATCGTACGCTGCCCTGAACAATCTAATTAACTTTTTCTAGGGAAAACAGAGCCATGCACTTGCCTGTCGGCGGCTGCCCTGTACTCACTGTCCCGGGATGAGTTGGCCAGCTTCCCTCCCCGGAAGGAAAGGACATGCTGACGGAAAGTGGGTCTTTGCCTTCATTCATTTCAGCCCCCTCGAACCCAAGCTCCGCCAAGGCAGGCGCCACGTGGTCCCATTCACAAATGTATTCCCAGACCCCAGTGCAGGGCCCAGCGCATCGTAGGCGCTCAGTAAATTTCCACGGGCCGGATGAATGGCTTTGCCACACAAGGTCACCTTGGAAAGGGAAGGGCAAGGAATGAGAAGACTGAACTTGGGTCAAGGATCCCCAGACCCTTCCAGGTCTGCGACTCACCTGGAGGACTCTGCCCCCAGCCGCGCTCGCTGCTGTGGTTCGTTACAGGACAGGACACGGGGCACGGTCACCGCGGGAAGTGGCTCCCGGGACGAAGGCCTTAGGAACGTGGTGCAGGCGGGCGAGAGCCCGGTCCCTAAGGAGTCCCACGGGACCTGCGTATGGCCCATCTCTGAGCTGTGACAGTCCATGGGAAATGTTGTCTGCAGGGGGAGCTCACGGGACCCACAGCCGGGTTCCACCAGGGGTTGGCCACATGACTCAAAGAGGCTGTGGGGACAATTGACCAAATTTTAGGATATTGCTTTTTAAGGAAAAAGTGATTTCAATGTTCCTTCACCATCTAGGTGTGCACGCTCAGTCCATGGCCAGGAGAAAGTGTTTTATTAGCAGTGGTGATAATAAAACCTCTCTTCTGATGGTTATCCACGTGGGTTCTTTTTTCAAAAACATATATTGATTTTTTACAGAGAGGAAAGGAGAGGCAAAGTCAGAAACATCAATGAGAGAGAAACATCGATCAGGTGCCTCCTGCACACTCCCTACTGGAGATGAGCCCGCAGCCAAGGTGCACGCCCTTGACCAGAATCGAACCTGGGACCTTTCAGTCTGCAGGCCGACGCTCTATCCACTGAGCCAAACAGGTTTCAGCCCACGTGGGTTCTTATTTATTCCAAACTTTCATCCTTCAGGTCAATGGAGACTTGCTCAAAAGTGAGTGCTCAGGGCTTCACCATGGGACAGAGGTCAAGAGGGGCCAAGCTTTCTGAAGATGCCGGCCGCAGCCCCCACCCTGCCTCTGTGGAAACCCCCTGTGGACACCAGACTCACCCGTTCACCAGGCTGTGTTCCCTCTGCTTGCTTCTGCCTTTCTCCAGCCCTGTGCATCTGACCGGAACTCCATCTAGTCCTGTCCTCAGCAACATCCTTGGCTCTGAGTTTCTCCTCAGACCTCCTCTGCCTCTCAAACCTAGGGTTTCTTTTTAAAAACATATATGTACTAGAGACCCGGTGCACAAAATTTGTGCATGGGGTTGGGGGACCCTCAGCCTGGCCTGCACCCTCTCACAATCCATGACTACTGGCTCCTGATCGCTCATCTGCCTGCCTTCCTGATCACCCCTAACTGCTTGCCTTCCTGCCTAATTGCCCCTAACCCCTCTGCTTGCCTGAATGATTGCCCCTAACCACTCTACATGCCTGCCTGATCATCCCTAACTGCTCTCCTGCCTGCCTGATCACCCCTAGCCACTCTGCCCACCTGCGTGATCACCCCTAACCGCTTCTGCTTCAGTCCCCCGCTGTTGCAGCTTTCTCAGGAAGGTCACCTGGAAGAATGTCTGAAATGACATCTGGAAGGTTGTTTAGCTGTCCAGTCTAATTAGCATATTATGCTTTTATTATTATAGATTTCCATTGATTTCCAAGAGTAAGGGAGAGAGAGAGAGAGAGAGAGATAGGAAGATCAATGTTGAGAGAGCACATTGATGGGTTGCCTCCTGCACACCCCGCCCTGGGGACTGAGCCTGGGACCAGGGTTCGGGCCCTGACTTGGAATGGAATCGTGACCTCCTGGTCACAGGTGGACCCTCAGACACTGGGCCCCCCCGGCCGCACAGACCTGGGGTTTCTTTACGAATTCCGTTGACCGTGAACGGCGTTTCCACAGGCCCCGGTATTGACCCTCCTTCTCCAGAGTGTCCTGACAGATGCACTCTGCACACAGCTGGGAGGGCCATTCTACACGGAGCGCGGACCCGTCTGCCCAGGCTCTCGCTGGAATAGACTCTTCCCCAGGAGCCTTCGGATGAAAAAGGAATGGCTTTTTCTTATAGTCATATCATACTATTTCTGCACATTGACCTGGTGGTCAATTAACCTCCCGGGGGGGCCCCCTCTCGCAGCGATGGAGGCCACAGCGCCATTCCGGCGACGGCATGGCAGGAACCTCGGGCTCGGGAAGGAGCCGGTCCCCACATTCCTCACGTTCTTGGCTCGCTGGCCTCAGAGACATAATGGGGCTGCACGTGAAATATTTGATCGAACCTGCAATCACTTTAAGCAATCCCCACACCTTTGCCAAGCGCTGGCAGCTGACCAGGTACATTAATTCGGGCTTTATCTAGCCAGGTGGCCAGTTCACCTGGACGCCCGGGGCATGCGGTCAGTCATGTTGTGAAGAGACTGTCTGTGCCCAGGAGCGGTATTTCCTGCTGCCCCGTTCCCAGACGCCTCTATGGCTGGGAGCCCTCCTTGCTCCTGGCACTCTCAGGACACTCAATTATTTAGTCCCTTTAATAGCCAAAGAGGTGCCTGGTCGGCGTGGCTCAGGGTTGAGCATTGGCCTATGAACCAAAAGGTCACGGTTCGATTCCTGCTCAAGGCACAGGCTCAGGTTGCAGGCTGGATCCCCAGTAGGGGGTGTGCAGGAGGCAGCCAATCAATGATCCTCATCATTGATGTTTCAATCTCTCTCTCTCCCTTTCCCTTCCTCTCTGAGATCAATACAAATATATTTTTTAAAATAGCCGAAGAGATAAGGACTATTTTAATTCCATTTAAAGATGAGAAAGCGATGCACTTACTTTCAAAATTCAGAGTGGGTATCGACTGCTTCTGGGAAATTAGCTCTAATGTGTGTATGAAAAACGAGAAAGGACAGCCCCCCCCCCCCGCCCCGCCACTCCCCACCCCAAAATAGCCCAATTTCCTAAAACCGATGAGATTTTCTTTCCATGGGATGTACAGCTGTTCATTCCCTCGGGCCGATTCCAGGCGCCGCCCTGCAGCAGGCACTGTCCCGGGTGCTGGAGGAATCGCCCGCAGCAGCAGCAGCCCGGGCGACCTGCCATCAGTCCCGCTCAAAACGGCAGCAGGGGCGCCCGGTACGAGGAGACGCGTGGGAGCGAGGCCCCTCCGGGCTTGGTGCATGTCCGGATGGATGTGACCTTAGATCACTCAGCGCGGCCGTGAAAGAGAAGTGAGCAGAGGCAGAACGGGGTCACAGCGACGGGACCGGATTTCACAAGGACATGCCATAGGGGCCCTCTGCTCGTTGCCAGCAGACAGAGGGGGTGCTGTTAGGAGGGAGGATGAAGAAGGCTCCCATGGAGAAGGAAACCGTTGGTGCTTTATGGCGCTGTGAGTGAGAGTGCGGCTGACCACATCTGTACACAATTACTCCTTGGGAGAACGGAGCTCGTTCGTTGAAGCCGACCAAGGTTTCCCATTGGTCTAGCGGGCCATGTGCGGGTCTCGAGCCATGGTTTGCCGCTCTGTTGACTAACGAGTTTGCCGACCACTGGGATAGGGGCTCCATCGCAAGGAGCAACAATTATTGGAATTGAGAGTCTAGGTCAGTGGTTGGCAAACTCATTAGTCAATAGAGCAGCAAACCGTGGCTCGAGAGCTGCAGTTTGCCGGCCACTGGGCTAGTTTGGTGAGGATGTATATCTATTCTCCATCCTGGCTACCTAAAAGGCTGTTTTTGTCTCAGACTACAAAGCTCTTTTTAATTTTTATTTTTGTTATTTTTTGCATCCAGGCTATGGACTTTCTTCTGTCACTCCTGCCAACAATGTACTCAAACAAATGATCCATTCAAAGGTACTGAAGCGTGGCTGGTGTGGGTCAGTGGGTGAGCTCCGTCCCATGCATCAGGAGGTCGTAGTTCAATTCCCAGTCAGGGCACATGCCCAGGTTGCAGGCTCCATCCTCAGTAGGGGACATGCAGGAGGCAGCGACCCATGAATCTCTCTCATCGTTGATGTTTCCTTCTCTCTCTCTCTCCCCCTTCCTCTCTGAAACCAATAAAAATATTTTTTTGAAACACAGGTTTTATTTGTTTAGAGAGTAGTTTTGGGTTCACAGCAAAATTAAGAGGCTGGTACAGAGCTTTCCTGCTCACCCCAACACCGTGGTCAGCAAACTGCGGCTTGCAAGCCACATGCGGCTCTTTCGTCCCTTGAGTGTGGCTCTCCCACAAAATTCCACGGCCTGGGCGAGTCTGTGTTGAAGAAGTGGCGTTAGAAGAAGGTTACGTTTAAAAAATGCGGCTGTCAAAAGGAATTTCAGTCGTTTTCCTGTTGATATTTGGCTCTGTTGGCGAATGGGTTTACATGCACAGCCTCTGGCATTAACCACACTCGGTGGTGCTTTGGGGCGATGCCAAGGGGGAGGCGGCCACATGAAGAGTGGGCGGGGCTGGAGGTCTGCAGGACCTGCTAAGCAACACCGGGATGCCTGAACTCACGTGCGACAAGGTGCACCTGCCCCAGGACCTCCGGAGAGAGCCTGGCCCGCATCGCCTGGACGTGGGACCTCCCACCTCTGCAGCCAGGAGAAGACACGTGTCTGTGCCCTCCATTGCCCTGCTGGTGGCGTGGTTACAGCAGCCTCAGGAAACGACCACCCGGAACCCCACAGTGTACGGGATATGCAGGGAGTTTGCCAGGGTCAATTTAACGAGACACAGCTAGGCATGACCTCCCCCACCCCACCCCCTGCCCTCTGCCCCCGGCTCTGACTTACAGCTATCCCCGCTCCACAGGGCTGCGTCCACAATAAAAAGAATTCATAATTCCATGTATCGGCAAGGTCACGGGTAACCCTGAGAGGGGGCGGCTGAAAGGCTTAGAAAAGACAGAGGAGAATGGAAGCTGGGTCTCCGGGGTGTGGAGGGGCGCTGCTCCCTCAGGGAGAGACAACACCGACACCCGCAAGCCAGGACTTTATTTTATAGCCAGATTTCCACGGGGCAAGGGAAGGGCGTGGTCAAGATGTTTACAGCATCCTCGTGGGTTTCCATCCTTCTCAACTGCACGCACCTGATGAAGCTTTGTTGCCTTGCAGCCTGGGTCACTCAGGCACGTGGGGCCGCGTGTTCGGACCATGAGGTTAAGTTCACAGCGACAGCTGTTGGCTATTGCTGTGCGGGGCGGGCTCTGCCCTCCAAGCTGGGACTTACTTGTACGTGGCCATGAAAGGTCTGTGCCCTCTCATTAGTCCGAGGCTTGAACCTGTCCAAACTCTGTGGCCGCTCTCCACAATTCTAGAGGCGCCGTTTCCTTTAAACCCACTTGACATGCAGCGTGAAGGGAGGAACACCTTCTTATTGGGGTTATCCTTCTCGTGCTCTGGCCCCCGAGTCCTTGGGAAAATGGATGGGATACCGTTATCAATGGAAGACATGTTTCCGTCCATACAAAGAAGTTCCTGTCTACGTGAAATTTAGGCTGTTGCTGAGCATGCAAAATTTTGGAGCCCAGGAACCTTCTTTTATTGTCTCTTATTTCCCATCAAATAATAGCTTGCCTGTGTCTCCCAAGCCCCCAGCGTGGCCTATATCATACCAGGCATTCGAAAAGTTGTTCAATGGCCTCTAACCGCTTGGCGTCGGGATAACACGAATGTAAAGCTGAAGAAGAATTTGCCCTAGCCAGTGTTGCTCAGTGGATAGAGCGTCAGCCTGCGGACTGAAAGGTCTGGGTTCGATTCTGGTCAAGGTGCACATGCCCGGGTTGCAGGCTCAATCCCCCAGTGTGGGGCATGCAGGAGGCAGCCAGTCAATGATTCTCTCTCATCATTGATTTTATCTCCCTCTCCCTCTCCCTTCCTCTCTGAAATCAATAAAAATATATATATTTTTTTAAAAGCTGAAGAAGAATTTAAAATAGGCAACATCTGAATATTTCCTTCTGGGGCCAGGACCACAAGGTCAAAGTCAAGTGAGGGGCAGCGACAAGAAGCCGCAGAAAACCGTGGGTCCAGATCCACCCTAACCATCTGAAATTGGGTTTTGTTCTCCCTGTCGGTCTTCTCAGCTGCACAAACCATAACCTCCATTAAAGCCCCTGCAAAACCTCCCAACGTGAGCAGTTGGATGTGAGCCTGTGTCCAGGGCCAGCCATCCTGTGGGCATCGTGGGCATCGTGGGCATCGTGGGCATCAACTTTGTTTCCTTCCCCTCTGCACGCCGCGTGAGCCCTTAAGCTGTTACCGTGCTGTACCCAGTGGGCTCACTGCTGCTGCTTTCAAGTCGGAAGATGCGCAGGCTGCACCTGCAGCCCTTAAAACGCCACCGCAGCCGAAACCGGTTTGGCTCAGTGGATAGAGCGTCGGCCTGCTGACTGAAGGGTCCTGGGTTCCATTCCGGCCAAGGGCATGTCCCTTGGCTGCGGGCACATCCCCAGTAAGGGGTTGTGCAAGAGGCAGCTGATCGATGTTTCTCTCTCATGGATGTTTCTGACTTTCTATCCCCCTCCCTGCCTCTCTGTGAAAAATCAATAAAATATATCTTAAAACAAAACCAAAAAAACACCACCACAAGTAAGAAGATACGAACAGATTCCCATTACTCAACCCGTGCTGCCCACGGCGCCCAGGACGTCCTGTGGCCCTTCCTGCAGGGGGCCCGCCAGCCATCTGCTCTTGGGAAGGCCAACAGCAGAGGAGCCCCTGTTCCCTGGCTCCCCCCCCCCCCCCCACGCTAATCTGTCATCGCTGCAGGGAGGAGCACGTGTGCCCTGGGGCAGCGCCCGCTGTACCTGCAGCCCAGGCATGGCGGATCTGTGCTTATTAGACACGCGGGCCCGAGGTGCGGCGGGCACTGGCCTCAGTTCGCCGCCAGGCAAGCTCGGGAGCCCACGACGCTCGGATGACCTTTCCCCGGGCTTCCGAGGAAGCGCGGCGCGACCCGAGGTGGCTTGCGGCTTACCAATGCCGGCAGACTCCGCTGTTAATAGCTTCACAATTCATTGCTTTGCCGCTGTTTTAATGCACGTGAAATCTAGTACCAGCTTCGGCGGCTGGAGGCTCCCATGAATCATAGAAATTAGAGGGTAACAAAGGAACGTATTAGCATTTGTTAGCTCGGATGTGCGGATCCTGTTCTAACCGCTTTAATATGTACTACAACTTTTCCACCCGCGAGTTAAAAAGCCTTTCAATTTTTCAGCCGGCGCCGTAATTGAATTGGCTCTTTCTGCCTACGGATAACAATGTTACGCCGCTGGAATCTTTATTAGATTCTCAGGATTATTCGGGCAGCACTGGTTCGTGAAGTCAAACGGCTCCACCGGGGGAAGGGGCATTGCAGGGCCGTCATAAGCAAAAACACGTCAAGTGTGTCTTTTAGGGGAAATGCGTGCTTAATTATTATTACAGCACTAGACGCCCAATGCATGGAATTCGTGCAAGAGTAGGCCTTCCTTGCTCTGGCTCATTCTTCTGGCACCTGGGACCCGGGCTTCCCTTGCAGCCCCAGCTTCTTGCAGAAGGACCTCGGGTCTAATTAGCCTAGTGCACTTTTATTATTATAGATAAGCCAAACAGGCATCCGATCACTGATTCTCAGGAGAAATGGCCACAGAGGGAGAGGGCCGTGGGAGGCAAAAACACCCCAAAGCAGACTGGGCCCAAATCGTGGCTGTTTCTCACCCTGGGAGCTGTTCTGCTGATTTTGTCATGAAGGGACTTGTAAGAAATATGTTTTTAATTGTGGATTTCAGAGAGGGAGGGAGAGCGAAGGGGGAAGAAAGAGGGAGAGAAAGAGAGAAAAACATCAATGATGATAAAGAACCGTCGATCGGCTGCCTCCTGCACTCCTCCCTCCTGGGGATCGAGCCTGAAACCCAGGCGTGTGCCCTGACCGGGAATTGAACCGTGACCTCCTGGTTCCTAGGGCATCGCTCAAGCCCTGAGCCATGCCAGGCAGGCTGTAAGGAATGCATTTTTAAGTCCGCGTTTGAAATAGAGTTTCTGTAGCCGTAAGACGGAACCTTCCTTTTTTATAGGGGCACATTCTGGATTGTCTCTGAAAAATATTTTTTGATGTGGGATTGAGATCAACAGCTTCATGTCCAGTGTGAAATGTGTCACCATTGAGCACCAGAGTCTGGTTTGCTGACAGACTGAGGTTGGGAGACAAGCTTCCGATGCTCCCACATGACAGCCCAGTGGGGGTCCCCCAGAGGAGGCCGACGAGGGCCTGCTGCCCAGAGGGGGGCCTGCACTGTCCAGCTCAGCCTCTCTGGGGGGCTCTCGGTACTGAGGAGACCTCTCTGTTGCTTTTGGGTTTGGGCTTAAATTTGGGAGAACAATGATGATGGGAGCTACTTACTGATCATAAAGGGAGAACACATCCCTCTTTTATACTAATGGGAGGGGGGGGGATTACCAATAAAAAGTTACCAATAAAAAAATCCTGTATAATAAAAGGCTGGTATGCAAATTGACCAAATGGTGAAACAACCAGTCGCTAAGCTGCACACTGATCACCAGGGGGCAGACCCTCAATGCAGGAGCTGCCCCTGGTGGTCAGTGTGCTCCCACAGGGAGGGGTGCTGCTCAGCCAGAAGCCTGGAGCTGGGCTCATGGCTGGCAAGCACAGCAGTGATGGCGGGAGCCTCTCCTGCCTCCATAGCAGAGCTAAGGATGTCTGACTGCTGGCTTAGGTTCACTTCACCAAGGACATCCCCTGAGGGCTCCTGGACTGCTAGAGGGCACAGGCCAGGCTGAGGGACCCCAGCCATGTGCATGTTGGGGGCGACCAGATCGGCAGGGGAGGGCCTTTAGGGGAGACCAGGCAGGCAGGCAGAGGCAGTAAGAAGCAATCAGGCAGGCAGGGGAAGAGTTAGGGGCATTAGGCAGGCAGGTAAGTGGTTGGAGCCAGTAGTCCTGGATTGCGAGAGGTATATCCAACTGCATTTTCCCGAGGGGCCCCTGATTGGTTCCTCAGGCCAGGCTGAGGAACCCCTCCCATGCACGAATTTCATGCACCAGGCCTCTAGGAACCAATAATAAAAGGAGAGAGAGGTTATGAACATAGCAGGAAGCAGTGTGGGCAGCAGAGCCTGGGTCATTCACACCCTCGTCTGAAGTGGGGTGCTGCAGGGAGGAACTCGAGACAGATCTTCCCCATCACCAACCCCTCTGCCCCTGGGTGTCTCTGGAGATGCTGGAGGTCACAGTAAAACTGCGGGTAGAAGGCAAGCTCAGATGTGGCTCCCTGGGCCTGATTTGTGTGCCATGAGAGAAGAAGGGTGAGGGACAAAGAATCAGGGAACTGTGGGGTGAAGCAGTATTTGCTCCCTGGGAGAGAGGGGTCGGAGGCATGCCCCACCTCTAGGAAGTTACACGCTCGGATTTCTATTTTATTTATTTATTTATTCATTTAAATATATTATATTGATTTTTTTTTTTTTACAGAGAGGAAGGGAGTGGGATAGAGAGTTAGAAACATCGATGAGAGAGAAACATCGATCAGCCACCTCCTACACACCCCCTACTGGGGATGTGCCCACAGTCAAAGTACATGCCCTTGACCGGAATGGAACCTGGGACGTTTCAGTCCACAGGACAATGCTCTATCTACTGAGTCAAACCGGTTTCAGCCGCTCGGATTTTTAATTCTGTAAAATGGAAGGGCTCGAACCAGACACCCGTAGCTCTGGAAACGTGCAGTTGCAGATATCTGGGAGGTGAATTTGTTAAGAATGAGCTTTGGAAATGAGCTTGGTGGTGGGTGATGGCGAAGCGACACCTTCCACCCTTGTGGCCTGTGGACGGGAATGGGACCTTCAGCGTTTAAGGTCCCAGGCGTTTATTACCGAGAGGCCTTGTCATTGGTGGATAATCAGGGATGCCGTGCGCTGCTGTCTTAATGGGTTTGTAAACCCTCCTTCACGGTTCGTTAACGCGGGCAGACACAGCGGTGGAGGTCAGAAAGCACCGCGGCTGCCCTGCACGCAGTTGATAAATCAGTCGGCTTGCTTCCCCGAGTCAACAACATGGCGGAGAAACTCCAAGTGAAACACACAACTGCCCGGCCGGCGTGGCTCAGGGGTGGCACCTGGACCTCTGAACCAGGAGGTCACGGTTCGATTCCTGCTCAGGGCACAGGCCCAGGTTGTGGGCTCCATCCCCAGTAGGGGGCGTGAAGGAGACAACAGTTAACATGATGCTCTCTTATCATGGATGTTTCTCTCTCTCTCTCCCTCTTCCTCCCTGAGGCCGGTCCTGATCGCCATGATGAACTCCCCTCCGGAGAACGGGCTGCAGACAATGGAGAGGCGGCTGGCGGGGTGGGGAGGGGAGGGCAGGGAACATCTGGCCTCTCCTGGGGCCTGGTGGCACGCGCAGTTTCCCCGGGGTTCCGTGTGGCACGATGGGAACCCTCATCAGAGCCCACCAGATGACCAAGACCAACTCGCCATATGCATGCATGCAGGCGAGGCCACAGCAGTGCCACCGGGTGAAAGGCCCCTTTGCCCTACGCACGGGCGAGGGCAGTGAGGGGTGGCAACACACGCTCTGTGCCGGTGCCCCCTTGGGTGGCTTGTTTATGATAATGCAGCAGGAGAGTCACTCGGGCATGAGGCCTCCTTGTGTGAGTGTGAGTTTGAGCTGCGCTGGCCAGTGTGTGTGGCTGCTTTGAAGAACTCCTTTGTCTGATGGCTCCTACCATAGCAGTAGCTGCTCCATCT
The DNA here is from genome assembly GCA_027563665.1 of Antrozous pallidus. Taxonomy (NCBI): domain Eukaryota; kingdom Metazoa; phylum Chordata; class Mammalia; order Chiroptera; family Vespertilionidae; genus Antrozous; species Antrozous pallidus. The sequence continues at coordinate 58,132,255 of CM050524.1, forward strand.
ACAACAGTCTCTCCTGTCTTTATCTTCTCACGTCTCCATCTAATACTGTTAGAGAGTGGGAATTTTTGAGCACTCCTGAGGCCGTGGACTATGCCCCAGATAGAGTTGTCAGTGCTGACAACAGGCCAGGCTTTGAGATATGGTCTCATGGCCCCTTCCTAACACAGAGGCCTTCTTCCATAGAACACTGCCACCTTTCTGAAGAATAGGATGACCCTGTGAATAACATGGTCGTGACCCTGACATAACTTGGGAAAAAACTATTTTGTCTTGTTCTGCAAAAACAGGATGTGATTAATGTGCTGTGGTCCAGCACAAAGGGTCGGGGCTGTTCTCTGGACTCCCTGCGTGGAGAATGGCAGAGCAGTCATCGGTTGGCTAATAAAGGCTCCCTAAATTTTAATTTGGTCTGGGCTCCAATGGTCGTTCACTAGTGTCCACTCCACAACAATACCTGGCATCAGAGGACCTGTGCTCTCGGGTGCTGCTACCCAGCATGCACACTCCATGCCCCTATGCTGACCCATGAATGCCGTGGAGGCCTCCACAGCAAGCCACGTGCACCATCCCAATGGCCAGATTGAGGGGGCCCTCGTTTTCCAGAGGCACTCCATGGCAAGCAGGATGGACCCCTCCCAGGAGGCGTTCAGAGGGCACATCCTGGCCCTGCCCCAGACCCACGAAAGCAGAACTCAGATTTTCCTTGGATGCCCACTAAGTGGTGATGGGTTGCTCTAGCCATGATACTCTTGGGGAAGGGCCTGCTCCGCCAGAAGTTCTGCCCCTGGTGATACTCTAGGTGGTGGTAACAAGCACCCCTTTGTCCCTTGCTAACCTCAGGGCTCCTGCCCCTGCCCCAGGAGACACCTCACAGTCCCCTGTACCAAGTCCATCAACTTTATTTTCTAAATGAACTATAATTTTATTTCCAAACGGTTTCTGTGCCCCACGGGGCATGAACATACATACAGATGGAGGCATAGCCACGTTGGGGGCTTGGAAGTTAGAGTCACTTGTTGGGGTTTTAAGGGTGATTCATGAGTCTCTGAACAAACAGGAGCTACCCACGGGCAGTGGCCAAATTTATTTACAGGCAAAGCTGGCACATCAAGAGTGATGAGCTGTATTGTGCTGACAAATGGGGAGTTAGAAATAGAGGATGGAGGGAGAACTGTAGGTGAAGAGACATTTAGGCGATAGATCAGATTTAAATAGAGGGGTGAGACTGAGGCATCTGAGGATGCATATTTGGGTGATAAAAACCAGTCGCTGTGAAGTCAGAATGAGGGCTACTCACAGGGCAGGGAGGGAAGGAGCTAGTGAATGAAGCTGAGGCCAGTTACATTGGCATTGTGGGGTCTTCCTGTAAGAGCCAAGTATCCTATACTAGAGGCTCAGTGAACGGAATTTGTGCATGGGAAGGGGAGATGTCCTTCAGCCCAGCCTTCACTCTCTGCAATCTGGGATGCCTCTCATAATTCAGGACTACTGGCTCCCAACTGCTCATCTGCCTGCTTTACTGATTGCTTCTAACTGCTTCTGCCTAACAGCCTGATCACCCCCTAATCACTTCCCTGCCAGCCTGATTGATGCCTAGCTGCTCCCCTACCAGCCTGATTGCCCCTAACTGCCCTCCCTTGCAGGCCTGGTCCCCCTTAACTGCTTTCCCCTCAGGCCTGAGTCACCACTAACTACCCTCCACTGCAGACTTGATCACCCTCAACTGCCCTCCCTTGCAGGCCTGGTTCCTCCCAATACATACAGATAACCATGCCCTCACCTGCAGGCCATCTTGTGGTGGCCATCTTGTGTCCACATGGGGACAGAATCTTTGACCACGTGGGGGCAGCCATCTTGTGTGTTGGAATGATGGTCAATCTGCATATTACTCTTTTATTAGATAGGATTATAAAAGCATAATATGCTATGTGTCCGACCAATCAGTTGACCAGTCACTATGATGCTCACTGACCATTAGGGGGCAGACACTGCTGGGGTCTGGCCAATGGGGACTGGGCAAGAGGGCTGGACAAGCCCTAGAGCCCTCCCACAGTCCCTCCCCAGCCAGCTGGCCAATCTCCCATGGCCCCTCCTGGGCCAGTCAGCCCTGATAGGCTCCGATCACCAGCCAGGCTGAGGGACCCCATCCGTGCATGAATTCATGCACCGGGCCTCTAGTTTTCTTATAAAAGTGTATAAATAGCAAAGAAAAGTCTGGTAGGAGAGTTTACTCCTACAGAGAGCTGGCACATCATCTTCTACGTACCAGTACTAGTCAGAAACTAATCTTTTTTCTACTGTATTTTTTTCAAATATTTAGAAACTTTCCTATCACAAGGGTTGCTTGAAGGCTGGGCTCTAACCCCAAGACTACAGAGAAAGTCTATGCAGAGCCTGGCAAATGGATGCCAATCTTTAAAAAACAAAAACAAAAATAAACTTGTCAAGCATGTACAAGTAGCTGCCATCAACCAAATAAAGTCAGAACAGACTCACTACCGTGATTCTACAAAGTGAATTTTCTGCTTCCCCTTTCTGCCCTCCCTCCCACAACTGCTGTGCCTCGAACAGGGAGGGTATTGTCGCACATGCTGGGTCCGCAGGGTGTACCCATACTTCTTAAAATATCCTGTAAATAGAGAGAAGCAGAAAGTGGGCGGAAAAATATAATCAATCCTGGGCCCTTACAATGTTCCTTTGGACCACCCCATCATTAATCACGGACAGGTGTTTGATTGTTATAGATTTTATTAGAATGATAGAAAATAATACATACAGATAACCATAGGATACACACACAGAAATGTAAAGATACTTCTTGTACTTTTCAATATGAAACAATGCACCCATCTCATGGAGATATCGTGCTAGGAACTCCGTAGACAGAGAGCAGGGGTGTTGAAAATGGAAGCATAGGAATCACTACGTCATCAAGAGGCGCCACTCCAGTGCGTGTAGCTTCACACACGGGACCTGGAGAGAGTGCGGCCTCTGTTTTGACGGAAGGAGCCATGGTTAGGTTTTCCTCGGTATTTACAATATATACAGAACTTGCCGACAAAGTTAGGAATAGTCTCCTCTGCGTAGGACGACTCTCTCTGAACCGTGATTTCTAACGGAAAAAGCACGGCGTTATGCTTTCCAATACGTGAACCTGTGGGCGTCCAATTCTGAGAATTCCGCAGAGAAGAACAAGTTTCTGCAAACTGTGAAATTGTTCGGGGGAAAAAGAGAGAGGTAAAAAATTGTTTTTGCCTCGTCTAACACGCCCATCTGCGGATTTCACATTATTCTCTGCATATTGCTCTGAAGTCTCGTCCTTGAAAAGCCTTTGAAAGCCGCACACATCAGAGTCAGCAGCCTCGCTGGGTTCTATCACAAATTTACCGCGGGAACTAGAGAGCCTGCCCGACTCTCTCAGAGAGACCGCTGGATTTCATTAAAAACACACACGCACACAGAAAGTCTCTGTCACCCTCCAAAAGAGAGGCCCTCTTAATGAACCCAGAAATTGGAAATGAAAAATCACGTGAATTTTGTTTAATGTCTGGGTTGAGATTCTTCCTTCTTCTGCCCACGGTGTTTTAATAAAAGCTGTGAGCTTGTTCCTAGGTGTGAAGGACACAAGTTATGCTTATTATTATTATTATTACTATCATTATTTTATTTTTTTAAAAACGATAAAGCGTGACCCTTTCAATGTCACCGTCTCTGAATGAAACAAAGCCCTTGCTATGAAAATGCTGCGGTCCTTGCATCTGCTGTAAACACATTCGCACCAAGGTCTGCACGGAGCGGGCAGCCTGCTCACACCTCCTTCCTTCCTGTTCCAAATCCTTCTGGGAGGGCAAGGCAGGTAAGGGGGGCGGGGTGACCATCCTCATGGTTTCTAGATGAGTTGTGGGTAAAATGGCGTGGGAAGAATCCCACTCCCTCCCTAGGACACTGGGGCCAAACAGAACCTCCTGAAACCCCCAAGTCAGCCTTTTCCAACCCTCCTTCGAATCCCATGCGGCCCCTTCAGAACAGGGCAGTTTCCACATGCGTTTCTGAACCTTTCGAAATAGCACTGATCGAATCTCCCAGACAGCGCTGCTCTGAGGGGGAACCTAACTTTTGGATTCAATGAGCTTCTCTACATGAGTAAAGCACACAACAAACATACATGTGTCCGCCTGAGAGGATGGGAGTCTTGACCCACAGGCAGTGTGTAAAACCATCGCTTACAAACACCTACAGGGTTTCGCCCCCAAATGTGTACACCCTTCAACAGCCCATAGCTCCACTTGGAAAATGAATTGTATTTTAATGAACACCGCCTTTATAGTTATTCGACGTGTGTGTATACATTTTGGGGGGACACCCTACATATCAAAAGTCTGAAGTACATAATATATAAAGTCCTTTGGTTTATCAAGTATTAAGGCATTTCAGATTCCCCTAGAAGGATGTATTGTTTGTTTTTGAATTATATTTGTATTTTAACTACGGAGAAAGTTAAAAATACAGAGTTGGGGGAGAAAAAAAACCATGCATCATCACTGCATTTTGTAAAAACACTTTTTTTTTTGTCACCAACTAACTTGCAGTAAATGTAAAAAAGAGTTGCTGTCACCACAGGGCATGAGCCACGACCAGGACTGCCGGCAGGCAGCGTGACACGGGGTGGACGCTGGCGATGGCCGACGGGGAGCCCCTGGCGTCCGAACCTGTCAGGGGGAGAGACAGGGAGAGACAGCAGGTTCATACGCTCCTGCATCACAGCCACGCAAGACCCCACTCTTCCTCTCGGACAGGAAGGACCACAGGTCATCATCAGCCGCCTTCTGTTTACGGTGGGGCACATGTTAGCTGCCAACGGGATCTGTGAACACACTGGTTTTCTTTCCTTGTTTCCCTTCCGTCCTTCTTTCCCTTCCTTCCTCTCTCTCCCTCCCTTCCTTCCTTCTTTCCTTTCCTTTCCTTTGCTTTTCCTTCCTTCCTTCCTTCCTTCCTTCCCCTCCCTCCCTTCCTTCTTTCCTTTTCCTTCCTTCCTTCCTTCCTTCCTTCCTTCCTTCCTTCCTTCCTTCCACTCCCTCCCTTCCTTCTTTCCTTCTCCTTCCTTCCTTCCTTCCTTCCTTCCTTCCTTCCTTCCTTCCTTCCTTCCTTCCTCCCTTCCTCCCTCTCTCCCTACCTTCCTTCCTTCTTTCCCTCCATTCCTTCTTTCCTTTCCCTTCCTTCCTTCCTTCCTTCCTTCCTTCCTTCCTTCCTTCCTTCCTTCCTTCTCTTCCTTCTCTTCCTTCCTTCCTTCTCTCTCCCTCCCTCCCTCCCTCCCTCCCTCCCTCCCTCCTTCCCTTCCTTCCTTCCTTCCTAAAAGTGTTTTTAAAATGGATATCAGAGAGAGGAAGAGAGAGGGAGAGAGAGATAGAAACATACCTGATGAGAGAGAATCATTGATCAGCAGCTCGCTGCACGCCCCCTACTGGGGAGTGAGCCTGCAACCAGGGTATAAGCAAGCACTGAATGGGAATTGAACCTGTGTCCTCCTGGTTCTTGGGTCCACGCTCAACCACTGAGCAACACCGGCCAGGCTGTATTTACGTTTTCTTAAACAATTCTAGGCTTTGTTCATACACTACCACTGAACGTTCATTGAATCTGAGAAAACTTAGTTTTGAAAACAGTTCTGCTCTACGACGCACACAACTGAGTTCAATGGAGGGTTTCATTAAAGCAGGCTTCCCTGGGCAAGCATGGGCGGGGGGGTGGGGGGATCCAAATGGATAGTTTTGCTACATATTTCTCCACGTCCTTTCTGTCTTCCTGTCTTATGCTTCCCCTTATTATACATGACTCGCGAGGAGTTAGTTCCCCCTGCCTCACCCCTCATCCCCAAACGTTCTCAGCACCCGATGTACAGTGTGTGGGGAAAGAGTGGGCAGACGGGCCCTGAAGACTCGGGGTCCCCGCGGGTGTTGTGGGGGAGAGGGTGTGGCCTGGCCCCTTACTGGTTCTCCTCGGGATCCTGACGGGCGTGCTGCTGGCCCCGTCCCCTCCGGCCGTCGTGGCGCGGACGTGGACGACGTAGCCCTCCTGGACGGGCAGCCGCAGCTCGGCCGACGTGCGGTTTGTGCTCAGCACCTGCAGGCCGCCCTGGCCGCTAGTCCGGTAGAACACCTGCAAGGCGTCAGCACACTCATCACACTGCCCGAGGTGGGACTCCCAGCTCCGGCCTGTGCCCTGTCCTTCTCTCCCCCTCCCCCCAGTGTAAATTCCACCCTCAGCTCTCTCTAGCCACGGTCACTGCCTGGGGTTCGCACATGGCAGGACCATCAACCACAGCGTCTGGGAGGGTTAGGGTCACCCAGAGGGCTGAGCGGGAAGGTGTAGGTTGGGGACACACACGGTCCTCTGTGTGTGCCCTGATCGCAGACACACACGGAGGACCAGAGCCAATGCGTCTCATTGTGTTTTCTTAAATACTAGTGTCCCGGTGCATGGATTCGTGCACATGGAAAGAAAATTAATTAGAAGAATATTTTAATATTGCTATTCACATCTTGCTAATGAAAACAGGATTCAACCAAGTCTCCTATATACCTACTCCAGGAGCTCTGTGAGGATCAAATGAGATGAGGCACGGGAAAACACTTCACAGATGTTTGGTTCAAGTATAAAATGTTTGCACCTGGCTACAAAGCCAGTCTGGTTCCTGGGCTGAAGAAACTCCAAGGATGCTAGTCACCAGGGAGAGGGCATTGCTATGTGACGTCATTACTCAGCACCACAGCCACTGTTTCCAGGATGGGCTGTGGGCCGCATTTTGCACCCATATTTTGCATTTAGCCCGATGCAACACTACCCAGAATCCTACTGGTTCACAGCAGATAAACGAAGTGGTGTGTAAGACATTACTCATGTCTGGAGTGCTCCTGCATTCTGGAAGTGGGATACTCTTGAACTATGGGGTCTTGGAAGCATTGGCTGTGATTTGGTGGGGTGGTGGTGAGGCCTGTGTCCCACTTGGGGAAGCCAAATGTTGGTTTGTCAGCACCAGGTCCCAGTGTCATTTATTTTTAAATGGCCACTGCATGTCATGGCAGCTCCTGCACTGAATGTCTACCCCGCTGGTGGTGAGTGTGCATCATAGCTACCAGTCGGATGGATAAACACTTCGCTTTATATATATATAAATGAGGGACCCAGTGCACAAAATTCGTGCACTGAGGATGGGTGATCCCTCAGCCCAACTTGCCCCCTCACACATACTGGGAGCCTTCAGGGGATGTCCTACTAACCACTCACCCCAGCCTGCCCAAGGCCTAAAGCCTCAAGCCTTGGGCACCCATCCATCACCCTGAAATGGGGCCAATGGCTGGCTCTGTCCCAGCCAAGCCCTCCCCACCCCCCCCTAGCCCTGGCCTTCGCCCTAGCCAGCATGTGCTGGCCACCTCGACCCCACTCCCTCATGGCCCTGGCCACCTCGGCCCTGCCCCCCGTGTCCTGGGTGGGGCTGGAGGCTGTGGCTGGTGGGCATAGTGAAGGTATGGTCAATTTGCATATTACTCTTTTATTAGATAGGATGTGTTTTGTTGGTGATCCTCCCCCGGGGATATTTTTCCATTACTTTTTAGAGAGAGTGGAAGGGAGGGAGAGAGACACGTTGACTGGTTGCCCCCTGCACATGCCCTGACCAGGGCTGGGCATTGACCAAGGCCTGGGAATCTAACCTGCAGCAAGGCCCATGCCCTTGATCAGAACTGAACCATGGCCCAAAGCTCTATCCACTGAGTCAAACTTAAGGCTCCAATATGATTTACTGATTTTTTTTTTTTTAGAGAGAGAGCGAGAGAGGGATAGAAACATCAGTGAGAGAGGAACATTGATCAGCTGCCTCCTACACGCCCCCTACTGGGAACTGAGCCAGCAACGGGCATGTGCCCGGACCAGGAACCAAGCTGTGACCTCCGGGTTCATATCAATCAAAGCTCAACCACTGAGCCACACCAGCCAGGCAGTTTTCCTCGCTTTTAGAGTTGCTCATGGGTAGCATCAGAAGCAGCCAATGAACATAAACCGTTTACCGACATTTTACCCAAAACCCCCACGTTAGCAGAATGGTTGCCCTTTCCTTGTATGTAAGGACTCACACATGTTGGGGACAAGCCTTCTTCATACAAGGCTTGACATGTGCATGACATCATTAGGGTGCAGCCAGAAGCCCTGCCTCCCACATTTAGGAGATCAAGCCCGGGTCCCTGGAAAGCCCTGGTGGGAGCCCCAGACCGCCGCCAGCCCCGCCACTCACCTTGTACCCAGTCACCTCCGACTCATTCTCCTGGGCTTGCACCTGCTCCCAGCTCAGGAACACCCTGGTGTCCGTGGCGTTCCAGACCACGTTTCCCGGCGGCTGGCTGGGGGCTGGAGGGAGAGTGAGGGGTTAGCAGGGCCCTGAGCTCTGAGGGCATGTCCCTGGGGCGGAGAAGAGGCCCCCGCAGAGGCAGAGGAACAGCGTCCCCGCGGGGGTACTGGGCATGTGGGCGGAGCCAGGAAACCGCAAGTGCAAACCGGACAGAGCCCGCCAGCACTCGTTTCTCAGTGGGACACACATGTTGTCATCAGCGCAGGCACGAACCCAGGACCCCTCGTTCCAGGGGGGCCGGGCCCCACCCTCCATCATCTGGTCCCAGAGACAGGATTTGGGAAGAGCTGAGGACATCGTGCAAGGTCCGAGTGCTCTGGTTGGGGTGTGGGGGTGTGGAGGTGTGTGGATGTGGGTGTGTGGGGTGTGGGGGTGTGGAGTGTGGGTGGGTGGGGTGTTTGAGGTATGGAGTGTGGGGGTGTGGGGGTGCCGGGTGTGTGGGTGTGTGGAGTGTGGGTGTGTGTGTGGGTTGTGGGGGGTGTGCGGGATGGGTATGTGGGGTGTGGGTATATGGGGGAGATGCCTACTGTCCCAGCTTGTCTGGTTGGTAGAAATAACCAGGAGGTGCCGATGGAAGAGGGCCTTGGGTGCCAACAAGGCCACCTTGGAACAGACCCTGATGAACGGGGACCATCTCTCTGTCCACACACTGAGGCCACCACCTATTCCGAGGACCCTGAGCCAGAGCGCTGGGGATACCGGCGATGGAAGCAGGCGGCCTCTGCCGGGGTCCAGCTCCAGCCAAGCAAGGTGCGGACAGCGGTGATGCGGGTGGGTGCAGAACCACAGCGCCCAGTGCTCACTGGGCTCACAGTGCACGAGAGCTGCACTGCTCCACCCGGGGCTCACGTGGCACTGTGGTGACATCGGAGCAACGGTCAGGAGGACACGGGAAACTTGCCACATGGGCACCTGCAGACAGGGCTCCCTGGGCGGAGGGCAGAGCTGGGCAGAGCCGGGACAGGGCTCTGCGGGAGGCGAGGGTGACAGGCAGCGAGCCAAGGACTGCAGCCGCCCAGCGGGCATTGGAAGGACCTGTTTGTGCAGGGGTGCCACACCAGGGTGGGAACAGGCTGCCCAGAGGGGGCATCCCCCTGGCCCGAGCGAGGGATGCGCTGGACGGCAGCGAGAGCAGGGAGCTGTGGGTTCTCCATCAGTTGTGGGTATGAGGGAAAGAGAAAAATCGAGGGTAACGCTGAGACTTGGGGCCTGAGCAACTGAACCCTGGGATTGGACATACTGAGATGGGAAGACTGCAGAAGGGACCCGTGTTACAGGGACGGGCGGGCAGCAAGAGCGCACTGTGGGGGATGCCAGTTTGTCATCTCCCGGGATGGTCTGGGGGTGCCTGCTGAGCCCGTTCACGTGGGGCGTCAGGGCCCCGGCTGACTGTTCTGTTCGGGTGGAGAAAGCAGGATAGGTGCCCTGATCTTCGTCCTCACGATCTCTGGACGTAGAATCCTCAGCGTGTGTGTGTGCCAGCCGCAGGTCTCCTCTTCAGCGTCGGGGGTGGAAGGTGCTCTGAAGCGCTGGCTTTGGGTTGCAAGTGACAGAATCTCATCTTCTTAAAGAGGCCACTTAGTGTCTAAGAGAAATGCTCTCGAAAAGCACACGCAGTTGGAGCTAAAAAATTAAGTGTTCAGTGGAAGCCGCATCACTTGAGAATCTCTGTTTCATTTTACACGAATAAAAAGCAAGCAGCCACGGTCTGTATGATACACATCACCATTTTCAGCCAAAAGGAAGTCTGTTTGATTCCTTATAGTCCTTCCGGTTGACCGGCTTCTGTAGGTTCCAGCTACCAATCGAGACGGAATGAGAGGCTCCCAGGTCCACGCCCGGCTCAAGGCCGAGTGAACAGCCAGCCAGCGAGTCCTCAAAGCCTGTGTTTGAGTTCTTTTAAAAAAAAAAAAAAAATATATATATATATATATATATATTTATTGATTTTTTTACAGAGAGGAAAGGAGAGGGATAGAGAGCCAGAAACATAAACGAGAGAGAAACACTAATCAGCTGCCTCCTGCACACCCCCTACTGGGGATGTGCCCACAACCCAGGCACATGCCCTTGACCGGAATCGAACCTGGGACCCTTCAGTCTGCAGGCTGACGCCCCATCCACTGAGCCATACCGGTTAGGGCCCTTGTTTGAGTTCCTAATGCCTGAAGCATGGCCCTCCTGTCTTTCTGGTGACGATCACAAAAGCCTTACCAAAACCCACCAGTAGGATTTGCAGCCAAAGCCACCTCAGAGGTTAGGACCACAGTGAAGGAACCGTAATATCGCCAATAACTGTAAGAGATTGTTTCATGGGTATCGTGGTATGTTTGAAAAATGGGAAATAGAGATAATTAAAATCCCTAGCTCAGCCAGCGTGGCTTCTTGGTTGAGGGCCAACCTAAGAACCAAGAGGTCAATGTTTGATTCCCGGTCAGAGCACATGCCCGGATTGTGGGCTCCATCCTCAGTGCGGGGCAAGCAGGAGGCAGCTGATCAATGATTCTTTCATCATTGATATTTCTGTTCCTCTCTTCCTCTCCCTTCCTCCCTGAAATCAATAAAAACATATTTAAAAAATTAAAAAATATCATAATCACGATCCTTATTGTTCCCTGCAGTTTCCACATTAGATTGGGTGTTCGTGTAACTTCGCTCAATCATGAAGGGTTTTGCTTATTTTTATTTTTTCAGTCACCCTATGTTTTATTTTTATAAACTTAAGTTTATTATTGAAAACGTTACAGTGGTTGCTGCTTTCTTTTTAGAATGTTGCTTCTCTCCTTGGGCATGGGCCACCATATGCCCATTGATGTATGACCAGCCCCTCCTCCGGCCGGGTCCATTCACCGAGTCCCTCGCTGGTCTCCGGATGGTGTCTGACGGGTTTTATAACCACCGTCTCCTACCAAGTACTCACATCAATTTCCAAGTCGGAGAGAGAGCCAGGTAAGCCTGCTTGCATGTATTTCTGCAATCAGAACTTTTGAAGGACACAGAGCTTTGAATATGTAATGATGTCTGTTTAAATCTTCCTAACTCAGAATAGGTGTTGCGAATACCAAACATACCTCACGATGATATTTTCAGCTTACTTGCAAATCCACATGCTCCATGGTTTAACCCCAACCTGTGGTACTGGGAATAAGAGATTGGGTCACGCTTTCCCTAATTATTATGAAGGATAAAATTTAATTACATGTTAGTTGGCTGCCTATAAATGTATGCTGCCCTGGGGATGAAAAGAGCGTGTGGCTAAACTTTTGTAATCTCATTCTGCAGGCAAGTTGTTACCCAAACTCAATTTCTACAGAAGATGCAAAGGCAGACATCTGAATATCCCTAGCCCAAGTGACTGAAATTCACTAAAGTCAAAGTGGTACAATGATGCTCTGTCTACACGTTAAGTATTCCACGGCATCGGCCAATGGCATTCGAATCCATGTGCTTGGTGTCCTTCGTTCTCACACAGAGCCGGGAATTCCATGTGAACACGGAAACCCACCGAGGAAATAGACAGTCAAGCCACACTGCCTCTTTCCCTGAGCGCCAGGGAAGTAAACGCTTACTGAGTCAATACATGATGGAAATACACTAAGAAAACAGTTTTCTGCATGTGTAAGGAGTGCACCGTGTGAAAAAGCCAGTCCTTCCTCACCCCCTTTCCCATCTGTCAGTCAGAGAAAATGGGTTCGAACTGGAGGATGTGTCTGAAGGGCTTGAGATGTAGAATATTCATAATGGTTAACAGACGTTGTGAGGTGACAAGAACAGCTGTGAGGTGACAAGGACGGCTGTGAGGGGAGGACAATGGCCATTCACATGGCTGTGTAGTGAGAAAGGAGCCAGGCAATACAGATTCTATAGAGGCCCCCTGAGAAAGCACATGGGCATTCTTTAATTATTATCAACTGAACCCAGTGGTGTTGGCAAAGCCACATCCTGAGAAGACACCTTGCCAAAAGGGCAAGGGTGTTGTCAGCTTGACCTTCATTTCAGCCTCTGGTGGGGGAAGTGACTTTGATATCTGAATCCAGCCCAGCACCCAGGAATGCTCAGAGCTTACTCAAGAATGCAAATAATCTCCTTTTGTCTTGACCTTTTGGTGAAACTTCTTGGTATTTAGAGGTATAAACAAACATGCTGGATTGGCTCTGGGTCCCTGTCTCTCCATCAGAAGAGGACAGTGGTCCCACCTGGTCCCAGCTTTTTCCTTCCATTTTGTGTTTTGTCTCTTTCTTTTATTTCGCACACCAGCCGCCCCTCCTCAGGACTCGCTCTCTAGCCGCACTGGATGCGGGAAGAGAGAAATACCTACAAGATTCAATACCCGTGTGCACTCCGTCTTGTCAAAATATATGTGAACCCAACACACGGCACCTTGGCTCTTCCCGCAGCCTCATTCTTAAAAAAAAATATTTTATTGATTTCAGAGAGGAAGGGAGAGGGCGAGAGAGAGAAACATCAACAATCAGAGAATCATTGATCAGCTGCCTCCTCAAAACCCCACACTGGGGATGGAGCCTACAACCTGGGTACGTGCCCCAACCCGGAATGAACCTGGTGCACAGGCTGACACTTACCCATTGACCCACCCGTCGAGTCTGCACCCTCATTCTGACAGTGACCGGGGCTCACGCTGGGTACCTGTGCGTCCCTGTGAGCACACTAACAGACTCGGCTCAGGGCAACGCTATCACCTGGTCAGCTTTAAGCATCTCACCTGGACCCGCCTCTGAGGGTAACCTTTTCCTCTATGTTGCCATCTTCCAAACACCGTAAGAGAGAGAGAAAGAGAAACCCTCCTGATTCTTCATCAGGAATGTTAACTTTCTCACACTTATCAGAAATCCCAAGCCCAGGAAGTTGGTATAGTTTAAGACAGTGGTTGGCAAACTGCGGCTCACAAACCACATGTGGCTTGCAAGCCAGGGTTTGCTGCGCTGTTAACTAATGAGTTTGCTGACCACTGGTTTAAGAGAAAAGTGGATGCACTTGACTAAACGCCTCACCCTGAGCTTCCCAAGGGTACCTGTGCCCGCTCCTGGGGTGGCACCCTGTCGGTTTTGGGGATGACGAAAATGCGTGTGGCTCCATGTTTGCAGGGGCTGAGCTGGGCTGCCTGCTCTGGCCCGGCCACCCACCCACACACAGACGCTGCCATTCCGGATGCAAACTCCCGCCGCCCCCCACCCACCACGCAAGATACCTACGCGTCTTCTTGGTGGTGGCATTCACCGTGGTGCTGAAGGGCCCGGCCCCTGCGCTGTTGTAAGCCCGGACGGCTGCGTGGTACACCAGGTGGCTCCTCAGGCCGTGGAGCCGGGCCGCGGTCTCTCCCGCCACCACCTTCACTCTGCTCGGCGAGCCCTCCTCTCCGCTGGTCCAATACCGCACCTGGGGGCCGACACAGGACAGGTGCCACCTTCACGCTTGGCGGCTTTCGCTAAAGCGGGTGCCCTGGTGCATTTCCTCATTTAGACCAGTATTCACAAAGGGCCTACTGTGTGCTGCACACAGTTGGGCTCTGAGCCGTGGAGGCTCGAGGAGGAGACACTACCAGGAGAAAGGAAGAACGGGGGCCGAGGACCAGCCTGATGGTCCACAGACAGCCCCTGAACTCGAACCCGACAGGCCGATCTCACCCTCGTGTCCCGGTCAATCCTTCCAAAAGCTGTGCCCGTGGAATCCAGTTCCTTCTCTACGGCTACTTTTCCCTTTTCTGCCCCCAACTAACGTTATTCTCGTTCAACTTGTTGAGCTCATTTCAATATCCCTGGATATGCCTTTGGGACTACGTGCTGGGGCAATGTCAGTGGAAGCCAGATGCTAGCTGGGAGGTTATTGCTAAACATTTTTTGTTCTTATATGTTTATTTCTAGTCTGCAGAGGCAAGATTTTTTAAAGAAAAGATATTGGGGGAAAAATAGGTACAGAGGCAAAGAAGCATTGAACAGACTGTCAAACTACAGGAGGAAGGAAGAAGAGGCTGGGGGTGGGGGCTGAAAGAGAACAATGGAAGGACTTGTACGCATGCATATAAGCATAACCAATGGATACAAGATACTGGGGATGGGAGCAGGTGAGGGCATGTACTGGGGGGTAGGGGAGGCCAGGGGGAGGTCAATGGGGGGAAAAGGGAGACATCTGTACTACTATTTATAACACTTTAAACAATCAAAAAATTAATTATTACAAAAAAATAAAAAAAGACGTACAGGGACGGAGCAGGGGATGTGGCCACCTCCAGGGTGCAGCGTCTGGGAGCAATTACCTCGTAGCCGAGGAGGCGGCCACTGCTCAGCTTCCAGGGGATGGCGCTCCAGGACACCTCGATTTCCGAGGAGGACAGGCTGTGGGCCCGGACGTGAGCAGGAGCCGCTGTAGGTTCTGCTTGGGAACACCAACCAAAGCACAGCGTTGGCAGGAAACTAAAAATCCACTGAAGTCCTTATGTTCAGAGAGCAGGTTAACACATTTGGAAATTCAGAGACTACTCAGTGAGATACTGAACATCATGAACCGTGCCACAAAAACAGACACTGGCCCGCTTCCGTTCCTCAGGGACAGGGGACGTCAGAGCCACATCGTCTCCTGGCTCAGGGGCCACAGCAGCTGCGGCTCCGCTCCTGCCCTCCCCCCAGCCCCCCCTCCCCCCACGTCCTCTCCACCCACTCCTGCCTTATTGTCACAAGCAGATCTTGCCAGGAGCCCCTGTGCCTACAAATGCTACTGATTCTTCTTTCTTTGTTTTTAAAATGATTTTTTATGGACTCCAGAGAGGAAGAGTGAGAGAGAAACATCCATGATGAGAGAGAATCATGGATCGGCTGCCCCCTGGATTCCCCCTATTGGGGATCGAGCCTAAAATCCTAGCATGTGCCCTGACTGGGAATTAAATCATAACCTCCTGGTTCATAGGTCAGCGCTCAACCGCTGAGCCACGCCAGTCAGGCTGATCATCCTTTCGTGACTTGCCAAGGTCAAGGGCTCCAGAGTTCACTCATCCCAGAAGTCTCTGGCCCAGGCCCTCGCGCACACTTACACACCCACACACATGGAGGGTGGGCCTTCTGGAAGGTGTAGACACATATGCACAGTCCCAGGTCCCTCCTGTAACAGACAGCTCCAGGGAGGGATCCTGGTGTCCCAGACACTCCCCCCCCCCCCAATCCCAGGCACAGCTCTGAGATGAGATTTCTCCCCCAGAATCCACTTCTTTGTTAAACAACCCAGCTCTCCACCATGGCCGACCAATAGAGACAGATTCCTCGGAGGTGCTTCTCCAGGAATGCCAATGCTGGTTTGGAAGAAGAGGAGAACTCGGGGCCTGCCGGTCAGTCTGGGTGCCCGAGGCAGCCCATCCAAGGCCCTAGGACATCTCTGATGAAGCCCCCACCCCACCCTGAGGCTTTCTGTTTACCCCATCCTTGGACTCAGTGAGAGACCCCAGTATGTTTCCGGTTAGTCCCTCGCCTTTTTCATAGACAGGTACCAGCCTTTCGTGACATTTGCAACAGAAAGGCCTTCACCTAAGTCCTCAGTGGAGGAGAAGGAGAACAGGAGGAGAGTGTGGGAGGCAGGAGGCGGGAGGCGGGAGGGGTAAGGCGTGTCTGCCCCCTCCTGGCAGCCGCCCTGGGGTCCAAGGTCCAGGGTGTGGAGGGTGGCAGGCCTGAGGAGCTCCCTGGTTGACGGCCATCCCTCCCTTGCACCCCAGACCAGCCTGTGTCCTGAAAAACCCAGCAGGCCTTGCAAATGGGGTCTGGCTGTGCATATCTGAAAGCTGTTTCTTTTGCGAAGGCGTTGGTGATACATGCTTGCTTTCTACTCCTTAGGAAAGGAGCTGATAACAGGGGCGGGGTAGGAAGAAAACTGGAGTGACTTATTGCTTTCAGGCATGGCAACTCAGCCACCTGGAGACCTGGCTGCAGAGGAGACCCTGTGAATCTGTTTCCCGAGCTCAGAACCTTGCAGAGCAGAGCCCCCGGGTCAAAACCCTGGCTCGGGGCGTCTGCACGGATCTGGGTCCATTTACTCATTTTCATCAGCTTCAAGGGAAATGAGAAATCATAGCCACACCCACAGGTCTTTCCTCCTGGAGCACTGCCCCGAGGTAACGCCCGGCCGAGGGTAGCGCTCCACACCTGTTAACTCAGGAGATAGTGCTCAGCGGCTCCTGACCTATGAACCCACAGTGTCAGAGGTATCTCCTCCATCCTCGCTACTTTCTAAACAGGTACAATATCTGAGGGGAAACGGGGGACAGGTGAGCAATAGGTTGGGGTCCCAGTCCGGTGGGATGTGATGCATCGGGCCACAGCTCGAAGCGGCACTGTCACGCCTCCCCACGGTCATGCCCTGGCCTCCCCTCCTGTGGGTCAACTTTCTCGGTCCTGGGAACCGGGAGATGAGGGCATTGCCAGGAGAACATAGTAAATTGTCTTTTTCCTTTCATTCCTGCCTGAGGATATGCTTACTGACTGTAGAGAGAGAAGGGGAGGGAGGGAGAAAGATGGATGTGAGAGAGTAACATTGATCCGTTGTCTCCCTACGGAACTGAAACCTGGGTATCGTGCCCTGACCAGGAACTGAACCTGCACCCGGGACGAGAGGAAACTGTCACAGCTGGGGCTCAGGATGTCCCCACAAACAGACCTGTGACCGGCCGTGGCATCCGCTCACCATCGGCCGAGTCTCCACGTCACGTGGGCACCTGAGCATGTGCCCGACCATGGCTCCGTGTAGACATGTATGTATCTAAGGCCACAGAGAACTCCCGAACCGGTTGGGGCCTCGGCTGGGGCTCGGGCTGGACCCAAAGCACAACCGCCGTGTGTGTACCTTCCTCTGCTGAGAACACGGTGGCCACGGGGCTGAACGGCCCTTCGCCCCTGTTGTTGTAAACGCCCACTTTCACTTCGTACGGCGCGAAGGGCACGATGCTCTCGTTCCTGAACACGTATCGGGGGGCATCCGGGGATGTGACCACGGTCTGGATCCAGGTGGTGAGTCCCAGGGGCCGGAAGGCGACCACGTACCCAAAGCCCTCGCCGTTCTGCAGCTCCTCGGGGACCGGCTGCGAAAGAGAGAGCTCCTGTCACCTTGGGGACCGAGGCTGGGAGCGTGATGCTGCCAGCCCGGCCTGCGGGGGGCGCGCCAGGGAGGAATCCGCACCCTATGGAGCGGGCGCTAAGCCAAGGGGAAGCACAACGGGACCCACGTGGGCACTTTCATTCTGAAATTTCCCAAAGCTGGTCACGTGTCTGAGCTTCTTGTAGGCCCGTCTGAGTTCTGAATGATGATGATAACAACGATGATGATGATGATGATGATGACAACAATGGTAAGTTGAATAATCACATCTCCTGTGCCAAATCATTATCCCCTTATTGCTCACGTTGCTTTTATGCACAGAAATCAGACACGGATATGATAATTAAGTGCAGAACCATAACATTAGAAACACAGGAAATAAAAACACGCACCCACTCAAAGCTGCACGTGGGTCACATAAAAATTCCTGCTCCCATCCCATCACGATCTCCACTTTTCATGTCTTTCAGCATCTTTAAATCATAGAGACCAGGCTAGCACCTTCTGCTTTCAACGTGCTCATGATAACTGTCCCTAATGAGGACACCACGCAGCAGCTGAGAGGACAGCCAGGCATCGACACATGTAGCGTAGGGGGAGGGGGGTCCCAGGGGATTCCTCACCAGCGGGCGCACAGCTGCTCGGGATGCTGCACCGGCAGCTGGGGGTCAGCAGCCAGGACTGGACTCACCCCCTGGGTTTCCCAGCCTGATAACCTTGAGCAAATTACTTAACAACGCTACGCCTTAGTGTTCTGTCTATAAAATGTCACAACGATGCAATTTTTAAAAATACGAAACATGCTAGGAACAGTGATCAGCCAGCGTGAGCTTCAAAAGCAGTAGCGTGGCTCAGTGGTTGAGCGTTGACCTAGGAACCAGGAGGTCACGGCTCGATTCCCTGTCAGGGCACACATGCCCGGGTTGTGGGCTCCATCCCCAGTAAGGGGCATGCAGGAGGCAGTCAATAGATGATGTTTTCTCTCATGGATATTTCTATCTTTCTCTCCTTCTCCCTTCATCTCTCTGAAATTAATAAAAACATATATATATTTTTAAAAGCACTGGCTGCGAGCAGGATCCTAACAGCCCCTTAACACTCCCCCCGCCCCCCAGCCAGGCCCCAAGGACTGTGAGAACAGCAGGATCCCAGCCCCCCCCCTCAACAGCCCCCCACTTGAGGCCCGAGGATTGTGGGAACAGCAGGGCCCTGAGGGACAGTTGCAACCCAGATACTCACCTCCCAGGTTATCACCAGTTCAGACCGGCTTCCGCCTCCCCCACTGACCTCGGAAGGAGACACTTCGGGGACTGTGAGATTAGAGAGACAGAGGTGAAACCCTACTGTGCCTGAAGGAAGATGTGATCTTGCCTGTTTTTCATAACTGACATAATTGGATCACAGGCACATTCTGCACACATATGTGTGCATCTATGCAATGCATCTCTCTGGGTAGGTACACGGTGGGCCCTGAGCCACTGATGCACGTGTTTTTCTCGGTGCACACCTGCACTGGTTTGGATCTGCGGCCTGGAGCCCGCAGCGCACAGAGGCAGAGGCGGCCGCACGCACTGATCCGCAACATGCTGGACAGGGTGCTGAACCCCTTGCCTTTATTCACAGGGGCACTGACACCAACCGATGGGACACCGAGCTACAACTTAAGTTTCTGAGAGTTTCACTGTCAAGTGTAGGAGGCTCAGTGCCCCTCACCCCCACCCTGTCCAAGGGTAAGCTGTCTATGTCTTTGGAGGGAATCGGGACATCATTTACATTTGTATGAAACGACCAAGGTTTCAACCTGTAAGAAAAAAGGGACTCAGTCTGAAGGCCTGTGAAACAAGGAACGTGCTTCACCGGGAATGATAAAAGGATGACAGAACAGCTGGGTGGGTGCCGCTGCCAGCCATGCCTGCAGGGGGCGCACCAGACTCTCCCCTTGGGTTTCTCAGCCTGGAAGCCTGGGGGTCCAATGAGCTTCTGATCGGCACCCGGACACTAGCTTTCTGGCCACCGCCAGCCTGTGCTGAGAAAGCCCCAGGACGGGGGGAGAATCCGGAGTCCCTGCGGCTGGTCTGGTTCACAGCGGCACCCACCACACCAGGAGGCGCTCAGCCACAGGGGACACCCCCTAACATGCCAGGCGAGAAAATGAATGAGCACCAGGCAGACCTGGTCCCCGTGGCTCACACCATGCAGTTCTGGCATCGATGTTATCTGCACTGCCCCGAGTGAGGCCGTGTCATTCAAGTGACGGGAACGGGTGCCTTCACGCCGATCCTGGCTGAGAACCCACATGGACACACAGGCTGTGTTTAAAACACCGTTTTATGGAGTATTTATCGCCCTTGTATTACAGAATCTGCCAGGGAGCCATTACGTCCCCTCAGATGCCTCGATCGTGGGATAGGATGCACGCTTTTCTCATTTTTGGCTACGACGTTGGGATATTTTCAGAATTGCCAAACAGTCGTATGGTTCACATGAATCATTTCCCGAGGTGGGACCTTCTAGCAATGATTCTCTCCTGGCTGAATCCCAAGAGGCCGAAGGTCCCTCCCCGGGCACTGTTTGAACTCATTCGGTTTCCTGGCTGCCGACTCCAAATCATCATTCTCCCCCCCATTTGTCAGGGCTCCTTACAAATGAGAACAGCACTTCTCTGCGAACAGGGTGACAATGTCAGCGAGTAATTATCACTTAAGTGACAAGACCAGATCCACTCAACATGCATTAGTGGATGCTGACGAGGCACTGGGCGCTGGAAATGTTAGGATGCATCTAAGGCATGTGCAGGGGAGTCTTTCTGACAAGCGCTATCCGGCCAGTTCTGCCATTAAAGACGGGGGGTCATTGCGCCCATGTGTCACGGAGGCCGGTCCCCTGCTGGCCGGAAGGCCGTGGCCGAGGGAAATGCAAGCTCGCACCCGGGGGAAACCTGCCAACCCGTTACTCAGGAAACAAAACACTAACCTGCCTCTTCAGTTCTTACTTTTTCTGAGGGCAAACTGGGTTCTCCACCTCCGATTTTGTTGCTGGCTACAACCCGAAATTCGTACTCCACCCATGGGTTTAACTCGACTACAGTGGCAGTGTGTGTTTTCCCATCAATGACCTCAGGCACTACAAAGAGCAAGTCAGAGAGGTCAGAGTCTGCGTGGTTCGGTGCTGACTGGCAACCCACGAACAGGGACCCACAGCATCAGCCTGACCCCTTACCTGTGCTGGCGGCCTGCCAGCCCACGGAGAAAGGCGTCCTCGCCTGGATGGAGTAGGAGGTGATGGGGCTGTGGTTGTCAGTGCCTTCTGTCCAGGACACCTGGGCTGTTGTATCTGTGATCTCTTCCACTTGCACGTTTCCTGGTGGCCCTGGGGAACCTGGGAAGGCAAGCAGGAGTAGCTAAGCCACACGTGTCACCCTCTTTTTCCGAAGGGGAGAGCATGTCACATGACCACTGGAATACTTCCAGAACCCTGATTTCAAAGGCACTTTCAGAACAGGCCATTTACCTGTCACCCCCCCTCCCCCCCTTATGTTGTTAGGACTTAAATCCGACTGGGAGGTAGTCATTTCGAATTCGGGATGCCGCACAGCGGCACAGGATGCCTGCTTTTGAGGCCCTGTTCAGAAGAATTTCGGCACTTTTTCAAACTCAGTGTCCTTTGCTTTGGGTGGGGTTCCACTCCTGCCACCACTGGACACATCTCAGTCGTCCCAGCAGGTCATCTGGGCTGCTTTCTCTGGGAGACATGCAGGTCATTTCAGCCTAGCAGCAAATCAGCACCTTGGAGAGCAGCTCAGGTTGCCCAGGCATTCAGGATGATACTGATTCTTTTGGAGTTTCCATACACATGCACATACATGCACATACACACAAACACAACGCTTGTCTTCACACACCACACATGCACCCACACACATGTACACTCACACAAATGCACACGCATGTGCGTGCCCACACAACTCTTCCCTTTCATATTAAACTCGATCACTGACTTCACTGCATGCTCATGGCACATCAGCCGAACAGCTGCTGTGCAAAAGCAATACAGAGGGTGGAGCTGAAATTTTTATGTCTTTGAATTTGCACCCATCCTTACTGTTATGTTCTCAAGGAGCAGGGAACGAAACGACAATAAAATCGCACGCTCCTCTGCCCCCTCATCCTGGTTTAGCTGCAGGGACACAGTCCCAAGGAAGATGTTCAATAAGAAACACGGTGGCGGCGATGTTTACCTCTCACTACCAGGTCAGCGGCTGAGGAGACGCTGTCCACCGCGCTCTGCACCACACAGACGTACTTCCCTGCGTGCTTCAGCTGGATGTTCCTGATCATCAAGTCGCCCGATGAGCTCTGCGGGAACGAACACACAACGGGCACACTCTTACTTTGCAAACCAAACCCTCACAGAGGCTGTGGCCAAGGAGGAGACCTGTTTCCAGAGAGAAGAACACTTGGGGGAGATGAAGCCAACACCCCAAACATATGGAAATAGAAACGAGAGGGTGAACACCACACAGGAAATAGAGGGAACCCCACCGGGGCTGCAGACAGATTTCCATGGCTGAAAACCAGCTTTCCTCTGGGCATTCATGTTTCAAAAATAAATGAGGGCAGAGACCATGGTCTCAAAGTCTATTTCTTCCCACTAGGCGACAAATCTCTTTATCTCCAGCTCAGCACTCACTCATGCTTTTCTCCGCTTCCCACCTGTGTGCAAATCTCCTGGGAAGAGGAGGGAATGCGTGGCTCTTGGGGAGTGAGTAGGGGGAAGGGGAGATTTGGGCAGCCGGGCTTGCTGGAGCTTTTGGAGCTTGTGCACTTTTCCCCAAAAGGAGTGTTGGCTTTGCGTAACGAATGAATATTGCATATGCAGCATAGTCCTGATGACAAGGAGCCGAATGGGTTGAAAGCTGTGAGTTTGGGTCTTAATTTTCTAAACGGTCCCTCTTCCACCCGAAAGACCACTGTGAAAACACTCGAGGTAAAAGACAAGCAGATAGACCTTCCCCGTGTTCATGCCAATGCTGCCGCGGGCACACAATCCGAGGGAAGGGCTGTTAACGTGACTCCTTCTCATGCAGCAGGAAACCAATTTGCTGAATTGGGTCATGTCACCATGGAGGGCTCAGTGGCCTCTGCAGAATATTGTTCCCAAGGCACAGGTCCATAGACCAACTCACAGGCCACGAACCCGCCTTCAGACAAAGACCTGGACTGCCAAGAGATGGGATTCCTTTCTGAAACTTCATGTTTCCGCTACCCGTCTCTCTCCGGCCCCTTGTCATCGGGACTACGTTGCATATGCAATATTCATTCATTCCTGCTCCAGGCCTCCTGCAGAACCTACACCAAGCAGGCAGTGGAGTGACAGCGGGCGAAGTTCCCAACAGCCCTCACTTGGTTAGAACCGTGAATGAGGAGACCGGACTTCCAGGATGGGATAAGCCTGGTCGAAGGCAGATGTGGCGGTGAAACTGTACTTAACTGAGGCTAGGATTCCAAACATCTCCCCTTCCTTCACTTTTTGAAGATTACCTGCTGCCCCTCCAGCATAGCTCAGTGGTTGGGCGTTGACCTATGACCCAGGAGGTCACAGTTCAATTCCCAGTCAGGGCACATGCCTGGGTTGTGGGCTTGAGACTCAGTAGGGGGCACGCAGGACAGCAGATCCATGATTCTCTCTCATCACTGATGTTTCTCTCTCTCCCTCCCTCCCCCTTCCTCTCTGACATCAATAAAAAATATATGAAAACCAAACAAACAAAACAAAACAAAAGAAGGCCGCTGCAACCCAGGTACGCGCCCTTGCCCGGGAATCAGACCTGCAACCCTTTGGCGCACCAGGCCGATGCTCTAACCAAACTGCGGCTCGCGAGCCACTCGCGGCTCTTTGGCCCCTTGAGTGTGGCTCTTCCACAAAATACCACAGCCTGGGCAGGTCCATTTTGAAGAAGTGGCGTTAGCAGAAGTTTAAAAAAATTGGGCTCTCAAAAGAAATGTCCATCGTCGTACTGTTGACATTTGGCTCTGCTGACTGATGTGTTTGCCGACGACTGCTCTAACTACGAGACAACACAGGCCAGGGCGGACAGACATTTCCCGAGCAGCCCCCTCGCGCTGCTTTTCCAGTCTGCACAGTGCAGGAGGGAAGGGCCACTTACCCCGCCCACCTGCTCCAGGTGGGAGCCGTCCTTCTGGAAGTCGGCGAGCGCCCCGTTGAAGTACCACGTGAACGCGACGTCCAGCAGGGGGTCGTGCCGCACCTGGCAGGGCAGGACCACGCTCTCGCCCACGGACACGTCCACGTTCGACGGCGCCACCGTTATTCTCGTGGGGTCTGGGGGCAGGGGGAGGGGAGGAATCAGGTTTTAAGCGAAACGCCAGCATTCTGTTCTCATGAAAGTGACGTTCCCAGGCCTGCTGCACATCCAGCCCGGAGTGTGCATGTCTGCCCGGCTCGCCGCGGCTCACCGCCCAAGGCCTCTGAGCGTCAGAGGTTTGCCGCTTTCTCCTTCCACTCCTTCCTTCTTTCCAGCCCCACTGTTTGTGCTCTTCCCACCTCAGCGAGGACGTCAGCCTCCTCATCTGTGCTGGCGACATGAGCCGAGGACCAGCACGAAGGAGGTGCTCAGGTTTCCCTTGAATGAGTAAATCAGGGGTGGGGACTGTGGAGGGCGCCCCCAGGCAAGGCACCTGAGCATTCTTTAAATCATTGTCAGCTGAATCCAAGGATAAGGCAGAGCCCTGTCTTGGAAAACACGCTTCACCAAAAAGGCTGACGTGTTATCAGTACTGACTCCTGACTTTGCCCCAGGTGTTGGGAGAGGTTCTCGCAATGTAAATCCAGCCGAGCACCGGGAATGGGGGAATGAACAGGGCCTGGGCCCACCCAAACTCCTTCGATCCTAAGTGTGTTGGTGAAACCTCTTTGTATTTTGGAATATAAATAAACGGCTGCTGTTGGGTTTGAGAATCCTGTCTCTCCATCAGAGAGAACAGATTCTACCCAGCCCCAGCTATTTCTATTTCTGCGTCTTCTCTTCTATTCTTTTATTTCTCAATCCCCAGCTCCTTTACTCAGAAACTGGACCCACTCTCTCTCTCCACGCTGGACGTGGAAAAAAGAGAAAAATCCCTTTCATCTGCTAAGGGCCCGGCGGCTACTTTCAACATCATTCTCGGGCCACACGCAATCATCCATTTAAAAATGAGCCTGCTCAGTTTGGCCAGACATTTCATGCACTCACCCCTTATGCCTTGGCAGGGCCCGACCAAATGATTTCAGGGGCCCCAGTCAGCCCTGGGGCCAGACAGTCCCCGTAAATGACCAAAATAAATGCACAGCTCTAAGTGGCTTTCACTGATATCGGGGACTCTCCATGGTCAGGAACATCTCCAGACACCCTTAAGGACATTGGGAAAGACACAGAGGATCCCAAAGACCTCGCAGAGCAGAACAGCGTGACGTAACTCAGGTCACCAGCGCAGTGACCCGCGTGCTCCCGCCCGCAGCACGCAGTGCACAGCCCGCCCCCGTGGGGGCCCCACCTGTGACGACCAGGCGCGTGGAGTCGTTGGCCGCCCCGAACTGGTTTTCTGCGAAGCAGGTGTACGTCCCGGCGTCGGCCTTCGTCACATTGGCTATGCTGAGCCCCCCGTCTTTCAGAAAAGAAATCCTAAAGGAAATACAAATTCGACAATAAATGGATAGCAGTCCCGTTTCCCCCAAACGATAAACAGCGATCTTTCCAGCAGAAGTGCTGCCTTGCGCTAGTACTTCTGAGGTGTTCTTGGAAATAAAGGGAAACGGAAGTAAAGTTTCCATCCCCCGGAAAGAGGGCTTCACTACATTACCAACAAGGCCCCAAAATTTGGGAGATTCCAACATCCAATAAGGGGGAGAGATTTCCCAAACAGGCAGGTGTGGCAGGTCCCTCCTGCCGTACCCTGACCAGTTTGGAGAAAATGAAAAGTGGGCTGAGACTATGTTCCTTAAATCCAGAAGGGGATCTGAGAGATAAGGGACCCACTGGCCTTTCATTATGAAGCTGGGAGAAGCACATTCAAGCCAGGAAAATCCAGATTTAAAATACACACACACACACACACACACACACACATATGTGTGTATATTTACACATATATACACACACATATATATACATACATATATATATTTCAGAGAGAAGAAGGGAGAGAGAGAGAGAGAGAGAGAGAGAGAGAGAGAGAGAGAGATCATTGATAAGAAAGGATCATTGATTGGCTGCCTTCTGCACGCCCCACACTGGGGATCGAACCCACAACCTGGGCGTGTACCCTGACCGGGAATTGAACCTACCCAGGGGGTCTTCCCTCCCTTTTGTCAGGGAAGCAGAAAGGAGAAAATTGTCAGAGAAAAGTCTCAAAGGGGAAGCACGAGTAGAAACACATGACCCACCCGAAGGTGAACCTCACCGGTGAGCATGTTCTGCCCTGTCCCCCCAAAAGACCAGCACTGACCCGTAGCTTCCACCTGTAAGTGTGACCCGCTGTGGCTGACACAGAAGAGTGATTGGCTGGAGGCGTTCAAGCGAAGGAAGCGGGGAGATGATGTCGGGCAGCCTTGGCTCCGAGTGAGAGGGAGGAGGTGGGATTGGGGGCTCCAGGAAACTGGGCCCCACCCTGAGAGGCTGGTGAGTGCCGAGACCAGGGGCCAATGTCACTTGTGGAATGGACCCAGAGTCCAACTTACAGGGACGCTTCGGGCTGGTACCAGAGAACAG
This sequence comes from Antrozous pallidus, assembly GCA_027563665.1. Taxonomy (NCBI): domain Eukaryota; kingdom Metazoa; phylum Chordata; class Mammalia; order Chiroptera; family Vespertilionidae; genus Antrozous; species Antrozous pallidus. Next base: position 58,158,516 of record CM050524.1, read on the forward strand.
CCAGGCGATGGCAGCTGCCTTCCCTTGCGGAGACGGGTGACAGGGGAACTTCCCAGACACATAGAGACCCACTAGGAATCTTGGGAGAACAGGAAATCGCCCAGGCACAAGGCTCAATAACCCTCACTCCCCACTCACAAGCCTGTCCCCCGTCCCCGTGGCCCCCGGAGAGGATCGGCAGTGTCCGAGGCCAGGCTGCCACTCAGGAGGCGCACCAACCCCAACCCCAACACACGGACCCTCAGAGGCGGCAAACTCCAAGTTATGAGCTGGTTGGCTATCTCCTTCCATCACGGGTCCTTCCAGGAAGACCTACGAGGCCCGCTGGGCATCTTCTGGCCCACACTCAGACACCCTTCAGAAAACGGAGGGAGGGACGGCCGAGCAGCCGGCCTTCCGTAACCCGCACGGCCCGCAGAGCCCGGGCGACTCGGCTCCCTGAGCTTCCAGGACGTGCTTTCTGCAGAGGCGGGGCCACGGGGCGGGGGCGCCGGGCGCAGCCCCACGTGAACCGTGGACTCACGAGCCGAGCGTTCAGAAGGAGGCTCTCCAGCTCACTCTGAGGAGCGGCCAGCTCCTCACTCGACCTCTGCGTCCCCCTTTATTGGTTTTGCCCTTTTGTCTTCAGAGGGGTTATTTCCCTCAACCTCGTGCGTCTGCGGACGGTTTCGGATGATCAAGGTCATTGCCCTCAGCTGCCTCGAAGGCCCCGTTTGTTCAGAACATTCACCCTTGGGTTGGCAACATTGACCTGAACTTTGGCCACCGTTGAGCATGCCACCGCCTGATAAAAGCCGGGAAAGTGTGGAGCCGGCTGTGTAGGAGGGCTGCTGAGGCCCCGCCGGGTTCTGATGGTCGCAGCTGACTGCGCCAGTGGAACGGACAGGCTGCCCCGGTGCCTCGCAGGAGCACATCCCAGAGGGGCGGCCCCGACGCAGGGCGGTGCGGGAGGTCACGCAGAGATCTGGGCTCTGTCTTCTGAGCACGGACACGTTGTCCATTCTCTCCAGGCAGCAGACACCATCCTCCTCCAGACTGGGGAGCCGGACCCGCCCCTGGGGAGGGTGGACGAGACCCCACTTTCCCTCTAGGCCCGGCTCTGAGAATCAGGTGGGCTTTCCCTACACACTCATCACACACCGTCACACGACACGCGTGGTCGAGAACCGCAGGAGAGCAGAAACCGGTTTGCTTCAGTGGACAGAGCGTGGGCCTGCGGACTGAGGGCTCCCGGGTTCGATTCCGGTCAAGGGCACATCCCCTTGATTGTGGGCACATCCCCAGTAGGGGGTGTGCAGGAGGCAGCTGATCGATGTTTCTCTCTCATCGATGTTTCTGACTTTCTATCCCCCACTCTTCCTCTCTGTAAAAAAAAAAAAAAAAAAAAAAAAAAAAAAAAAAAATATATATATATATATATATATATATATATATATATATCAATAAAATACATTTTTAAAAAAACACACGCAGGAGTGACATGGAAGGAAGACCTGTGAGCCCCGCCCTTGGACTTGAGAAGGGGACGCCAGCGGGTAACAAGGAGCAGGGCGTGGAGTAGAAGCCGGGTTTTCTAGGTGGAGAAGAAGCTGCAGAAGCAGTGAGGGCTCAGCTCCTCCCTCCTTCCTTTTGGCCAGAACTCAAAGGCAACACCATGCCTCCCGCAGTGCATCTTGGTGGAGTTACAACAGCCACTGCTCCTACTTCCAGAGAAAGAACTGGCTTTTCCTTAAACATAGTCGCAGAAGATGCAAAGGCAGTATGCTACGACGCCAAAGGTTTCCACGTGGCATTACCATGTTTTCCTTCACATTTCCATGGAGGGGGCGTGGGGCTGCTGTTGGGATTTGGGGCCTCCATGCCCAGTGCGTAAAACTTTGATGCTGCGTCTGGATACAGAGGAATTTATCAAGTTCAAACAAGAAACTGGTGTGAAGCAGATGCGTTAACAGGCTCTCCCTATGGGAATCACAGCATCGGCAAAGTATTTTAAACACGGCCTTAACGTTTATAACCCATAAAGGTTGTATTTGAGATATGGATTTAACAACCGCATGACGACCCGCAAAATGCAACTGATGCAGTTTTAGAGAAACCACTTGAAAGCAGCGATTTGTTTAATAATATTTGGGTAGAATTTATTTATTTAAGGTTTACATAGTGGAAAACAGTTGTAAAAAATTTCTAAAGTTTTTTTTCCCCCTCATTGCTCATCCTTTTCCTTTTTAAAAAAAAAAAATATTTTATTGATTTTTTTACAGAGAGGAAGGGAGAGGTATAGAGAGTTAGAAACACCAATGAGAGAAAGAAACATCGATCAGCTGCCTCCTGCACCCCCCCCCCCACTGGGGATGTGCCTGCAGCCAAGGTACATGCCCTTGACCGGAATCGAACCCACAACCCTTCAGTCCGCAGGCCGATGCTCTATCCACTGAGCCAAACTGGTTAGGGCAATCCCTTTCCTTTTGAACCCAGTCCCGTGTTACTTACTCTTAAGTATCTGGGCAACACAGTGGAAAAGGTGAGTATGAAAAATAACACCAGCGGCTGCAGGGACCCGTGGGGGAGACCCCGTGGGAAAGCTGCCCAAGGAGGTGCCTCACATAAACCACCCTAGTGTTACCTGTGCGACTCCGGGCCCACAGGTCAGGAAGGGGTGTCCGGCTGTGAGAGAAATGGGGCAGGGACGGCATTGGGAGCAATTTGCCCAAAGGAAACCCTGTCCTTTCCCTGCCGGTCCGGGGAGACCAGGTGTTCAGCCAACCTCTTGCTAAGAACTTGTGCCAAGCAAGGGCACCAGGTAACAGCCACCTGCTACCTGGGCTTTCTGGCCCAACTCACAAGCAGAGGAGACACCAAGACTCGTGCTGATCGACTTGTCCAACTAACATCACATGTGGCTGCTCCTCTCCTTCCATGGCCTGAAATTAAATCAAAGAGCAAATAAAACTCGCCGTTACTTCACCCGGACCAGGGAGGAACGGGCATGGTGATTAGCAGGCTGCATACACGCGTGGGCCGACAACAGATCGACACGCTTACACACGCAGACGCATGAGCAGCCTGTGCGAGTCAGGGCGGAAGTTTAGATTCTGCTCCGAAGGGTTGTCACTGAATGGATGACCCGATGCGTCCCCAAGAGCAAAGGGGACCTGCATTTCTCGAGCTTTCACAGGACCTGAAGCTGCTCGGGAAGTCGGGAGGAGACGAACGTAAGACTTTAAGGACATTCAGGCATCTGCATGCGGTCTTAAGTGAGCCTCGTGGGTGTGCAGGTCTGAGCTTGAACAAATGCATGAGCCTGTGTAACTAAGTCACAACCCAGCCCTAGAAGAATCCCCTCACCCCCCTTCCTTCCCTCCCCGACCCGTGACCCCGACTGTCACCCTCTCCACCCACTCTCGGCTGCGCAAGCAGGGACTGCCGTTCTCTGTCCCCAAAGCCGTGCCTTTTCCCTGAATGTCATAGACATGGCACCCCCAGCATATAACGCTGATGGCATTTTAACAGCCACCTGCTAGCTACCTATATGCAGAAAACACACAGAGAATGGGTTAATACGTTTTAAAAACACTGTCAGCATCGTGGTCACTAATATTCGGGAGAAAATGCCTCCTTTTAGGAGCATTTAAATGCCTACGTTAAATGCCGCACAGAACATAAAACAATTTTAATGCGTTTAATTAGAAATGATGGGCCATCCTCCCACGCGCCTCGGAACGAAGGAAGGCCGTTGCAGGGAAGCATCTCCGTGATAAGCAACCGCAGTCAGGTGAAAGCCCCATTTAAAAAAAAATAATTGGCTAATGTGTTTTAAACGCCACCAAGGGACACGGGGGAACTCAACATCCTTCAGAGTGTGCTGACGGGAGGTTTCTTCCTGCTGGCCGCGCCTGTTCGCAATGTCCGGGCCTCTTTCGGGTTTACTTTGCTTAAAGGAGAAAAGTCCTCCATTTTCATCCTGGTCTGGGAAGCGCATGGGTTTGAGGAAATGGGTACAGGCCCCGGCTCAGGGATGCTGATGCATCCTGAGGCTCCGGGCACTCCACGGGAGGGATGGGTTGGGCGGCGCTAGGTCCAGAGGAGCTTCCTGCGGGAGGGGGAGGCACTTCTTCCCAACAGGGGGCAGCCCACCAAGAAAATAAGCAGCAGGAACATCCCCAAACAAAACAAAACAAAACGACTCTGCTCCCTGTGGACACCGGTGATTTCAACCTTGAGCACCTGTCCACCAGGTGGGTCACGCTGACCTTTGACTTCATACATGAATTACTTCTACATGGTAACCGTTGGCCATTGAAAGGGGATTGTAAAGCAGGCGTCCTCCACCCAACTGTTACGTTTCCACCCACTTCCCAGGTGAGGGGCAGACCCTACCACGTGCCCACAGGAGACAGGTACCCGCCAAGAGCACCCGGTCCACCTGCTCAGGGCTCCTGCATTCCGCCTGCGGCTCAGCCCTTTCCTGGGCCTCGCTGTGTCCAGTGAACCTCCAGCGCACAGACGCATCCAGCTGGTTCTTCCACAGCACTGCACCCTCAGCCAGCCCAGGTGAACGTGCACGCCCTGCCTCTTCTGGAACCTTCCGTCGCCCAGACCGGGTCTTCCATGCACCGCCCTGGTGCTCACGCTGGAAACTGAGGAGTCACCCTGGACTCCTTCCTATCTTCTCTTTTCTTCAAATCATGAGCCCCATCCTCTCAAGAGGGCCGGCTGTTCCGACCTCCCTCCCAGAACCTACCTCCTCTCTGTTCTCACGCCCTTTCCTTAGTTCAGGCGACAGTTTGCTGCTAACTGGGCATCTCCGCCCCAATCCCCGCTCACGGCGGCCACCGCGCCGATTCTCTGTTGTTGCTGCTAATCCTCACCAGAGGATATTTTCCCATGGATTTTTAGAGGGAGAGGAAGGACGAGGGAGAAGACACACCGAGAGAAACATCCATGTGAGGGAGACACATCCATTGGTTGCCTCCCGTCCGAGCCTCCACCAGGGCCAGGATTCAGCCTGCAAGTGAGGTGTGTGCCCTTGACCAGAATCGAACCTGGGACCCTTCAGCCCAAAGGCTGACGCTCTATCCACTGAGCCGAACAGGCTAGGACCACTGCCCTATTTTTTCAAACAGAAATCTGACCTCTGACATTGCTCCTTTACTTCTGCTGCCCCACGCCTCCCCCAACCTCAGTGCCTACAGCACCGAGCCCGGACTCTGCAATTCAGCAACCACGTCATTCCCAGTAAGACCCCTGCTCACCCCGCTGCACCCCTTCCGGGGTGCTGTCCACTGGAGGGGCACGGAGCCTTCATCACTGCAATGCCATGCCCCAGCCACCCAGGCCTCTATGCCCCCAACGTGCTGTTGCCCTTGCCTGGCAAGCTTCTCCAAGAACCCCTGTCACCTCTGCGGTCTCACGGAGACCCTGGGTCCCCCTGAAAATCTGCTCCTGCTCCCTCACATGCAGACGGGCTTCTCGGGGAGTCTCGGAGCATTCTGTTGTTCCCCAAGGGAACACCACTGTGGCCCTGTGTCACCTGCACAGACTCCAAGAAGCTGAGAACTAGGGGAGTGACGTGTCTGATAAATACCTAGGCTGGCCGGCGTGGCTCCGTGGTTGAGCATCGACCTAGGAACCAGGAGGTCACGGGTTCGATTCCCACGCAGGGCACTTGCCCGGATGGCGGGCTCGATCCCCAGAGTGGGGCGTGCAGGAGGCAGCCGATCCATGCTTCTCTCTCATCACGGATGTTTCCATCTCTCTTCCCCTCTCCCTTTCTCTCTGAAATCAATAAAAACATATTCAAACAAAGACTAACCACCTAGCGACCAGCCTGGAGTTGGTCCTCACAATATTTCCAAATGGAGGGATGAGCACTTGGTGCTGAGAGCCCGGGTCGCTCTCTGCATCGTAAGCCCGTTCTCTCCTCAGAGCAGCTCTTCCAAGACCTCGCTGGGAACTAAACTCCGTTCCCTGAGCCTGAGCACTCTCTCCACCTGAGAGCCACGCTGCCGTCTTCAGCACGGCTCTGCCCCTCGGGAGTCTCAGGGGACAGACAGGCGGGGGAGTCCTGTCTAAGGTCAAGTCCTCTTGGCGAAGAGAGAGAGAGCGCTATTTTAGATTCCAGGGCCCGACTACTGTCCGTGGGAGGGGACTGCAGACCAGAGCAGGCTATCCTGCTCCTGAAACACCTCCCATTGCATTGCATAGGACGGACTGCCTCTCACCTCCTATTGGGAACCTACAGTGTGGAAAATAAAGGATGGAATCCTCATTGGAAATGGAGCCGGCCAGCCTGAAGGGGGCGCTGTTTCACGCCGGCACCTGGACCCCAAAGTGGAGGACAGACCAGGGCAGCAGATGAGAGAAGGGATCCTCCAGGCCAGCAGAACACCCCACCTGTCAGGCCTCACCTCACCTCTGGCTGAGCGCCTGTGACATTAGCCCCGCCCCCCAGGATGCTGTTACCACCCCAGCTCCTCCAAAGGCCCCTCCCCCCTCTTCTTCTAGGATCAAGCCCAGCTGCTCCTTGACCCAAGGAGGGTGCATCCCAGCTCCCTGTCCCCAGGGCAACCCCCTGCTATTCCTGAGCAAACCTGTCTTGCAGGTACAATAACTGCCTCTTGATCTGGTACCCCTGTGGAAAGTGGGAGGAAACCCAAGCCACACCTCGGTGGCCCCGAATACCTTCCATCCTCCCGCACGGTCACCTCGCCTCTCTTCCAGGAGCACAGGGCCCGGGGGGCGGCTCGCGGCCGGCAGTCCAGGCCCACCGCGCTGCCCACCTGCGCCCGCACCAGCTTCTTCATGGGAGCCGCGGAGAAGTCCGGAGCGGAGGCTGGAGAGGAAGGAGGAACAGGAGAGAGGACCAGGGCTCAGGTTAAAAATACAGAAGCTACTGGGGTGTAGGCCTTGCTTGGAAACCCTGACCCACTCCCTGGGAGAACGGTTGATGCTATCAGATGTGGGGATATAAAAATAAGTACTTCTGCCCGGCCGGCGTGGCTCAGGGGTTGAGTACCGACCTATGAACCAGGAGGTCACGGTTTGATTCCCAGACAAGGCACAGGCCCGGGGTGCCGGCTCGACCCCCAGTGTGGGGCGTGCAGGAGGCAGCCGACCATTGATTCTCTCTCATCATGGATGTTTCTGCCTCTCTTTCCCTCTCCCATCCCTTCTGGAATCAATAAAAATAAATTAAAAAAATAAAAAAAGAGCCGAAACCGGTCTGGCTCAGTGGATAGAGCGTCAGCCTGCAGCCTGAAAGGTCCCAGGTTCGATTCTGGTCAAGGGCATGTACCGTGGCTGCGGGCACATCCCCAGCAGGGGGTGTGCAAGAGGCAGCTGATCGATGTTCCTCTCTCATCGATGTTTCTGACTTTCTATCCCTCTCCCTTCCTCTCTGTGAAAAATCAATAAAATATAAATAAAAAATAAAAGAAAAAAGAAAAGCAAGTATTTCTGCTTCTGGCAAAATGGAGGGTTTAGGTCAGTGGTCAAGCAAACTCGTTAGTCAACAGAGCCAAATATCAACAGCACAGCAATTAAAATTTTTTGGGGGGAGCCAACTTTTTTTTTAACTTAAACTATAGCGGTAGGTCCATTGTTATTAACTTAATTAGGGTCCTCCTAAGCTGGCCTTTGCTAAAAGCTCAAGGGGCCAAAGAGCTGCATGTGGCTCGCGAGCCGCAGTTTGCCGACCACTGGTTTCGGGAGAATCACAAGACCAGCGCAGGGGCGTCTCACCCAGCACGCGGAGCTCGGCGCTGGAGTGGGCGAGGCCGTGCTTGTTCTCCGCCACGCACTGGAACATGCCCGCATCCGCCACGCTCAGGTTCACGATGCTCAGGGCGCCGTTTTCCAGCTGGATCCGCTCCTGCTCGGAGACAGAGACCTCCCCCAGGTAAGTGTGTCCCCGGTTCGGAGCCGCGGACTGCTGAAAACTACTCTTTTTGTTGTTGTTGTTGTTGTTAATCCTCCTTGAGGAGAGGATATTTTTCCTATTGATATTTATTTTTATTTTTATTGTTCCCATTGACTTTTAGAGAGAGTGGAAGGGAGGGGGGAGAGACACAGAGAGAGAGAGAGAGAGGAAGAGAGAGAAACATCTATGTGAGAGAGACACACTGACTGGTTGACTCCCACTGGTGCCCTGACTGGGCTGGGACTGAACCTGCAGCCCAGGTAATGTGCCCTTGACCGACATCGAACCAGGGACCCTTCTGTTTGCGGGCCGACGCTCCATCCGCTGAGCAAACCCAGCCAGGGCTGACTACAACTTCTTCACAAGATCCTCCTTCCTTTCCTCAGGTTATCAGACAACCTGCCTTGAACTTTAAACTCTTCTTCATTTGAAAAGGTGGGACTGGTTAACGCGAGAGCCACGCACTGAAGTACCAGCAAGCATGTGTGTCCAGAAGGATGTCCGTCAGCAACAAGCAAAGGAAAAATGTTGCCACCACTTACCTCTTCCAGAAAGCTTCTAAAGCACATACATTTTTATTGATTTCAGATAGGAAGGGAAAGGGAGAGGGAGATTTTTAACACTACAGACCCTTAAAAATGTCCCAAGCTTTCCATCTCCTCAACTGGGAAGGTTTTCACCATGTTTTTAATCACGTCGATTAAAGACATTATGAATTCTGTGCATTAAAAAGTGTTCTGAGGCTTGGCCGGTGTGGCTCACTAGTTGAGCATCAACCTATGAACCAGGAGGTCATGGTTCGATTCCTAGTCAGGGCACTTGCCCGGGTTGTGGGCTTGATCCCCAGTGTGTACCAGCCAGGAGGCAGCCCACAAATGATTCTCTCATCACTGTTTCTCTCTCCCTTCCTCTCTGAAATCAATAAAATAATATATTTTTTAAAAAGTAATACAGCATCACATAGACTAAATCCACAGAAACCACTCTTTCCCCATGAAATGCAATGTCAGGATGCTCTCCCGCAGTAATGGGGTTTCCCTCTGGACCCCTCCTCACACACTGGCAGAGGGACAGAGGGACACAGGGACAGAGGGACAGAGGGACAGAAGGACACAGGGAAGAGGGACAGAGTGACACAGGGACAGAGGGACAGAGGAACAGAGGGACAGGGGGACAGAGGGATACAGGGACAGAGAGACAGAAGGACAGAGGGACAGGGGGACAGAGAGACACAGGGACAGAGGGACACAGGGACAGAGGGACAGAAGGACAGAGGGACAGAGGGACAGATGGACACAGGGACAGAGGGACAGAGAGAAGAGGGACAGAGGGACACAGGGACAGAGGGACAGAGGGTCAGAGGGACACAGGGGCAGAGGGACACAGGGACAGAGGGACAGAGGGACACAGAGAAGAGGGACAGAGGAACAGAGGGACAGAGGGTCAGAGGGACAGAGGGTCAGAAGGACAGGCCTCACCTCCAGCGCCAGGGCCTCCCCGTTCCTCAGCCACCGGTAGGAGGGCTTGGGCTTCCCGCCGGCCCGGCAATCCCAGCGCAGGCTCTCCCCCACCACGGCCTCCACGTCTCGGATGAGCTGGACCCAGTGAGGCTTTGCTGCAAGGGAAGAAACGTGTCAACCCCCAGCCGAGGAAGAATACATACTCTCTCCACGGACACGCCAACGGGCACACGGCTGCGAGGACGGACGGACGTGAGCACCGAGTTCCATTCCCTCTGTCCCGACCCCGCGGATTCATCAAGGTTTCCACATTGAGGGGGAGGTAGGCCTCAGTCACTGCTAAGCCGGGCTCGTCCCCCGTTGTCTGCTCTCGAGCTCTGTGCGTTCTGGGACACTCTCCGGTGTCTGTGAGTCGACGGGAATGCAGGGACACACACTAGGGTTTCATTTCCTTTGAGTTGCAACTGATGCTGACTCAATCTGTGAGGGATAGCAGGTACCGGCATTCATGGTCCCCTAAAAGTTCCCATCCACAGGAGAGGGACTTCTGTGGCCAGGAAAAACATGTCCCTCAAGTCAGGACTAACTCCCAACAATAGGCAACCCACGGGCATCTCCCGAGCCTTGGAGTGAATTAAAATGCAAGCAGAGAAGGTGGATAAAGGGGTTCCCGCAGGGGATGTTGGACTGCTGGTTTCAGCCCAGTCTCCACAGGCCAGGCCGAGGGGCCCTACGAGTGCAGGAATTCGATTCATCTCTTCCCGCCTTCTCCTCTCCCCCTTCCCTCTGAGATTCATCAGTCTGTTCCATGTTTCCATGCCTGTGCGTTGAGCATCTGCCCCCTGATGATCAGTGCACCTCATAGCTACCGGTCCAGTGGTTGATTGGGCAGAAGGTGGCTTAGGCTTTTATATACATAGATATCAAAGAAATCACTTTAAAGTGAAGAGAAAGAGATCATGGGATGCCTCCAATTGCAGACTGCTATGTCTTTTCCACCCCTTTTATGATATGCATCCTGATTTCACAAAATGCAGGCCACGTTGGACCCCGGATTCTGCCATGACCTCCCTCCCTGCCCACTTCAGCGTTTGATAAGAGAGAAGCTCCCGCTCCCCCTGGCCCAGGGCGACGGGGCCACCAACCACAGGGACACCTACCGTAGTACGTGAGACGCCCGCGGGCCACGTTTCTCCCCCGGGAATTCTCGGCGAGACACTCGTAGGACCCCGCGTCCTCGTGCTCGAAGCTGGGGATCTCGAGCACACCGCCGAACTTCCGCAAGTTCGCTTTCCTGGGCAGAGGCCGCCCGTCACTCCTCCTCCACGTGATCCGGGGCACGGGGCTGCGAGGAAACAGCGTGTGAGCTGCCGTTGTACGCAGGAGCGGGGAATAAGGACAGCGTTGGTTTGGGTCCAGAGAGAGACAACAGGTTTCTGTCCTTGTCGGTGACACAGACCCGAGCCTCGCCCGGCCCCTGGCTCCCAGCGCAGTAACGTCAGTGCTGTTTTCCCGAGGGAATGCATGATTTGGTGTCAAAGATCTAACCCGGTGGTCGGCAAACCACAGCTCGCGAGCCACATGCGGCTCTTTGGCCCCTTGAGTGTGTCTCTTCCCACGGCCTGGGCAAGTCTGTGTTGAAGAAGTGGTCTTAGAAGAAGTTTAAGTTTAAAAAATGTGGCTCTCCAAAGAAATGTCCACCGTTGTCCTGTTGATATTTAGCTCTGTTGACGAATGAGTTTGCCGACCACGGGCCTAACCTACTCACTGCATGACCATAGGAACGAGGAGAAGAAACCTAACTCCAGTTCTTTACAAAATCAGGCAGAGGCATGTTCAGCCAAGGCCTTTAGGGTACATGACACACGCACACCCCGCTTCTGCCTTCTCTTTCTTTTGCTTCTAAATGAAAGAAAGAAACTGAGGCAAAGCAGGGTCTGTCAAAAACCATCTCGATCCCTTACGGCACCTGCCGCTCAGCCTGTCGGAGGGAGGGTGACGCCACTTACTTCCCGAGAGCGAAGCACTCCAGCCTCACGGTGGACCCTTTGGCGGCCGGAAGGATTTCTGGAAACTGGACCTCTATTTTCGGTTCATATTCACCCATCACACCTGTAAGTCCACAACGCAGACTGCAGTTTCACCGTTACCTTGGGAACCGGCCCCTTTCCCTTCAAGACAGCTTTCTCTCCTTTTTTAAAATAAATGTTATTGATTTTTTTTTTTTTACAGAGAGGAAGGGAGAGGGATAGAGAGTTAGAAACATCGATCAGCTGCCTCCTGCACACCTCCCACTGGGGGATGTGCTTGCAACCAAGGTACATGCCCTTGGCCGGGATCGAATTTGGGACCTTTCGGTCCGCAGGCCAACGCTCTATCCACTGAACCAAACCGGTCAGGGCAAGACAGCTTTCTCTTGTGGCTCCAGTGACTCACTTCCCGCTCGTGTTCGGGTTCGGATGCCGAGCTGACTCGGGCTTCATGGGCAACATGAATAAGCATCCTTGGATTCCAAGGTCCATAAACTACCGTGGACGGGACAGTTCTGAGAAAACCGCCATGTACCGTCTGTTGTATAAAATGGGTGGTTTTGGTATTGTCTGTCCAATCAGGACATACCCCGTGGAAGTAAAATAGACAATGCGTTCTGATGTCCTGAAACTCCACAAAGAGCAAAATCTTTGGGAGGAAAGTTACTTCGTGGCACCATGGTGGCTCAGACAGAGTTAGTAAGTGGATCCCTGATGACAGGACACAGTAGTGTAAAAACTGGGAAAGGGCCCAGGCAATTATTATTTTCAAAGATATATTTTATTGATTTTTTACACAGATGAAGGGAGAGGGATAGAGTTAGAAACATTGATGAGAGAGAAACATCGATCAGCTGCCTCCTGAACACCCCCACTGGGGATGTGCCTGCAAACAAGGCACATGCCCCTGACCATAATCGAACCTGGGACCTTTCGGTCCGCAGGCTCTATCCACTGAGCCAAACTAGTTTTGGCAGGAACAGGGCAATTATAACAGACCAGGAAGAGGACTCAGGTAACAGGTCCTGGCACTGGGTTGCATCAGAGATGGTTTTGGGTAAGTGGGCGATTTCTCAGGCTTACATGTCTGCTTCTTCTGCAGCTCATGGGCTCCCTTGAAACAGCCCTGAAGGAGATAATGAAACATATTCCCCCACGCTTTATACTGAGGTATGATTGACAAAGAAATGCTGTATCTATTTAGGGTGCATGGTAAATATATTGCAGATTTTTACACTTCTTTCGGTGTACACTGAGATGATTTAATACATGTGCATCTTGTGAAATGATTATCTCCATCAAAGTAGCACACGGAGCCCCTCCCATGGACACCGCTTTCAATTCATTGCTATTTTTGGAGTGTGATGAGAGCACTCAAGATCTGCTCTCCAAGCAAATTCCAAGGACACAATACAGTCCTGTGAGTTATCACCACGTTTCTGATGGTGGGTAAAATGACACATTATCAAAGGGTGGCTCAGTGGTTGAGCATCGACCTATGAACCAGGAGGTCATGGTTTGATTCCCGGTCAGGGCACATGCCCGGTTGTGGGCTCGATCCCCAGTAGGGGGCGTGCAGGAGGCAGCCGACCAGTGATTCTCTCTCATCACTGATGCTTCTCTCTCTCCCTCTCTTCTCTGGTTCGATTAAAATATACATTTTTAAAAAGAGTACAAACCTTCAGCTGCATGATGTATACGTTTTGGGGATCAAATGTACACGTTTTTTTCTTTTATTTCTTATAGAGAACATTTAGCTTGTAGCAAAGTGCCTTACACTGGCGAGGTCCAGGACAGAGGACTTCGTGGGGAACAGCAGGGTCCCAGCTCAGGGGCCCTGCGCCTGGTAATGGGGTCACCATCCACAGTTAATCACTTTGGAACAGCAGACCCCTCGTTTCATTCTGCACGTCCTGAAGCTGGCCCTGCGTGAGGTCTGTGCGCAGGGACCCGGGGTTTATGGGGTCACTGTGGTCCCTGTGCTGAAAATATTTCTTTGATTCTTGGAGATACGCTTTTCCCTTTCCCCGTGTGCTTTTGCTTGGATTCACCACGTTCCCACCCAGAGTTTCCTACCGTCGGCACGCAGCATCAGAGGCGTCGGGGAGCCCAGCACCCTGGCGGCGGTCACCACGCTTGTCACCACACACGTGTAGTTCCCCACATCGGACGGCTCCACCTTGGCGACGTAGAGGTGGCCCGTCTCCTGCGAGATAAACCTCCGGCCGTCTTCTTCCACCAAGGATGGGTATTCGTTGAAGATCCAAGCGAAGGATAGTTCTAACAGAAGTTTTGGGGAGAAAAGCAGTCCATGACTAGAGGCCTGGTGCACAAAATTCGTGCACGGCAGGGTCCCTAGGCCTGGCTGGCCATTAGGGCTGATCAGGGCCTTGCAGATGGCAGCCAGGGCCTCCCTTCCCTGGATGCCACCTGGTGTCAGCTCATGTCATAGCGACCGGTCGGACTCCCAGTTTCCCGGTCCAACTCCCTAGGGGACACTTTGCATATTAGCCTTTTATATATATAGATACATAGATAAGGAAAGTTCTCCACATTAAGAATGCACCAACCACCTTTACCATACCATGTGTTTTGGGTGCAGGTCACAAAGAGAGGCTGTACAGGACCCCTCTGCGTCCACTCTGGGCTGTACAGGACCCCACTGTTTAGCATTATTTTCCTCATTGTTTTTTGTTTGTTTGTTCATTTGTTAATCCTTGCCTGAGGATATTTTTCCATTGATATTTAGAGAGAGTAGAAGGGAGGGAGAGAAGGTGAAAGAGGGAGAGATAGAACAGAGAGAGAGAATTGTTGATGTGAGAGAGACACATTGATTACCCCCTGCAGGCTTCCCTCCCAGGGCCAAGGAATGAATCATAGTGACACCCCAGCATAGGCCCTGCAGACCTCTGACCTTGAAGGGATCAAACATGGGAGCCTTTGGTGCATGGACCAACGCTCTTAGCACTGGGTCACACCTGCCAGGGCTGATCAGCATTCTTTTTTTTAATTTTTAATTTATTTTAGAGAGAGAGAAAGGGAGAAGGATAGAAACATCAATGAGAAAGAAACATGGATCGGCTGCCTCCTGTATGCCCCTTCTGGAGATCGAGCCCACAACCTAGGCATGTGCCCTGACTCAGAATGGAAACATGACCTCCATGTGCATGAGGCGAAGCTCAATCCACTGAGTCATACAGCAAGGTCAGTTCAGCCTTCCTGTGGCAGCAGGTACCAATGTCAATGTCATTGCCCTTTCAGACCCCCCCCCCCGGTCCCACAAGTCTCTCTGCTTCAGTCCGGACCCTTTACTTTGTGTGTCCACGGGACCCACTCACGCTCTCACCTTGTTACCAAGCCCATCATGGCCTTTCCTGGCCTAGAAAGCTCCCCGCTCTGCAGTGGCCTCAGGAGTAACGTAAAATCACTTGAGTCTGAGACCCCGAGTGGTCCCAGGAGCCTGAGCTGGTGACATCCTCTCCTCAGTCTGCCCCCTGCTCCCTCCCTCTCAACATCCACCCTGTTCTGCTGGGGACACTCCCCGAGGTTTTCAAAGCGCTGTTCCAGCACAAGGAGTCACCTGCTCTGGTCCTACTCCCAGGGACTCTAACTCTACCCCCGAGTCTCCTTAAAAAATGGGTGTCACTCTGCATGCCATTGCCTATTTCCTGGTCTGTCCTCCCCTGCCCGGTAACAAGTGATGTCATTTCTTCTCCTGCCACTCCCAGCCAATCAGCACAATGAATCATCCAAACACATGTAGCAGTCTTCAATACACATGCATGGAGCTAATGAATACTGCATTTACGCCACTACCTCCCTCCTGCCGTT
Organism: Antrozous pallidus; assembly: GCA_027563665.1. Taxonomy (NCBI): domain Eukaryota; kingdom Metazoa; phylum Chordata; class Mammalia; order Chiroptera; family Vespertilionidae; genus Antrozous; species Antrozous pallidus. Next base: position 58,173,755 of record CM050524.1, read on the forward strand.
ACATCTGAGTGTTTACTTGAACATCAGAGTCCAAAGAAATGACTTTCTCCTGGATTATCAGATCTCTTTTTCGGTGGCTCTATTTTCTCTTACGACTGCATTAACCTCACTGCATCGGTTCATTAGGCTAACGCTTTTCCAAAGGGAAACATATGGGTCACCACAGACACATATAATGTCTCTAACCAAGACACATTTCATGAACAGTAAGTCCAAACGCGTGTGGAAGGCCTGATTCCCCGGGTGAAGGGCCCTTCCATTCATTCGGTGGAGGGGCCAGCAGGTGCGTCTGCCAGTGACAGTGAGACTGTGCAGACGGGCAGGCCATAGCTGCTGCGGCTCCAGGGGCAGGAGAGGGGCCAGTTTCCGGGCGAGGAACAGGTGTTGAAGGACAGGAGGGCAGGCAAAACCCTGCTCTGTGTTTAAAACAGCGCCTCCCCTTTTCCATGGCCTCCCTTCACAGAATTGTCAGTGACGCCACCTCCCACCCATGATCCCCTCACCTCCACCCAGGGTCCCAGGTTCCTGGTACCCACCCCCTTCCCCCCGACATGCCCAGTCAGGTGAGCATCCAGGAGTTAAACAGAGCGAGCCTAGTGAGAGCCCCCCATCAGAGAAGGGAAAATGTCCCATTTAGGGAACCCCTTCCTCGGCAGCTAAGTGACGGGCAGGCGCCCAACACTCTCAGCCATGGAACAGGAAAGAAAGGGAGGCGCACTCATGCCCCAGAGGCCTTTGCGGGGATGGCCCGCAGGATGCGTTAGCACACACAGGCCACCTCTCCGACGGGAAGCATTAGAAAACCACGTGATTTACCGCATTCTGATACAGCAACACACACCCACTGTCAGACCATCGGACAAATAAAATCCCGCCTTCGTGGTAAACATCAGTCATATCCTGACCAATAAGATCCATGTCAAGCCAGCAGCCTTCTTTGGAGACTTCCCATGTAATGTCATGCCTGATGGTAAACACAATGCTACATGAAAAATGACTATGTTATATCCCCAGACAAACTAGACTTTCCAAAACCTCTTGCGTAAATCACAAACGTTATGCCAAAACCACCTGGCCACGGAACCTTCTGGTAACAATGCTACGTGTATGTTAGGGACAGGAGGCATTTTTAAAATATATGTATTTTATTGACTTCCCGCGGCCACAGCCCCCCCTCACCCCCCCCCCCCCCGGCTCACTGACGCACAAGGCTGGTCACTGAATATGAAACAGAACACCGGAGCGTTTACCTGGAGACCCAGGGACACAAATACGCCTGACACTTCACAGGTGCACCTCACCTCCATCACATCTCACCTCCATCCCTATGGATGGGCAGTTTCTAGAGGAAGTCCTGTGGGATGAAAATGGCAGTTGGGCAAAACTGTCAAGGCAACTTGGGCAATGGATGTGGAGCCAGTTGGGGCAAGTTGTGCCACTTTGAGATAAAGTGCGTTTCCAGGTGTGGCGGCTCCCTGGGGGCCGTCAGGCTGTTGTCAGTGGTTTACAGGACCGGGAAGAGCACTTGTCTCCATGCTCACAGATGACGCCAGATGGGGGGAGGGTCCGGGGCGCAGGATATATTAAAACCCCTACAACAATGCCCCCAGCTGAAAGCTATTTTGTGTGTGTGTGTATGTGTGTGTGTTTTTTTAGTCCTCACCCAATGAGTGAGAATATTTTTTCCATTGAGTTTTTAGAAAGTGGAAAGGATGGGGGAGGGGGAGAGAGAAAGAGAAACATCCATGTGTTAGAGACACAGTGATTGGTTGCCTCCTACTTGTGTCCCAAAGAGGAAAAAGAAAATGCAAGAGTGTCCTTGGCTGGGAATCGAACCCGAGACCCTTTAGCCAATCCTCTAAGCACTGAAGAAAGTGGCCAGGGTGAAAACCATCTTATGTTTGAGGAGTAAATGGCCAATGGTGAGGACTCTTGGTCTGGACCTCACAGCAGAGGCATCTGTGTACACATCTCACACATGCCTGTGTGGTCTTTCAGAGCTCTGTGCTGGTGTGATTTGGATAACATTTCCGCACACAGTAGGTTTCCTGGTTGAGCCCCTATTAACAGGTCCGACCTCCGAGGGTCCCAAGAGCAGAACCAGGAAGTGATGTTTTCTCCCTCCTTTCACATTCAAGGCCAATTCTAACTCTGCTGCCTGGCTCTAAACTGAACATGGTGAACGTACACCTGCTCGCCTGTGGCTGGTGCGCTGCTGAGGGCTGGTGACGCCCGCTACAGGCCACGCAGCCTGAAGGACATCCCTGACTTGTCAGAAAGCCTGTGTGAAGGTCATTGTCCCACAGACCAGCCACAGGAGGACATCCTATCTCCCCTCCACGCCCTCTTGTTTGTGGGGCTCCGTGCTGTCCCAGCCCCAGCTGGCTTCCCAGGCTCAGGCTGTGTGTCCCCTTGGTCTCCCAGCTCCACACCCCGTGTGGAGCTGCCCCTTTAGGAGCAGCTCTGAACTATGTCCACGGCCACGGCCACGGCCATGGCCGGAGAGAAAAGGGAGTGTCCTCGCTCTGTGCCCCGCCTTCTTTCTGGAGCCTGAGTTTCTTCAGTGGGTGCCCGCATCCCCATCACACCCGGACCCCAAGGCGCTGTTCTTAATCTTCGCTGTCAAGCGTGTGTGGGGAAGTGCCTCTCCTCAGTGGTGCCCTCCCCCCCGTCCCGCCCCCTGCCACTGGCACCAAGCACTGCACCCAGGGTGCCAGGGCACCCATCCTTCCACGCCTGCCATGTGGAACCCAGCAACACCCCTGGAACTTCCTTGTGGCATCCCTGCTTGGCCACACACTCCTACTTTTCCTTATTTCTACTTTTCCTCTTTTCTCTTTTTAAATTTAACGTTTTTAAACTTTCCATTGTTGATAGTGTTACAGATATCTCCCATTTTTTCTCCCTTTATACCCCTCAAGGGTCTTCACCACCCTATTGCCCATGTCCATGAGCTCTGCCTATCCTATCTAATAAAATAGTAATATGCAAATTGACCATACCTCCGATTAAGCCACGGCCACACTCATCAGCCAATCAGGAGCAAATTATGCAAATTAATCCAACCAAGATGGTGGTTGATTTGCATATTTGCATGCAGAAGACAGTGTAGAAGGAAGCCAAGACCTGCAGAAGTAAGCAAGTGGGGCTAGGGAGAAGGGAGGGATGCAGGCAGAGGAGATAGGTGCGAGGCAACAGGGACTGGAGTGAGGCAGAAGAAACGGGAGCAAGACAGAGGAAATGGGAGCAAGCAAGGCAGAGGAGATAAGAGGAATGGAGGCAACAGAGAAGGAAGCAAGGCAGAGGAAATGGGAGAGAGGCAGCAGAGATGGGAGAGAGCGAGGCAGTGGAGAAGGGAGCAAGGCAGCAGAGAAAGGAGGGAGCTTTGGTCAGGCTGCAGCAAGCTCTATTCTTGCAGGAATCTTCCTGCAATGGCCTCTAGTCCTATAAAATAAAAGCCTAATATGCAAATTGACCAAATGGCGGAACAATCGGTGGGCAGGCGGTGGGTCTGGTGAGCAGGCGGTGCCAGGCAAGTCATGGCAGGTGCCAGAGGGCAGAGGGAGGGGGTGGTGATCGGGGAGCAGCAGTGACCAGCAGTGGTAGAGGGACAATCTTGGGGCAGGGCTGGCCTGTGGGTTGTCCCCTGCAGAGGGGGGCCAGACTGACCCTTAGTCCTGCTCCCCATGAAGAGAGGGCCTAAGCTGTCAGTCAGCTATCTCCCAAGGGCTCCTGGTCTGCAAGAGGGCACAGGCCAGGCTGAGGAACCACCCTGAGTGCACCAATTTTCTTGCACCAGGCCTCTAGTATGCTAATGATATGCTAGGGCCACTCAACCACTGGCTAAGAAGTTCACTGACCACCAGGGGGAAGTCAATGCAGGTAGACCAGTCACTATGACCATCAGGGGCAAACACTTCAACTGATAGGTTAGCTTGCTCCTGGGGTCCAGCTGATTGGGACTAAGCAAGACAGGCTGGACAGTCCCTGGAGCCCTCCTGCGATCCCTCCCCGACTGGCCAACTTCCTGCATCCCTTCCCGTTCCCGATGCCCCAGTGGGGTCCCTCAGCCTTGTCTTCACCCTCTCGCAATATGGGACCCCTTGGGGAATGTTGGAGAGCCAGTTTCGGCCTGATCCCGCAGGCCAAGCTGAGGGTCCATGGGTACATGAATTCATGCACCAGGCCTCTAATAATTATATAAGTTCTTTGTTTTATCTCTTCTCGTCCCCCCATCCCCACATCAAGGTATGTCAGTCTATTCCACACCTCCTTGCTTCGGGTCTTATTTTGTTGGTCAGTTCATTTTGCTCACTAGGTGCCACCATAAGTGACAACATGTGACACCCGTCTTTCTCAGATAGGCTTGTTTCACGGAACATATTTTTTTCTCCTTTTGAGGCACCTCCAGCAGACACAGGTGGGTGTGCACCTGCAGTCCAGCCATTCCCTCTGCCCAGCACACTTTCCTCATCACTTAGATGGAATAATGCAACTTTCACGCCTTCGGTGTAAGTAAATGACACTTTCTTTTTAAGTGCAGCCCCGGAGAAGATAAAAAACCTTGCCAGCCCTCTGGAGTGCTAATTGCAGCCAATTATCATTTGATTGACCTGCCTTGCTATTAAAATGATATGCAGAATTTACCTGCTTGCAACATGGAAATTTCCTTCAGCCCCTCTCCCAGGGGAAGCCCACAGCTAATGGACCCAGCGGGGGTGCTCTGGGTCATAATTCCCACATCATCACTCACAGCAAATTACAGACCGGCTTCCTGGGGTTGCAGAGGCCACAAATAACTCACAGGTGGGAACATGGGCCATGACCTACCTGGAATAATGAAGGGCTGGCAGCCACAGTGCAGCACCCCGACCTGTCTGGCTTCTTTTATGAAAATTAAACCTTGTTCTTGAAGGAATGTCCTGGGGGCTGGATGTGTCTATTTCTGCCATGTGGGTGCTTTTTTTTTTTTTTTTTTTTTTTAAAGAAGAATAAAATGTCCATTTTCACTGAGGAATAAAAATGAGGTTTTTAGTAGAAGATGGAGTCACCTGACAAATCAGAAGTGTGTTCTTACTGGGGACAGTAAAGGAGTCCTCAGAAAGTCATAGAAATAAAAGTTCCTCTCCTTCTTTCTCTTTCTCTCTCCCTCTTTCTCTCTCTCTCTCTCTCTCTCTCACACACACACACACACACACACACACACACACACACGCACACACGCACATACACACGTACGCATGCACGCACACACACAGGACAAATACTCCTGGTCACCATTGGCTTATCAAACTGTTCATCAAAACAGTTAAACAGCCCTGCTGGTCTGAGTCAGTGATTGAATGTCGACCTATGAACCAGGAGGTCCCGGTTCGATTCCAGGTCAGGGCACATGCCCGGGGCTGCAGGCTCCATCCCCAGTGGGGGGCATGCAGGAGGCAGCCAACCAAGGACTCTCCATCATCATTGATGTTTCTATCTCTCCCTCTCCCTTCCTCTCTCTGAAATCAGTAAGAATATATTTAAAATAAATTAAGTTGTAAGAGTGCCGGCTCCTTTTATTCTTATTATTTTTGGCTGCAAATGTCTTTACCTGATTCAACACAAAGTGGCACAGAGTGACCGGCTGCTCCCTGCTCCCTGCGGAGAGGCAAGGTGGCACAGCAGCAGCATCGGGCAGCCCACGGGACAGCGGAGTCCCCTTCCGGGAAGCAGGTGCGTGATGGGAGTTAGAGGCGCTTCAGGTCCGCAGATCGAAGTCAAGGCTGCATTTCCCTAAAACCTAACCGGTCCCACGTGAGTGCCACCGACCCTCCTTCAGCTGCAGGGAGGGGGAGTCACCTCTTCCACATCTTCCGCTTATTCTCCCCAACAACTCGCTTTTCGTTTTCCAGATAAATTCCCATCCAACCAGCCGTCCGATGGCCCCCTCTGCTCAGGACGACCCTTGTCCCTGAACGTTGCCTGGGGTGATAGAAGCCCTCTTCTTCCCTGCCCTTCCATCCCTTCCATCGGCAGAGACGCTCCGATTCAGCTGAAGTCTGGCTCTCTCTCTCCTCCTTCCCCTCCCCCCTCTGCCCCTCCCCATGGGACCCAGCCTCTGTGCCAACACGACACGTCCTTTCTGAGACCATCTGCTGCCCGAAGCCCCGAGAGCTACCGAAACCGCTCCTATTTGTTTTCTGTCACATTTTACTTCACCAACATGCCTCCCGGGGGATGCATGAGCCTGCTTCTTCCCTCCAGCCTCTTCACTGATGAATCCATCAGCCGGCCTTCGCTGGCTGTTCCCGCCTCTGGGGGATGTGTCCATCAGAGCCCTTGGCAGGCGCGTGTGGGTCCCCACAATGCCCCAGCCGCGTTTCCTGCAGCGGGGTCACTGGCCGCACCTGCTTTGCTGGAAAGACGACATCTCGTCGCCGCCTCTCGCAGGGAAAGGGTGTCACGATCCCGTCTGAGCTTTGGTTTTAGCATCAACACCTTGCGGGAAGCAATGAAGGTCAGGAGATGGGTCCTAGCTGTAAGGATTCGATCAGCATCCCTTCCCGTGATGCCCTGCAGCATTCTCGTTCTGCCCTGAGGTGTGACCACAGGAAGGGAAGCGTCTCTCTCTTCTCATGGAGAAACAGCCAAGAGGCTGAGTAACGGAAACTCGGAGCGTGATGAGCGCCGCTCAAGGACGCACGCCTGGACCAAGCTCTCTGGCTGATGGGAGCAAGTGGGAGGGAGCCTGGGGGCCCCTCAGCATGGAAGAGGAGTCTGTGTTTCCGTCGAGAGACCACAGGTGCGGACTTGACTTGGGGCCTTTTCTAGATTCCCGCCGTCTGCTCTCAGAGGCGTGGTTACGAGAGCTGTGGGACATCTACACCATGGCCTACGGCACAGCTGCAAGTAAGACGGAACTCTTACCCTTTGAGACAGCATGGAGGGACCTGGAGAGCATTGCGCTAAGTCCCTGGTCGGCAAACGGTGGCTCATGAGCCACAGGCGGCTCTTTGGCCCCTTGAGTGTGGCTCTTCCACAAAACACCACGGCCTGGGCGAGTCTATGTTGAAGAAGTGGCCTTAGAAGAAGTTTACATTTAAAAAATGAGGCTCTCAAAAGCAATTTCCGTCGTTGTCCTGTTGCTATTTGGCTCTGTGGACGAATGAGTTTGCCGACCACTGTGCTAAGTGAAATAAGCCAGTCCAAGAAAGACAAGTACCACAGGACCTCACACATATGTGGAATCTAATGCACAAAATAAACTGAAGAAACTCAGATCCAGGGGCAGAGAAGCATCGACCAGAGTATTGAACTCAGAGGGAAGGTGGGGGTGAGTGGGTGGATGGGACAAGATCCACCGAAGCATGTGTGTGCACAGATGCACGACCCACGGACACAGATCATGGGGGTGGTGAGGACCTTGGGCGGGGGCGGGCTAGAAGGGGTCAGTGGGAGGGGGGAGGGAAGAGGCGCATCTGTAATATTTTCAACAATAAAGATTTAAAAAATAAATAAATACATCTCTGCTCTCAACTTCTGTGAAAACGGAGGCAGCTTTGTAGTATTTCCATGGTTGCACATCGGTCGTTGCACCATAGCCAGGGGGTGTAAAGTCCAGCACAGAGAACAGAGCCAGTCCTACTGCCGTAACCATAGATGGGGGTTGGGGGTGGGGGGCATGGTTGTGAGCCACTATGGGTACACCTGATACCAACACAAAATAATACCGAATGTCAACCCTAACTGGAAAAATGAAAACATGCAATAAAAACCATAGCACTTGAATAATTTGAGAGTTTCCTGTGTTATTTTAAAACAAAGGCTCACAGAGAATAGCTTTCACAACCCAGGAATATATTCCATTTTATGGAAAACTTTCCTTCAAAAAGCTGTAAGGTTAATCTTAATGATTATACTTAACAAGCGTGTCCAGATACGTTATATTAGAAAGGGCAGCTAAAGTAGCCTTTGAATACACAACAGATTGTCTCCATTCTTCTTCACAGGACCCCTCACCCAGCTGCCCACGGCAGCCCAGAGGACAGAAATCAACTGGCCCCGCAGCCTCCCCAAAAATGAAGCCCTGGGGGGCGGGGGCGGGTGTCCCCATGGCAGGACGTCTGATGGAATCAGGGGGCTCAGACGTAACGATCATTTTAGTCTCTGTTGTTTTTTCAAAGTTTTGGATTGACTATAGAAGCTGACCGAGCTGGTTCCCACACTGGAGACCAACACCTGAACTCTTGGCGACCGTTCCTCACAATGGATTAATCTCTGGGTTCAGGGTCGTGATGTCAACACCCAGCTTCCACCGCCTCCACGTACAAGTCACTGACAGCGGCAGTGAAGGCGTTTACCACGGGGCTCTAATTATTAAAACTATTGAGCCCCACCTCTCAATCGTGTGTATCGGGCGAGTTATTGATGGACACTACCTTATGGGACTCCACTGGCTTTTACATTTGTGGAGAGACTTACTTAAATTAAATCACCCTGATATTGACACTGGATGAAAAAGTTAGATTAACGGGGGAATTATTTGAGCACGCAGCTCAATAAGATTAAGTTTTCTAGTCACAAGAGAGAAAACAGGTCTCCCCCCTTTTCAGGGGAAGCCATATGTCTGGCTTCTACACAATCTATACGGTGTCTCCCCAAAATGTGTGCACACTCTAACAGCTGACGACTCACTTCATTTTCACTCCTGTTCAGGTTTGACGGACTTGACAATGATGGGTGAAGCCAGGCTAAGCTTTGAACAAAGAACCCTCACCCGAACGTGCCACGGGACTTTTTGATGGGGACACACAAAAGATAGAGTTTGCAGCACAAAGCCAGCAACAGCGGCCGAACGGAAGGCGCAGGGAAACCGCCCGGAGTGATTCGTGACATTTGCGATTCCATTGCTTCGTGTTACCAGCTGGGCCTGGACCAGCACGGGCATCCGTGTGAAAACAGGCGTTGACATAAAACATTATTACAAATTGAACGTGAACTGCAGGGTCATAAACACAGACTTTATAACCATTCAAAGTGTGCACACATCTGGGGGGACACCCTGCATGAAAACCCATCTTATGCAACGTGAACCACAGAAACGCTCCCAGAAGTGCGGGACGCGGTCCTGTGCTCTCGCTGGGCTCTGAGGAGCAGCACGATCACGAGAGGAGCACCTTGTTACGGTGACCTCAGCCCTCGCCACAGGGGTGGTGGGGCCGGTGGGGCTGTTCCTGGAGGAGAAGCCGTCTGTGCCAGGCCTGTCCATGCACCCCATGTCCCCTCCAGGCCTCACACCACCATGAGCTTAGAGGAGTCACCCTATGTTATTGGCAGGATTCCCAAGGCCGCAAGGCTGCCTGGGAGGTCATGGCTGTACACCTGCACACCTGGGCGCCACCTCTGCACACCTGTACGCCGCTTCTGCACACCTGCACACCTGTGTGCTGCCTCTGCACACCTGCACACCTGAATGCCGCCTCTGCATACCTGCATGCTGCCTCTGCACACCTGCACACCTGTGTACTGCCTCTGCACACCTGCACACCTGCGTGCCACCTCTGCACACCTGCTCACCTGCACGCCGCCTCTGCACACTTGTATACCTGCATGCCGCCTCTGCACACCTGTATACCTGCACGCCGCCTCTGCACACCTGCACACCTGAATGCCGCCTCTGCACACCTGCACACCTGCGTGCCGCCTCTGCACACCTGCACGCTGCCTCTGCACACCTGCACACCTGCACACCTGCATCCTCACTCACACAGACTCCCTGTGAGTCCTCGCCTTCCCCTCATTCCGAGCTCTGCCCCAAGTCCCAGGAACACAGAGAATCTGAAGGCCTTGTCTAGATCCATAGCCAAGGTAGGAAGCCTACGCATCCCCAACATAAACCAGGGGCTCCTGCAAGAGGTGCTGAAAGTTCTGGGAACCGCAGGCAGCAGCTGGGAGGGGCCCCCGTTTGTTCAGAGCTGTGCCTCTCAGCAGGAACGGCAGAGAGCGTCTGAGGCCACCACGTTCTAAGGGACTGAGCTGTTCGGAACAAACCTGTAGTCTGTGAGCCCAGCACTGGCTCCCAGCGGCTCCGGAACCCGCCGCCCGACCTGGGTGGGAGCGAGGCCCCGTGGAAGTGAGGCCCAGGTGCCGGCTTCTGCTCACAGATTTGACTAAAACAGGAGAAAACCGTTGAACAGCCCCAACCGCAGGCATTTCCTGCTTTATCTCTCTCCGTCTGCTCTTTTGGAAACAAGAAAAAGCTGTTTGTGTCAGAGAGATTGGCTCGCATCCCCACTCCCCATCTCCATGCGGATGCTCTTCCCGAGGCCCAGGGCACTTGGGGCCGAGCTGGGGACACAGGGGAAAGCATACTCAGCCCCTTGGGAAGCCAGGGAGCAAAGCCCAGGCCTCAGCCAGGCCTCTCCCAGAGCAAGCGTCCCCCAGGGGGAGCAGATACCCCCCACTGTGAATCCCACCAGGAGGAAGCTGGCAATGAGGTGGCAGCCAGGTCAGATCTCAGTGCTCAGACACCGGAGAGCACACGGGTTAGGGCACAGGCCAGTGGGGCGGCACGGGATGGCAAAGGCGGCTCTGAATGTGTTTCTGGCCCCCCTCCCCCCACCCGTCTTAATCTCTCCACCACCACCCACCTGTCAAGTTCTACTGAGAACCCAGTCCCAGCCGTGAATTACTGGAAACATGTCTCAGCAGAGCAATCGGGCACAGAACGGCCTGTAATAGGACCGAGGGGTTTTAATAACTTGGGTTGGCAGCCCCATAAAACAGGACCCTTGGGATTCATGCTGACTTCGGCTGCCCACAGGGTCCCCGTTTTGTCTGCTGCGTGCTTCCTGGAAGGCGGGGAAAGCTGATGCCCTCTCAGTTACAGAAGGCAGGAAGCTCCATGCCATCGGAAGGACTGGACGGAAGGATGGATGCTCCAAGTGTGGGTGGGCCTTCTGTGGGCGGTAAGCCCGCTGTGGGCTGTGGACTGGGAGGCACTGAGTCCCACTCAGCATCAGGACCGAAGCCACCCTCAGCCAGTCACTCCCTCTGCACTGGGTGTTCCCGTCTGTGAAATGGGAAGACAAGATTTCCCAGGGCTGCAGCAAAGACGAAATCAGCTGGGTGTCTCAGGGGCATTTAGCAAGTGCTCAGTGCACGTAGCTGTTATCACAGTTACATGATGTTGCTTCCTCCTACTTAGTGTGGACAGAAGGAGCCACATGCTGACCTGACCAGCTCAGGGGAGGCCTGCGTGGCGGTCTGGCAAACTCAGAGACCTAAAATAACCACAAAAGACGGTTTGAAGATTAAATAATTAACCACAAACAGGTTATGGTGGGCAGTCATGTCCTAGGCCGATATTTTCCCTGACAAAGGCCAACTTAGATCTTTCCTGAGCCATTTGCCCTTCTGCCTCTAAGATAACAGATCTGTGAGATGTCTGGGTAACTTGTAACATCCTCTTTGCTGGAGCCCCTGGGGCACAACCAGATGTGGTGGGCACCAGGACAGATGCCACAAATTCCTTCATTATCACGTTAATTGTTCCTGCATCCACCTAACTATGTGTCCATCCCAGCGGTTTCCTCCGCTTTGCTTTATCCCACCTCCTTAATCCATCCCCAATAAATTTCCTGTGACCCACCCGTGTGTCTCCTTCGACTGCGATGTATAAATACAAATGTAACCCGCCATTCTCTCAACTCATTGAGGTTCTGCTTCCCGGCCTAGGTCGACAGTTTGGCTCAAATAAACTCACAAAAATTCTTCACAGGTTTCAATGTGTGTGTTTGTTTGTTTTTTTATGTTAACATTAGATTCTTAAGTAAGACCTGATCCCTAAGCTGTCAGAACATGATAAAAGCACAATCTGTAGAAAGTCCAGTAACAGAAAGTGAACGGTCGCTGTTGGCGGGGAGAGGACTCCCAGGGAGGAGAGGGCATCAGCTGCCGACACCCAGGTGAGTCATGGTAAGGGGCACGTGCGCTTATAACATGGCTCCTGAGAGTCTCTATGATGGGCCCCGATCCCCAGACTCTGAGCAGCTGGCAGGGACCATGGTGTCCCTGAGCCCAGCCCGGTGTGGGGAGGACACCGGAGCCTGGGGAGTGACATGACCAGAGACACCGGGGAATCTCAGAAAGTCACGATGCCCGGCTCCATTATGGGAACTACAAGGTCCCCCCCGTTTGAGAAGCTTCCATCCACCTGGGCCTTGAAATAGTTAATCGTCTTCTGAACGGTGTGTCTAATTAAAAGGTGTCAGTACATTTTCTACCAAGAAAAGATTCTCCAAATTAGCATCAGACTCGCCTTCCCGCCTTCAAAGACCCCATTACTTTTCCTTTTAACTTCCCACTTGTTAGTCTTCAAACAGAAGGTGTTCCATTGAGCAGATGGGGCCCTGGCGCTGAGAGCCGCGGGGGCCCGTCCCGTGGGGGAAGCCGGCTGTCTCTGCTGCTCTTTCAATTAGAACCCGCAGCCTCAATTAACACATCTCCCTCGCCTGCAAAGTCTCCTCTTTGGAGAGCGCCCGGTGGAAACTTCTATTTGAGGAAGACTTACTTTGGAAAGTTTTATAAGAAACTGTGATCGGCTGAAACTGGTTTGACTCAGTGGATAGAGCGTCGGCCTGTGGACTGAAGGGTCCCAGGTTCAATTCCGGTCAAGGGCATGTACCTTGGCTGCGGGCACATCCCCAGTAGGGGGTGTGCAGGAGGCAGCTGATTGATGTTTCTCATATCATTAATGTTTCTGACTTTCTGTCCCTCTCTCTTCCTCTCTGTAAAAAATCAATAATATATATATATATATATATATATATATATATATATATATATATGATTGCAGGCCACTGTGCCAATCATTGCACCAGTTTAGGCTTAAAGAAGGTGTAACGGTGAGCAGTAATTCCTGCACCCTGGCCGTGTGGCTCAGTGGGTTGGCATGTTGTCCCAGAAACCAAAAGGTGGCGGGTTCAATTCCTGGTCAGGACACCTGCCCCGGTTGCAGGCTAGATCCTAGGTTGGGGCGTGTGTAGGAGGCAACAAATCAACGTTTCTCTTTCTCCTTCCTCTCTCCCATTCAATTAAAGTTCCCTGTAGTCATGGCAACACAACATGCTCCCCCCAGATGTCTACTCCTAAGGAATTAGAGACTATGTGAAAGTGGAGATCCCCGCACACACCCTCCCAGGCGACCTTCAGGAAGGACGAAGTGGCAGCTCTGTGTCCCCCGCATCACAAGCAGTGCTGTGAGGACAAAGGGTCGCTCAGCTGTGTGCATTCCAGAATTCATAGCCCAGTATGTTTGGGGATCCGTGTTTCATTTCGGCCACCAGATCAGAGCAAAGAAGGGTTCTCTGTACCTTAGATTTCCAAATAAGAACACACTCACGCCAGATGTGCGTAGCCATTCATGCAGAAAAAGGTGTGTGCGGTTTATGTAGCAAGAAGAGGGATTGGAGAGAGAGGGAGAGAGGGGAGGGGAGGGAGGAAGGGAGGGACAAAGAGAGAAAAACATGGATGTGAGAGAGACCCATGGACTGCTTCCTCCAGTATTTGCCCCAATAGGAGACCAGAGAAGGAATCTGCAACCCAGGTATGTGCCCTTGACCGGAAATCGAACCCCAAACCCTTCAGTGCACCTCTGAGCCACAATGGGCAGGGCGACAAAGAAGTTTGCTGCAGGATACTGTGATTTGAATGCTGAACAGATGTCCTATTTCCAAGTGTGAAGTCCCAATGTCGCAGATATCCATTTCCCCCAAATAATACACAACTATTCGATAATTCCCATCTCATTTTCAATTTTTAAAAAAATATATTTTATTGATTTTTTACAGAGAGGAAGGGAGAGAAATAGAAAGTCAGAAACATCGATGAGAGAGAAACATTGATCAGCTGCCTCTTGCATGCCCCCTACTGGGGATGTGCCCACAGCTAAGGTACATGCCCTTGACCGGAATCGAACCCGGGACCTTTCAGTCCGCAGTCCGACGCTCTATCCACTGAGCCAAACCGGTTTCGGCTCATTTTCAATTTTTTTTTTGAATGGGATGGTTCTGATGTGCTTTTAGAAGAGTGAAGTATTTCAACGATAATTTTTTTTTTTCTATTAGGGCAAGGTAAGTTGTATGAATGGGGAACTTGCCCTACAAATTAAAGTATGCTGGAATGAAAATAAGTATAGCATTCAAATGATAACGAGCTTCAGAAACAAACATCTTTTTTTTTTTTTCTTCTGTCACAGAGGTAGCTTTCCTCCCTTAGCAAGTTGGTAATTTTGCCAAAAGGAAGAGAAACTCCGTGGACCCCAGTTCGCCGGCAAGGAGAATAAGCAGCTAAGATGCACCAGCGCGGGGATCGCACGTCGCTGGTGATGAGTCTGCCGCGGCCAGGGGAGGGAAGCGATGAAGGAAAGATGCGGAGAGTTTCAGGGCGGGCATGCACTCAGGAATTCTTTTCGGGCCTGAAATGACAACTCTGCCCTGTTTGCAGCACCGCGTCCTGTGGAGAAGGAATCGAGAGGCAGATGGAAGTCCTGTTCTGAGGTCTCCGGCCGGTGAGCAGGTGGAGTCGAACCGCAGCTGACAGGGGATCGGACCCTAAGTTCCGGGCGTGGCTGGAGGTTGTGCGGTTTCTCGGTAACGTACAGGCTGAAGCGAGGAGGAGCTGGACAGCGGCGAAGAACCGGGGGACGTGGGTACGGGCTCAGCCCGTGTCACGGGGCTTCGCAGATACCCAGTCTTTTACAATCGGAAGGTTAGGGGTGACCCCGCGTCAGCTCGTCCATCGGTACTCCTTTCCTGACAGCGTCTGCTCGCCGCGTGTCTGTGTCACACGCTGGCAACCAGCGGTCGGCAAACTCGTTCGTCAACAGAGCCAAATACCAACAGGACAACGACTGAACTTTGGAGAGCCGCATTTTTTAAACTTATACTCCTTCTAAGGCCCCTTCTTCAAAACAGACTCTGCCAGGCCGTGGTATTTTGTGGAAGAGCCACACTCAAGGGCCCAAAGAGCCGCATGTGGCTCCCTGAGCCGTGGTTTGCAGACCACGGCTGGCAACTCTTGCAATGTTGCAAACACGTTCATGATTCTCCTATGTGTCACGGTGATCAGTGGTCTTTGACGTCACTATTGTAATCATTTTGGGGTGCCACGTGTGCCCATATAACATGACAAATATATCGTTCTGCGTCGCCTTCCCCCTCCCCCTGCTCAGAACCTTCTTACTAACAAGCAAGTTGGGAATGTCCTGGGAAATAAACACAGCAGAACATCACACAACTCTGCATCCACTCAAAGGTCTCTCGGGTTGTGCAGGTATAGCACCTTGCTGGCATTTAAAGGGGCCACACACCCCTCCTGCCTGCACAGGGAAGTGTATCACAGATGACATGCACACAGTAGGCCCACGTGGGCACGGCTGGTGGTTGTGAGCAACAAGCACGTCTCTGGTGAACCTTCCGGGTGAGCGGATATGTCCAACTGAGCCAGAATGGCCCTCCAAATCATCGGCTTCCCGCTGCCAGCTTACCCTCCGGGAGGTTGCCGAAGGTCGCCCGCAAGCTGGAACAACCCTGCTGGGCCCTCGCCCTTCAGAGGAGACAAGCCTCCCACTGGCCTCCTGATGCATGTTCCGTAAATCCCGGGTTTAACGCCGGAATATTCCGGACGCACTTTGGAACAGCTGATCTAAGGAGGGCTTAAGGGGAGGAAAGCAGAAGCGCACAGAACACGTGCTTGCTCGGCGTAGGTCTCACCCGGGATCACACCCCCCCCCCCTCCGGTCAGGGCGCAGCGCTGGCTCGGAAAAGCATCGCAGGTTCCGTGCGTGCAGGGGGAGGTGCGCTGGGAAGAGGGCTGTGTCCTGGGAGGGGCCGGGGATGAGGCGTGATGCTGGGGTGCAGTATGAACTTCTCTCCACGCCTCTCCAGCCTGCAGATGGGGGGAAGGTCACGCCCCACGGCCAGCCCTGGGCAGAGGCACGGTGGCCTCTGTAAGTGGCGCTCTGACAAGGCCTGCATCTCCGCGTGGGATCGGTGGGCAGCTCTGCGGGAGGATCTGGACGGCTCTCTGCTCTGGGGGCTCGTGCACCCCCTCCTTCCAGGACTTTCCACAGAACCGCCTCCCCTCTGTCTTCCGGGGAAGCCGCCTCAGCCCCAGGAGGCCCTGGCTGGGCCAGCGCTTGGAAAGTGAGACGGGGCTACTGCAGGACCAGGACCCAGCACGATCGCCCGCATGTGACCCGCTCCACCCCCCCCTCACTTCCGTGGGAGAAGGTTCCCGGGTCCTTTTGGCGACAGACTACGCAGGCTTCGCAGAGGCGCCCGTGACTCAGGGTTCGAGGACTCTGTGTGCGAGGGCGCCCTCGGTTTGGCCTCACCAGGATGCCTTATCAGAGTCCTAATCTCGCAGTTGCTAGTTGTCCCGATTCCCGTTAAATTGGTTCAAGAAATCTGTCTCTGATCACATGCAAGACCTGGAAACGGAAAACTTAAAAAAAATATGCAAGACGCCCCCCACTCCCCACAACAGAAGCTCCTATGGAGATTTCCAGGAGCCGAAATGCCACAGAAAACAGCTCCTCCGCGTGGAAAAGCTGTCGAGCACCCCCAAATAATGTGGGGAACCACACGGAGCAGCACGGGAGACCTAACCTAACACTCACAGGGGCAGAAGCGACAGGATGCGTCCCCGCGGGCCGCTGACCTGCGCAGGCGCGGCTGCCTGGAACCATCGCTGCCCGAGATCTCCCCCTTCTGCCAGTTTTTGGGTAACCTACACATTCTCTTCAGGCGTCTCTCCCTGAGTGCCAACGGGTACCCGGTGACCGAGTCTGTGGTCGGCAAACTGCGGCTCATGAGCCACATGCGGCTCTTGGGCCCCTGGAGTGTGGCTCTTCCACAAAATACCACGGCCTGGGCGAGTCTATGTTGAAAAGTGGCGTTAAGAAGAAGCTTAAGTTTAAAAAATGTGCCAGCCGCATCCTGTCCTGGGTCTGTGAGCCAAACCCCAGCGTCTGGCTGAAAAACGGCACCTTCTCCACCATGACTGGGCTGCCTGTTCCAGCAAACCCACCTTTCCACATCCTGGGGGATACCCGGCCCTGCGGACAGAACTCCTTCCACATTTCCATGTCCTGCCCACCACCTCAATGATGCCACTGGGAGCGCTGAGGGGGGGGGGTGATATGGTCAACAAATCCCGACTCCCACACATGTCCATCCAGTTTATCAGCAAAGCTCAGTGTCTCCTCAACTCAATACTGAGATAAGGTAAGTAAAGGACCAACATCGTAATATATAAAAACCCAGGATCTGTAATGACCGACTAAAGGCTCAACCGAACACCAGAAGTCAGTCCTGAGGTCAGCGTTGGGTTGCCGTGGAGACCCAGCACTAACTGCCGCCAGTGGGGATGCAGTGACCAGCACTGACTGCCAAGGGGGCTGCGGGTCAGGCCCGGATAGAGGCCCGAAGAGAGAGGCAGGGTCTGATCCGCAGCCTCTGTGGCAGCTGTTGATCAGCTGTTGCCTCTCTCTATCTCTTGAGCTTCGCCAGCAGCCACGTACTTCTCTCTGGGCCTCTTTGGGGGATGCTGATCAGCCCTGCCTCTCTGATCAGGCCCAGAGATAGGCCCAGAGATGATGACTGGCATAGAAACCAACCAATCAGAACCAAAATGGCTGGTTGGGGAAGATTGTTGCAGGAGAGATCAGGCCTGCAGGGGAGGGCAGTTAGGGGCAATTAGGCAGAGGCAGTTAGGGGCGATCAGACAGGCAGGTGACTGGTTAGGAGCCAGCAGTCCCAGATTGCGAGAGGGATGTTCCCGATTGGAGAGGGTGCAGGCTGGGTTGAGTGAACCCCTCCCTCTGTGCATGAATTTTGGGCACCGGGCCACTAGTATTTAATAACACAGACATGAAGCATCTCCCACACATCAACAGGCATTGGACGAGTCAATCAACGAATGAATAAAATGATGGATGGGTAGAAAAATAAAAGAGGCCCAGCCAGAGTGGCTCAGTGGTTGAGCATCAACCTATGAACCAGGAGGTCACAGTTCGGTTCCAGGCCAGCGCACAGGCCGGGGTTGTGGCTCATTTGTCGACACGGTAACGGCACACAGGCAGCGGCCCTTGCCCAGAAAGGTACCCAATGAAGAGCAAAAGCGGGCGCGTCTTACCTCCGGAGTGAGGCGGGGGGCCGCACAGCAGGACCACGCCCTGGCCTTCCCGCACCGACACCGCGCTTCGCATTTTGGTCTTAAAGTTTTCCAGATCTGGTTTGAAAACAAAACGAAACAGCATTTCAGAGAGAACGGAATTCCAGTGTCCGCACAGTGACGCTCCTTTCTTTGGTAGGTTGACAGTTACAACCAATACCGACTCACCAATCCTGGGTTTCTAGAACGGTGTCAGACAGCAGGGCTGGCCCAGAGGGCAAACAGCACAGGCATGAGCATTCAACAACCAAGAATGGGGACCCAAAGGAGGAAATGAAACTCCTTCAACCGAATATCTGCCTGGCTTGGTACCCACACCTATCATGGGGATTCACCAAATCACGACCACATTTAGCTTCTGGCAATGAGAGCCAACTCCTCACACGTTTTCCTGCGGAGAAGGGTTATCATCAGTAGCACAGATACATTTATTCCACCTGTGATCGGTGGTGCTATTTATACACAGAGTTGAAAATATCCCACTCGTGGTTACCAGTCCTATTGGTCCCACGCCTTGGGGAATTCTGAGAGTGATTCCCCGGTAGTTACCGAGTCGGGGGAGTTTGCAGGAGAGCAGTGAATTACCTTGCATCATCCCCTTGACTGGTAGCTCTGAAAAAACAGAAGCTGTCTTTATTATTGTCCATGGAATGTCCTTCCCATGGGCCAGGAAGCCATTGAGGCGAGTGTTATTTGGATCGCCTTAGTAGGTTATTTTTTTTTAATACATCTTATTGAATTTTTACAGAAAGGAAGAGAGAAGGATAGAGAGAAATATTGATGAAAGAAAAACATCGATCAGCTGCCTTCTGCACATCTCCCACTGGGGATGTGCCAGCAACCAAGGCACATGCCCTTGACTGGAATTGAACCTGGGACCCTTCAGTCTGCAGGCTGAGGCTCTATCCACTGAGCCAAACTGGTTAGGGCAGTAGGTTAAGACATTGAAATTCCTCTAAGAACAACCAGGATAGCAAACCCCGACCCACACCCCCCGGCTTAACCGGCACGGAGACAATGCCACTGGTTTTATTTTGAACAAAGCTGAGGCCGAAGCGGGGAAAGGAAGAAAAATAATTTGCCCATTCGTGAAAATCTGACTAAAAAGGGGGTGACTTCTATAGGCAGTCGATGGCGTCACGCTCTGTACCCAGGCGACTGCACTGTTGGTTTGTGGGAAAATACACCCCATTCCTGGCATCTGGTAGTGGATGCAAACCACCATGGGGCGACCAGGCAAAGGGAGCAGTGCGTGTATTGGAGGGGGAAACGCAGAAAATTCCAACTCTGCCTGGAAGGCAAAATAATCATCTTTGAGTTGATGAAACAACAAACTGTATAGATGTGACTGTCCTACGCACTTTAAACCCATGCATCAGCCCTGGCCTGTGAATCCCAGTGGTTAGAGCATCGCCCTGGGCACCAAAGGGTTGTGGGTTCGGTTCCCAGTCAAGGGCATGTACCTGGGTTGCAGTTTGCTCCCCAGTCCCGGTCAGGTTGCATGCAGGAGGCAACCAGTCTCTCTCACCTCAATGTTTTTTCTCTCTCTCTTTCCCTCCCCCCCTCCCATTCTTTCTTAAAAGCAATGGAAGAAATACCCTCAGGTGAGGGTTAATAAAAAATTAATTGGTGCATCCGAGGGAAATGAGAGAAGTGCTTCATTCCATTATCCCAGAACGAGTATTACATCGCTGGTTACAAGCACAGAGCAAAGCAAATCAGCGAAGCTCAACGTAGATGTGGGGATGAAAGGAGCCAGAGTGTGTTCTGGACTTGCTGTAACCAGAGGTCCCGACAAAAATGATATGATAATGTAGCATTATGTCCCCTCAAACGTGTGAGCAACATTATCACAGCACAAGGCTCCTGAAACGCAGCTCCCTTAGCACCTCACCTGTGCTACTGCACCATCCGATGGGTCCAGGCAAAGGGGGGTTAGGGCCAGGGTGGGGACAGGGGGCGGCATACCAGGGCAAGCCCACACGTGGACACTAAGCAGATGGTGCCTTTCCGACCTCCCGTGGGTGTCAGCCTTGCGGCTCTCCTTCCCGCGGTTATTTAACTTCACACGGTGGAAGGGAGTCATCGCTGATTTAGTGCTAGAACAATCACGTCTCCTCTCCCTGAAAGGTAAGAACTTCTTTCCCCGAAGCACCAGTCCTGCGGGCACAGGGGTGACCTCTGTTCAGGACGCTATGTTGGTGCTGCCTCTACAGCCTGTGAGGATGGGGCCCGACGTGGCTGGTTCACAGAGCACACACATCCACATGCATCCACACGCATCCTCACATATCCACACACATCCACAGGCATCCACACACTTCTACATACATCCACACATATCCACACACATCCACATGCATCCACACGCATCCTCACATATCCACACACATCCACAGGCATCCACACGCATCCTCACATATCCACACGCATCCACAGGCATCCACACACTTCTACACGCATCCACACATATCCACACACATCCACAGGCATCCACACACATCCTCACATATCCACACACATCTACAGGCATCCACACACATCCACACGAATCTACATGTATCCACACAGCAAGAAGGACGGTGATAGCTCTGACATGCTTCCCACGGCTGTGCTCCTGGCACAGCACTGACGACCGTGGACTTGTTCTTCTAACACAGAATCCCCTGGATTCCTACTGATGTCACCGGGCTGTGGTCCAGGGCCCCCGCCTCATTACCGCCTGGTAGTTTAATTGCAAATGCAGATGACTACCTGTGCACCGGGCTGCACTAGAAATGTTTTTATTATTTAAAAAAATATATATATTATTCCAGAGAGTAAGGGAGAGGGAGAGAGAAACAGAAACATCAATGATGAGAGAGAATCATTGATCGGCTGCCTCCTGCATACCCCACACTGGGGATCCAGCCCCCACCCCAAGCATGTGCCCCGATCGGGAATCGAACCGTGACCTCCTGGTTCATAGGTTGATGCTGAGCCACGGAGCCATGCTCCTTCTCCTCGAAACGAAGGTCCCCGGGGGCACCAGAGGTTTGGGCTAACTCAGCGCACCTGCCTGAAAGCCATATTTTAAAAGCCAGTTTGGTTTTAACGGGGCCTGGGAAAAGCTGGTGTTCTTAGACAAGATCCCGCCAGGCCAACAGAGATGGGTTTTCAAGACACACAGAACCTTCTATTTCAGAGCCTCCCCGTGGAGCTGGGGGTGCAGGCAGGGGGCCCTAATGACCTCTTCCCCAAGCACACCCCAGAGCCTTCCACTCTGACACAGCCACACGCCGACGGGCACCGAAGATCTCCCCTCAGATGACAAGGTCCTGAGCCTGGGGACAGATCACACCACCTCAGTGCAGGACCTTAATGATGGCTTCAAACACTTTTTTAAATGCTTTTAACAGCCTCGAAAACGTTGCAGCCAGGAATCAGGGGCGGACAGCCTGCCTCTGTGTCTCTTACTAAAACTCTCCATGGGATGCTGGGCAAATGTCTCAGACCCCAGGGATGCTTCCTCTTACACAAATGCAAGTTCTCCTGCACCTGAGTGAGCAGCCAGCAAAAGGGGGAGGGGCAGGGAGGACACATTGGTACTCAGTTGGGTTAGCAGACCCTCACCTACCACCTGTCACTCACCTCCTGCAACGTCCTTCTCCTTACACGTCAGCTCCTTTGATCTAACTTAGTCTCTTGCATTTGCTGGGCGCTCACACCCCCTGGGAACCTCAGCACGTCTGCTGTGCTTGCCCTGCAATTAGCAGAGCAGTTGCTCAGTAATACTGGCTGAATGCCACGCACAAAATGAGTTTCAAAGCCCCCGGTCTTTGCACTCTTGGGTTGGGCTGAGTGTATCAGTCACAGGGACCTTTTATACATTTCATGGAACAGCTGCCTTCGAGACACGATTTTAACGATGAATATTCATTGTTGCGTTATCCCCTTGATTTTATCTGGAACAGGGATATGAAAAGTAAAAATACACTAGCAAAGCAAGGACTCTCCTAACACTAGGGGAAACAGTATCAAATATGGAATCCTTACCCTTGTTTACAAATAGTTTATTATTGAAGGAGTCCCCCCAACAACCCTTTGCAGACTGGCAGGCTGGCTCACTGGGGGTGGGGGAGGGGGGGTTTGCAGGGGGAAGAGGAGTCCTAGAGGCTGACACCCAAAGAGCACCTTGTTTGCAACAAAGACGCTAATTGGCTTTATTTATTTTTTTTTAATTATATGATCACTAGAGGCCCGATGCACGACATTCATGCAAGAATAGGCATTCTTTCCCCTGGCTGCCGGCACTGGCTTCCCTCTGGCACCAGGATCTGGGCTTCCCTTGCAGCCCTGGCTTCATCCAGAAGGTCGTCTGGAATGATGTCTGGTCTAATGAGCATATTACACTTTTATTATTATAGACTAGAGGCCTGATGCATGAAATCCGTACACTTAGGGGGCATCCCTCAAACTGACCTGCACCTTCTCACAGCCTAGGATCCCTCAGGGGATGTCCGACTGATGGCTTAGGACTGCCCTGAGTGGACCTAAGCTGTCAGTCAGCCTCCTTAGAGCTGCCATAGAAGTGGGAGAGGCTCCTGCCACTGCCACTCTACTCACCAGCCTTGAGCCCTGCTTCTGGCGCAGTGGTGCTCCCGCTGGGAGAGCACACTGACCACGAAGGGGGCAGCTCCTGCTTTGATCATCTGCCCCCCTGGTGGTCAGTGCATGTCATAGCGACTGGTCATTCCGTTTGGTCGATTTGCATATTAGCCTTTTATTATAAAGGATTTCATACTGAAAAGGTTTATCAGGATAAGAGAGAAATATCAACGATTCCTTATGAATGGTTGGGAAAAAATGCTTCCCTAATTCACGTGACATGGAGGTTTTTTTTAAAGGCTTGAAATGACTTCCCATGCATGAACCGCTACAGATACACAGCTTTTAGCTGATTTTCAAAAGAAACCCGTGAGACAGGTCACGTGTGTTCTTCTTCCTCCCGATTTCACACACGCGAACCAAAGAGCACTGGGACTCCGCTGCTCATAAGGAGTCAGCCCCAGGCCGATGCCCCCCCCCTCCCCCATGAGAGATTCCGAACTTGGAGAGAGGAACGTCACATCCAAATGGACATTGAGCTCTCACTGCCTTCAGGCTGCAGAAACTGGGCCTTAGGAAAAAATACTGAAAAGGACGCTGTTTGCCTGATTGGAAAGTCATATTTAACGTGCGTTATTTTTTCTACCACCCACTCAATTGTTCAGCACATCCTTTCAAGTGCCCCCAAGGCTGAGCGAGGAGATGTGTTCGCCCCTCTGACAGCTGTCTGCGCCGCTACCAGCGGTCGGCAAACTACTCAGTCCACAGAGCTGCAGTTTGCTGACCACTGCCCTAACCTGTCCGGCTTGGGTTCTGCTTTCCCAACAAGGAGGAAACACCTGCTCAGGAATCCCTGGGGTTGATGTGGGGTCGAAGGAGACGGGCAGGGACACAGCTTTCAGACAGCACACACACCACCCACCATCAGCGCTTCTTAGTCATCAGTCTCTACCATCTAACGTAGCCATGTTTCTTCAGTCTTTACACGACGCTGCTCTGTGTGTTCACTGTTGTTTATTTATCTCGTGCCCAACCCCATCCCGGCCAGAACGTGAGCTTCATCGCTGAATCCTGGGCACGTGGGGTAGGGACTCAGTGTAGGAACAGGTGTCATCACATGGTTTCGATAGGAGACCTCGGCCTGATGCCACTCCGGAGCCCACACAGAACTGTATGGTCCTGCCCATTGGTGGGAGGCTGGCCACAGCGGAGGTCACTTCCTCAAGTGGCTGACTTCTGTTTTCTAACGAGGAGCTCTGCAACTAGTGACTGAACGCTCACCAAGCGGCTGAAACCGGTTTGGCTCAGTGGATAGAGTGTCGTCAGCCTGCGGACTGAAGGATCCCGGGTTCGATTACGGATAAGGGCATGTACCTTGGTTGTGGGCAAATCCCCAGTGGGGTGTGTGCAGGAGGCAGCTGATCGATGTTTCTCTCTCATCGATGTTTCTAGCTTTTTGTTCCTCTCCCTTCCTCTCTGTAAAAAGTCAATAAGAAATATATATTTTTTTAAAAAGCTCACCAAGCAAAGAGGAAAGAAAGACCCTCCCACTGAACTTGAATGTGGGATTTAAAGAAACACGTGCCTTTCCCCCGAACATTAACCCTGGGTCAGACTCGCTGTGTCTCACACAGTAATTTTAAAACTTTCACAAACAAAAGTACAACGAATGGGGAATAATAAAAAAGTTGAATTTTTAATCATGACTTCCTGGTAATTTTTACGAAGGCTTTGAAAGCACTTAGCCAAGACAAAAATCAGCCTAATATAAAGTGATTTAAGAAAAAAAAAGGGGGGGGGTGTATATTACTGTGGCCTTTTAACACCATACCCTAAAATACATTGGAGCAGAGTAATAGATGGATATAAATATTATGAACTCTGCCTGTTGCCATGGAAAAATATCAGTAAACCTCAGTATAGGCATTTGCCTATGTTTCTGGGGCTTAGCAAACAAGCAGATCTGTATAAATTATGTCTGAAGTTCCATCATAAGCAAAGCACACAGTGCAATTTATGCTACAGACATGCATCACCCACGGCAACAGGTGCCACGTGGGTCCATGAGCCCAGGGCCTTAAAGGTCCCTGCAGAGAGGTCTAAGGCCATGGTCTGCAAACTGCAGCTTACGAGCCACATGCAGCTCTTTGGCCCCTTGAGTGTGGCTCTTCATCAAAATACCACGGCCTGGGCGAGTCTATGTTGAAGAAGTCGCATTAGAAGAAGTGTAAGTTTAAAAAATTTGGCTCTCCAAAGCAATTTCAGTCGTTGTCCAGTTTAGATTGGGCTCTGAGTTGCCGACCACTGGTCTCAGGCACAAAAACGTAGACAAGTCAGAGAGCCATCACGGCACTGTGCTGCCCAGAGGAGAGGGTGAAGAGAACAAGCAGGTATATCAGAGTTAGAATAAACATGGCAGCTGCCCCAATGGGTTCTTACCCTTCGGACCTCTGCTTACAGAAAGTGCCGGAAACTGTGAAGCTGGGGGGAGAATGGCGCACCTGCCACCAAGACGGGCTGGGCTTTGCCCTCTCAGAACACATCTCCCGGCAGCGCGTGTTCTGTAACTCGACTTTGAAAATATGTTTTTATTGATTTCAGAGAAGAAGGGAGAGAGAGAGAGGAACCGCAATGATGAGAGACAATCATGGATCGGCTGCCTCCTGCACGCCCCCTACTGGGGATCGAGTCCGCAACCCGGGCATGTGCCCCTGACTGGGAATCAGACCATGACCTCCTGGTTCATAGGTCAATGCTCCACCAGGGAAACACACCCGCTGGGCATAACTTGACTTTTGAAACAGGAAGTTCTCTCCATTCCCGTCCCGGTGAGAGGAAGACGAGCCTCATCATTCCTCCTGGTTGATGTTCACGCAAACACTTGTTTTTGCTGTGACCACTGCCCTACGGGAGACAGATGGGCACAGACTTCTTCTAACCAACACCACAGAGGAACCCCAGAACCACGAGACACTGGTTACACCTCAGGGCATCCGTTAGAGGGGCCTGACGTTGGACGTGGCCCGGGAAAGGAGAGACGGTGGCACTGTGAATACTAACACTCGTCGTCCTGTTCCCCGCACGTGGCCTTTACCACCTCGCCCATGGCACCAGGAAACACACCGGCGGATGAGCCTGCTGGGCCTGCGGAGTATAGGGTCCCGCACAGGCTCTGCGAGCAGATGCCACCTGCACACAGCAGCTTGGAGAGCGTCACCTCCCCCCACACCGGCTGTGACATGGAGAACGTGTGGGTGGTTGGGCGTGAAGAGGAAACGGGATGTCACTCCCAGCCACTGACTGCCGGCGGTGAGCTCAGGCCCCCAGACCATGCAGAGTGTCCCCCGTGGTTACTCCTGTTCATGAAGGGCCTTCACTTCTACCAGATGGCGCACCTCACAACTCATTTCCTGCATCTTTAGCAAAGCGTTCCTTGTTTTCTGTTACACAAACAATGCCCATCCCTGTTCGTCCGCATCCCCCTCTGCCTGGACCCAGAAGAAGCGCCTGGCAGCTGGACACACTGTCTATGTCCAAGACGGAGCATTTACAGGCCCTGTGTCTCAGTGGCTACCAGCAGGGCTCTTCCCAGTGGTTAGCATGAACTCCCCCACATGCCTCTGATCCTTTTAAATGGTCTCCTATGTTTACCTTGAATGGTTAGGGGGTGACCAGGTTGGCAGGCCGAAGCAGTTAGAGGCAATCAGGAAGGCAGGCAGGTGAGCAGTTGAGAGCCAGCAGTCCTGGATTGTGAGAGGAATGTCTGATTGTCCATTTAGGCCCGATCCTACCTGGATCGGGCCTAAATGGGCAGTCGGACATTCCTCGAGGGGTCCCAGATTGGAGAGGTTGCAGGCTGGGCTGAGGGACACCCCCCTGACCCCATGCATGAATTTTGTGCACCGGGCCTCTAGTGTATATATAAATGTTCCCATACTTTCATGTGGGCTTGCCCTATCTTGTATTCATTTCCTTCTGTAAGCCAATGCAAGTCTTTTCAGCAGCTACTGGATGTAAACCATAAATTTCGATGAATCATGTAGTAAAATTATCATCGAGTCTTTGTGGTTTCTTACTGTGCCTGCTCGGGGCCACTCCTTTGCCACCCACCTTGCCACAGGAAGGACAGAGTAAGAGGAAAGGGCGGAACATCCAATTAATCAGGTTCCGATGAGGCTCTGAGTCTTAAGTAAATCACACCACTGCAGCAAAGAGTTTACATCTGAATTATTTATGTACTCTCCTAGAGCCCTAATCTCTTTAATCATCTTTGCTCAATTAAGAAGAACATCAGTGATCATTTTTAATAGAGAGGAGAATAAAAACCACGTTGGTGTATGACAATCCGCAAGGAAGCGAGTTTCCAGTGAAGCGAGTTCCCAGGCCCCGCCCCCAAGGATTCTGATTGGGCAGGAGGGGAGGTTAGAGGGGGGTAAGTTGAGGGCCACCCACACTGAAATTTCAGACACAGGGGGGTATATCAGAAAACACTTTGACATCCTTTGTCCTTCATGAAAATGTAAGTCTGGGGGAAGTGAAGTTATGTGGCCGGGGAGGAGCCAGACGCAGGAGCCGCCCTGCTGTGGGACCCCATGTCCAGGGCCTTCCGGAAAGGCCCAGCCAAGGTCACAGAGGGGACGAGGGGTCCCCAAAGGTAAGGAACAGGGACGTTTGACCACAAAGGGGCAGCTGCAACATTTCTGATCTGTGCCCTCGCTGCCAGGGTGAAGGCCCACAGACCAGTACACCGACGGGTGTGCATGGAACCTGGCGTGTGAAGGGCGGTCAGGCCCGGCTGGTGCCACACCCACAGCCCTGGCAGGACCCCCTCCCTCTCTCTGGGTCCCTTCGCCTCTGGCTGCAGAGCCTGGAGGCCACCGAGGGCCTTTCATTCCTCACTGAGTGCATGCTCCTCCCGCCCCATGGACCAGACTCCTCGGAGCCCCCTCCTCAGCTGGGCCTGTGTCCTGGCCTTTGAGTGAGTTTCCTTCCTGGGGCTCCCTCCCTTTTCTCCACGGAGCCCCTGCCACCCTGCACACCCTCCCAGGCCCAGAGCGCCAGCACTGTCATTCCCCCTCTTTCGTCTGTCTGGCCCCCAATCTGTCCCCAAGTCAGGACATCCATCCCCAAGCACCTCCTCTCTGCCTTCCCTCCTCATTCCCAGCCCCCTCATCAGACATTCCAGCCAACAGCCGACACTCATCCAAGTGCAATCTCACTCTGCTGCCCTGCGGTCCATCCCTCCCTGCGTGTCCACCCCTCCCTGCGTGTCCACCCCCACTCTGCGTGTCCACCTCCGCTCTATGTGCCCACCCCTCCCTGGAGTGGGGGAGGGGGAGGAGGGAGGAGGGGGAAGGGAAAGGGGCAGATATGGCTCAGTTGGTTGAGCATCAACCTCTGAACCAGGAAGTCACAATTCCATTCTTCATCAGGTCACATGCTCAAGGCTGTGGGGTTGGCTCCCCAGGAAGGGGACGGGGAGTAGGGGCGGGAAATGAGGGAGCGAGGGGAGAGCAGGGCAGTCACAGAGCGGAGGGTGAAGGGCAAGGGCGTCCAGGAGTGAGGGAGAGGAGGAGTGGCTTTGTTAGTCTCACTGGGAATTCCTGCCAAGGACGTCTGGGCTCAGATAAGAGGAAGGTGACTGCTGACACCATCAGAACGTGGGGCTAGGAAAGCGAGATGACAGTATTAACAACTGCATTCACAGTTAGAAAAGACAGAGGATAATGGAGCTCTGGGGTGCACTGACAGACAGGCTTATTTTGAGGGGGAAACCCAGACTATGCTAATTTCATCTCGAATCATCAACGCCTATCCTAGGGGGAGTCTGAGCCCGCGCCCCCCCCCCCTCGCCCCCGAGGAGTTGCTGTCCCTGTCCTAGAGGAAAAGTCATTTAAAGGTCACGGGTGGAGAGGGCTTTTCATGAACAAGCTGTGTACTGGACAACCGGGAGCTGGAGACAGACTTTCAGGAAACCTTTTCAGCCGATGCAGTGAAAATAAATGCCATCATCGGAAGGGTAGTGATCCTAAAACGTTAGAAGTTGATCATCAAGAAGCCATAATCAAGCCCCGGCAGGTGGGGGCTCAGTTGGTTGAGCATCAGCCTATGAAGCAGGAGGTCACAGTGCGATTCCTCATCAGGTCACACGCCTGGGTTGCCAGTTCAATCCCCAGGAGGAGGGGTACGGAAACAGCCCATCAATAGTTCTCTCTCTCACATCGATGCTTCTCTGGCTCTCGCCCTTCCTCTCTCTAAACATCAATACGAATATTTTTTAGAAGGATTCATATTCAAGAGACTAGGAAGAAGTGTGAAGGAATCGGCCTATCTGTTGACTTCCGGTCGTTATCTGTCGGGGTTGCTGGGCAGAGGGCCAGGAGCCGAGTGGGTGAGGGACGGGTCCGCACAGTCTGCAGGCGCAGACGAGAACACGGACTAGTGTTCGCCCCGGGAGATTTCCATCCGTTACTTTAACGAGTCAAATAACGGACGTGATGATATATTCTATTTCACAAAACACTGTCCTTTGAGATTTTTGGAATTAATGTCCTGAGGTATAATTTACACCAGACGGAATTAAAAAAAAAAAAAAAGATGGACTATGCCCGGCAGTAGCATATTCTTTGCTTTATCCCCGAAGGACTCGGGCAGGCAATTCACAGAAGAAAAAAATAAATAAAACAAGAGATGCTTTAGCACATCTCTTGCAAATCCAATCATCCTAAAACCAGCAAACAAGAGGCCCCTCCATCAAATGCAGAATTAGGGGAGGATGCCGCAGGGGGTGACGGGCGTCTGAGAGCTCTTTCGTGTTGGAGGCCATGACTGCGAGTCGAACAAAGTCAGGAGGAGGGCGAAGAGAGGGAGCCATCGTCTCATGAACGAGATCATGCCTGTGAGAAATCACAGGATTTCAGGTCTGATTTTAAAGACATTTCCCAACATTCGCAAAATAGAAGAATCCTGCCGGCCTAATGGATGCGCATTAAGCCAGGGCTCAATTAAAGAGGTGCTCTGGTGGGAGGAGAAATTGCAGGGTGTTTTTAGCCAGCTCCCCAGAGCAGGAGAACACAGCAGCCTAAAAATGATGGTACTCGGTCCCCTGTGGATCCCAACCCCCCATACACACACACACACACACACACACACACGTGCGCATACTCACACATACATACACACACTTATACACACGCATACACACACCCATACTCACGCATACACACACACTCACACACACACACACTCACACAAACACACACACACCACACACACAAACACACACACTCATACACACACACATACACACACACTCACATATATACACACACATACACACACGCACACACACGCACGCACACACACACACGCACACACATATACACACACATACTCACACACATATATACACACACATACACACACGTACTCACACACACATACACACACATGCATACACACACACACACACACACACACACACACACACACACACTGCACCGCCTCTGTACTGAGGGCTGACTGCAGTCCCAGCCATGCACCGGCCTCTGGCTCATCTTTAAACACCGCCCGGAGCTGCCCACCCCCCGGGCCAGGTTCCACTCACAGGGACACCGAGGGCTCTGCCGCAAAGACCCCGCCTCCAGGCTGCGGGAGAGGGGACGCAGCGATGAAGAAACAGGCCCTGGGACCAGAGGTGGGGAGTCACACTGAAAGACAGGCGGAGGATGTCCAAGCGAGAACTTTCCGGGCTCCAAGGACACACCAGGTCTATGCCGGGAAGCCTCCCGCCTACTCCCAGGACACCATGGGGAGACAGAGGGAGCCCCAGTGGAGATATCCCCATCAAGCTGTTAAATTCCATGCAAACTTGTCCTCCGTCCGACTCACACGCCCCTGCTCTCCGCAAGCCAGGTCGGCACACCGAGGCTGTAAGGGTGAGAACAACTATCTTCCTCTCCCCGTGCACACAGCCACAGCCAGGCAGGCTGCCACAGACAAGAGGAAGCCTTGGGGGTTTCCCCCGGGGGCCCTGGGCAGGGCATGGCCCGCACACGCACACAGACACATGCACACAGACACATCTGCGCACACACACACATGCACATGCATGCACACACAGCAGTGCTGACTGGCTTTATCGCTACCAGACGAAGGGGAGAGGGACTTTGCAGGTAGATCGTGGGCGGTGCATCCAGTCAGCACGCTCAACACGCATGTCCTTCCCCAAGGCTGCACGTCCTCTCCCCCACCTCCCGCCCTGGCAGCGGCTCCGCCCCATGTGTGTCCACATGACAAGCGCCCCCAGGTTACACCAGGGGGATCTCAGGTTTCCGAGTGCCGTCTCCCTCCCGCAGCCATCGCCCGCTGTGTAACACGGGGTTCCCCCGGCCTCTGGTGTGCATCCTCAGGTTTATCTTTGCCAAAAGGATAAACCTGGCTGGCCTGCTGATCCTGATTCATCAAAGCACGCCACCCTGTTTCTTGGTGTCTGGGGCGCCTGGGAGAGGATGGCTCCCATGAACACGAATGGCTGACCTTCTGCCGCCCCACCTCACCCCTCACCCCATCTGTCCGCAGCACAGGCAGATCACGGGGAGAGGGGGAGCCTCTTCTTCCCCTCCCGTCTCTGTACATAGTTTGGGTTAATTTGATGAGATTCTGTTTCCCACTAGTCCCCACCTCACCCCCAAGTAACCATGAAGAGAACACACCCTTCTCACCATGTCCAACCTCTGGGGAAATACCCAACACACAGCAGACACTCAACAGAAGCTGCTGAAGACATGGTGGGCCGTGGCCGAGGTACGCGGCACACTCTCTCCGCCGTGACGCTGCCAGGAAAATGGCGCTTGACATCTGGGCCTGTGCTTCCATATGGCCCTCTCCTCCCCCGGCTCCCCCTCCCCTCAATGGGCTCATGAACCTGAAAGGAAGGCCTCGGTGATGAGGGTCCCAGGCCAACCTGCCTCCGTGGCCCAGGGGACACTCTAGTCTCCAGTTTCCCACCACAAGAGAGGGTCCCCGGATGGAAATTCACCCCCACGTGCTTCTGGGAGAGAAGTCCCGCCACAGTGGTCGGCAAACTCATCAGTCCACAGAGCCAAATCGCAACAGGACAACGACTGACATTTCTTTGGAGAGCCAAAGGTTTTCAACTTGAACTTCTAACGCCACTTCTTCAACATAGAGTCGCCCAGGCCGTGGTATTTTGTGGAAGAGCCACACTCAAGGGGCCAAAGAGCCGCATGTGGCTCTCGAGCCGCAGTTTGCCGACCGTAGTCCTGGCGGAATCCCGATCAATTCAGCCATGCCGGCCGCAGGCTCGGTCCCCTGACCTGCTCATTCACAGGTGAGCCCTTCCAAAGCCCAGGCAGGATCAGGGGGCGCACACGGCAAACCCTGGGGGAGCTGTGAGTAAGACCCCTGTCAAAGGAACCTTCTGCATCAATGTCTCCCCCAAAATGTCGAGCCCGAAATAATACTGCCACGTAACGAATAGCTTATGAAACCTGCGGGCGTCTTACAACACAAACCATGTTTATTTATTTTTTTAAAAAATATATATATATTTTATTGATTTTTCACAGAGAGGAAGGGAGAGGGATAGAAAGTCAGAAACATCGATGGGAGAGAAACATCCATCAGCTGCCTCCTGCACACCTCCAACCGGGGATGTGCCCGCAGCCAAGGCACATGCCCTTGACCGTAATCGAACCCGGGACCCTTCAGTCCACTGGCCAAACCGGTTCGGCACAAACCATGTTTATGATTAAAAAAGCAAGCAACAAAGCTATCGCCCTCGCATGGAAAAGCAGAAAACACAGACCTGGGGGGGTGGGGGAGGTGACTTCTGTACAACCCCAGTTTGAACAGTCAAAACCTTCCTGTGTGACTAGGTTGGGAAGCATCGTGTGTGACCCAGATGTGTTGCTTTTTAAATGTGCACAGCATGAATGGTGCACTGATAAAGCCAGAGGCTATTGCTTTATTTTCATTTA
The DNA here is from genome assembly GCA_027563665.1 of Antrozous pallidus. NCBI lineage: Eukaryota > Metazoa > Chordata > Mammalia > Chiroptera > Vespertilionidae > Antrozous > Antrozous pallidus. The sequence continues at coordinate 58,206,562 of CM050524.1, forward strand.
GTTTCTATTTTCATTGATTTCAGAGAGGAAGAGAGAGGGAGAGGGAGCGACATAGAAACATCAACGATGAGAGAGAATCTTTGATTAGCTGCCTCCTGCACGCCCCCTACTGGGGATCGAGCCCGCAACCTGGGCATGTGCCCTTGACCAGGAACTGAACTGTGACCTCCTGGTTTACAGGTTGTCACTCAACCACGGAGCCACACTGGTGACCCAAGGCGTCTCTGAACAGAAACACCACACGGGAAAGCTGCTGGACTGCCCCGACCCTTAGGGCCTCGGTTGCTTGTCCCCGGGAAGTGAGGCTGGGAGGCAACAAGGATGCTCCAGAGCATGGCCACTGTGACCTGACACCAGCAGCACCTGGAGGCCACATCGGCACGGTGAGACCACACACACAGGTGTCTGTCCGGAGGCTGACTTAGCCGCACCCACTCCTTTTCCCATCAAGGAGATGTCAGGCTCAGCACCACGGCCAGCAGGGATAAGGAAGCATCACTAAGCATGCACATGCGGCACGGCCCAGAGCGGGGACCGCCGGAGGGATCAGCGAGCGAGCATGCTCCTCGGCGACCCATGCCCGCAGCGAAGGCCCCTGACCTGCAGCCCTGGGCCCGCTCTCAACGCAGGTGTCCACCACAGGCGTCCTATACAAACACACAAGGGACGCAAAGGAGGGGAGACCAGCCAGAAGAAGCACAACGTGGACGGTGTTCGCAGGTCCTATGGGGAAGATCAAAACTAAATCTGGACGCCCGGCCAGTGTGGCTCAGTGGTTGAAATTCAAGCTAGGAACTAGGAGGTCACAGATCGATTCCCAGACAAAGCGTGTGCCTGCGTTGTGGGCTCGATCCCCAGGGCGGGGCATGCAGGAGGTAGCCAATCGCTGGTTCTGTCTCATCATTGGTGTTTCTCTCCCTCTCCTTCCTTCTCTGAAATCAATAAAAATACCCTGTATACTTTTTTAAAAACCCACAAGACTAAATTGGGTCTCAGGTCCCCAGTCCCTACAGAGATCACAGAATTAATATCGCATCAATCTACTACATGCATGAAACCGTGTGTTCTTTCCAAACCCCATGGGGCCGCACCAATGCAGCTACGGGCGTTTGATGTTGGGCTCGCAGGGGGTGTAGCCCGGCACTTACAGGCAAACTGCAGCTTTGCTTCTCTGCTGACGATGGTTCCGAGCGCATTCGTAGCAAAACACTGATAACTCCCTGAGTCCCGATCCCTGTGGGGGTTAATGACCACCAGGTCTCCTCGCTTCAGCTCGTAACGAGACTCCGTGCCCAGGTTAATATCGCTTCCGTTCAGCTGCCATCTGGAGAAAAGGCAAGGATTTTTCCCTCTTAGGCTATAAATATAGCCTAAGAGGATACTGAATATATATACACTAGAGGCCTGGTGCACGAAATCATGCGTGGAGGGGGGTCCTCCTCAGCCCCGCCTGCACCCTCTCCAATCTGGGACCCCTCAGGGGATGTCCAACTGCCGGGATTGGGCCTAAACTGGCAGTTGGACATCCCTCTCACAATCTGAGACCACTGGCTCCTAGTTGCCCCACCTGCCAGCTTGTTCACCCCTAACTGTCCCTCTTTGCCTGCTCAGTCACCCCCAAATTCCCCCTCTCCCCCTGCTGGCCTGGTTGTCCCCAACTGCCACCCCTGCCAGCCTGGTCACCCCACACATCCTGCTGTTCAGTCGTTTGGTCATCCCTTACTAACCCCCCTGCTGGCCTGGTTGCCCCCCACAGCCTGCTGTTTGGTTGTCTGTCTGGTTATTTTAGTTGTGATGGCCTCTGGCTTTTTACATATTCGGATTAAATCAGCCTTACGAAGTCCACTCAAACACCACCTCTCCTATAAACCACATGGTTGCACTGATTCATCACTGCAACTCGTATGCGCCCGAGATCTTCAGCAGCAACCACAGGCCGACATAGAAAGCAGGGTAGCACAACATCTGGAAGTCAGAGACTCCTCGGGATTTCCTGAAAAGTGAGAACGACTCGGCGTGCTCACCGGGGAAATCAGGCTCAGCCTGGGCCGGCCACAGGAGGGAGAACGTCGAGGTAATTGCCTCGCACACGGCAGGCGATCTCCCGCTGGCCGTGAGCGGGGAAGGGCACATTTCTGTGATTTATCCAGACCGACTGGGCACATTCAATCCACTAATTGGGTAAGTGCTCAGCTATCCATTTCCATCTGTCTGGGTAAATACCTGTCCCCAAGGCATACACTGTTCTTCTAAGCCATCACGGTGCTATTTGCTGAAGAGTACACGGTGGTAAGAATCCCTAAATGTCACCTCTGGGGGTCAGACCAGAACAGGCACGGGCCCCAGGGCCATATTTACCAACAGGAAGCCAGAGGGGGGAAAAGGGAAGAGAAAGAAGCTATTGTTAAACAAGGGTTTGCAACAGGAATGCCAGGAGTAACAGTGGGTACACCTGACACATCGAGGTAGATGTCACCTTCAGGTTTTTTTTTTTAAATATATATTTTTATTGATTTCAGAGAAGAAGGGAGAGGGATAGAGAGATAGAAACATCACTGATGAGAGAATCTGTGATCAGCTGCCTCCTGCTTACCCCCTACTGGGGATCTAACCTATAACCCGGGCATGTGTCCTGACTGGGAATGAAACCATGAACTTCACAGGTCTGTACTCAACCACTGAGCCATATAGTTGGGCTATTTTATTTTCCCATCACTATTTTCTCCTCTATGCCCTCTTCCACCTCCACCCAACTCAATACTTTCCCACAATCACCACCCTGTTATCCAGGTCCATGAATTCTCCTTTTTTTTTTTTCCTTTTGCTCAATTCCTCCATCCCCATCACAGCTGTGAGCTTGCTCTCTCTGAGTCTGTCTCTGTTTTGCTTGGTAGTTCAGTTTATTTCTTAGATTCCACATATTTGTGAAATCATAATATTCATCTTTCTCTGACTGGCTTTTTACACTTAGCCTAATGCTCTCCAGGTCCATGCATACTATTGCAAAGGTTAAATATTATTCCTTTTTACAACAGAACTAGTGACCCGGTTCACAAAATTCATGCACATTAAAAGGGGATTAGAGGAAATAATTTAATATTGCTATCTGCCCTTTCTCTATAATAGAAGTGTCAGAGATGAAAGAAAATTAGTAAAATGTATATGAAAATCTTCCTCCTGTCAGCATCTGCGGTGCACCACGGGACCCAGAGTCAAGTCCCCACCCACACACATGCACCTCAAAATAGCATAAGACCCAGACCTGGCCACACCCCCCTCCCCGCCCAATTGGGCTAGATCCAGACTTGGCCAGTCCCACCCTTGTCGAGCCCTGCCACGCAGGGTGTGTAGCCTCAGGTCCCTGCTGATGGCTTGTTAAGGCTTCTTATGGGAACTTGGCCTCAGCTGTGGGTGCAGCCATTTTTGTGATGGAGTGATGGTCAATTAGCATATTCCCTCTTTATTAGATAGGATTGTACTCCACTGTGTAAGTATGCCCTATGTTTACTGCAGCGTTATTTACAATAGCTAAGATTTGGAAGCAGCTACCTGCCCATCAGTAGATGAGTGGATAAAAAATATTTCACCTTTAAAAACTTACCCATTCCCCACTCTCCCCAGAACACATTCACTGTGCAAATTGAGCCATCCGTGTTCCCTAAGACTTAATTCTAGCAATAAAGCCACACGAGTATCTAGTCTATAAATTTTTAGCACATTAAAACAAGAATTTCCATTATGATATTCTCTTTATGAGGATTTTGAGGAAATGGGTGACATAACACCTTTTTCCTAGATGAAGATTTCAATAAAGCAGCTCAGTGAGTCAGTAACTATCCCATGTGTATTAATTGGCCAGAACAGAAGTGATACCCATTTTAATTCCAGCCCGAGTCCTTTAATCATGTCACAGACCATCTAAACTTGTCTCATTAATATATAGAATATTTAACCTGGACATACTATGCACTGTAAAAACAGAAAAAGATGAAATGCGAACTTTATCCCAAATGGATGTGCAGAAGTTAAATGGAATACTATACCACTGCGAAAATGTGAGAAATTTCATAAACATGAAAAACTTTCACAAACTATGGTTAATAAAAATGCAAGTTAAAATATGCAGTTTGATACTTTATATAAAGTTTTAAAAACATCAAGTCATATTAGGGCTGTTCTAAACATATTTTTAATGTACGAAAATGATACACTTCGACTTAAGGTATTTTAAAGCTCTCATGGAGAGAAAGTAAAATGTATTTAAGGGCAAATACTGAGAAATTTAGCATTCTTTGTTTTATTTCTCAAACTGAGATGTGGTTATAAAAAGATTCATCATTATTCTTGATTATATATCTACATCATATTCTATATTTGAAGTAATGTGCAATGAAACTTGAATGATGGAGACTAAAGGAAATGAATAAATTCATAAGTTTAGTCCCTAGTACTCAAACATTTATCATTCGCTCCCTTTTAAAATCAAGAATTTTTAATTTGTCTTTGTTTATTCACATACAAGTCTTCTAGGTCTAAAGCAGTGGTTCTCAACCTTTATAATGCCATGACCCTTTAATACAGTTCCAATTCTTTTCTTTTGAACTTAAAAAGAACAAAATCGCAAAAAAGGAAAAGGAAGAGCTGCAAGCTCATTTGCAGAAGAATCTGCTATATTTTTTTCTCTGTTTATAATACAGTAACTCTTGCATGATCCTTCCCAAGGCAAGTTCATATTTGCATGAACATTTTGGGTCATTTTCTTCTATTTTAACTTTAATTCTGTCCTTATAGTTTGGAAGTCAAACCAAAAACATTTATTAATCCTCTCATCTTCTTCCTCCCCAAATCCTAGAACTACAGAAACTCAAAAAAGGAAATGAAACAAAGGAAAACTGTCCATCTACATTCTGTTTAAATACCCTGTATGCTTGATACGCAGTGGCAGTCTGAGGAACATCATCACCAGCATCAGCATCACCACCACCATCACCATCAGTTCCATCATCCTCAGCACTACCATCATCACTACCATTATCACCATTACCCTCAGCAGCAGCATTACCATCATCACCATCACTTCCAACATCCTCAGTATTACCATCATCACTACCATTACCACTACCACCATCACTACCATCACCACCATCACCATCACTTCAATCATCCTCAGCATTATCATCATAACTACCATTACCAACACCATCATCATTATTACCATCATCACCATTGCTACCATCATCACCATCACCATCACCACCATCATCACCATCACTTCCAATATCCTCAGTATTACCATCATTACCACAATCACCATGAGCATCAGTGTCACCATCAATAGCATCACCATCACCACCATTAGCATCACCATCATCACCATCATCATCACTACCATCACTATCATCACCATCATCATCATTACTACCAACATCACCATCATTACCACCATCACTACCATCACCACCATCACCATAATCCTCATTATTAGCAACATCACCATCATTACCACCATCACTACCATCACCATCATCACCATCATCATGATTATTACCATCATCACCACCACCACCACCATCACAACCACCATCTGGGCGCCTGTTGGACATGCAGAATCTTGGGCTCTATCTTGTAGCTACTGAGTCAGAGTTGGCATCTTAAGGGGAATTCAAGGTGTTTACTGTTAAGCACACCCAAGTTGGAAAAGATCTGGTCCACCTTATACCTAAGGAGCACCCATGGGCAGACTCTGGGAGACACAAGCAGGTAAGAGCTCCTGCTCTTGACTTGGCCTAGTTCATGTTCAACAACTGTAATTACAAAGCCCTCCTCGCTCCCTTCCACTCCTTCCTGAGAAAAACACCGAGTTCCTGTATGTTAGACAATTCTCTAGTTTCTGAGGATGTGGTGAGATGGGTCCCTGCCTTCATGAACCTTCATGTTGGTGGACTTTCTCCCATTTTCTTCCCTGACCTCTGCTAGGCCCCAGGCCCTGGCCACTCCTGCCAAGTAACAGCCTACTGAACCCAGCGGGGAACCAGAAGCAAACATTCCCTGCAGCTGTGTGTCCATGCACCAATCACTCACCTTCACTAGACCTAAGTGTTTACCATGTGGAATGAACAAATGCCATCTTTTCCACAGGGTTGCTCTAGAACTTCATTTACGTAGACAATGGATGCAAAGCTCGTAGCTCAAGGAGCCACTAGGCCAATGGGGTAGTGCCCTTACAGGCTGCCAGCGATCTTTCAACCTCATTTTTCTTCCCCCCATCCCCTGAATACTTGTTGGTTATATGTTCCCTCCTTCACTCAGGGCTTCCAGCCTCTCCTCCCAGGTGGACGACTGTGTCTGCATGTATGGACTACCTGACGTGCACCTGCCTGAGAGGCCAGTGGAACTGGAACAAGAATCATGGTGGCTTCACCTTCCAAGACCAGATCTGAGGAGACACCACAAGGGGGCGGGCTGCAACGTAACCTGTGAATGGTGTGCAGTGGGAAAACTGTACTGAGCTCAAGTCAGGAGAGATGTAGCTGATTTCACAATTTTGAATGGAGCCTTCTCATGACAAAGGGTACCTGTGTTTTTGTTCTCTACAAAGTTCAGTTGGCATGGGGGGAAGAAAGAGATTTTAGCTCGCATGTTTGAATGTTTGTGGCCAGCCCTGGCCCATGTGGGTAAGAGGTTGGAGCGTCTGTCAGAGCATGCACTTGAGGGTTGAAGGTTCAAGTCCCAGTCAAGGGCATGAGTTGCAGGTTCCATCCCTGACCCTGGTTGGGGTGCATGCAGAAGGCAACTGATCAACATGTCTCTCTCACATTGATGTTTCTCTCTCTTCCTCCCTTCTCTCTCTCTCCCTCCCTCTATCTCTCTCTTCCCCCCCTCTCCCTCCCTCCTTCCCCCTTCCACTCTGTATAAAAAATCAATGGGAAAATAAATAGAATGTTTGTGGCCAAACTACATTCCTGTGTTTCTCCGTTGAATGATAAAGACACAGTGGCTATGTGGGAAACTGTAAGATAAATAAGAATTGGGATAAGCTGTTCTTCCTTCCTCTGCACTAGCTGCAGAGAGTTAGGGGTGGTAGAGTAGGGGGTGAATACTCTGTATCTCAGTAATTATCTCCAATCTAAAAGCCATCACCCCGAAATTTCGACCAAGGACCAAAATGGAAAAGTTTGCTCCGTTTGCACAAATATTTCTTACTTCCGTCAGCTCAGTCTTCTTCTTGCGGACATGGTCTCTACTTGAAGTGTGCTCGCGCTATAGCAGGGGGCAAGGCATTGCTTTCAGCTGCCCCCCTCCCCCCCACCCCTGGAATGCGGGTGCACTGGGGAGGCCTCCGGAATGCTCTTTCCCTCTCCACAAAGCCACACAATTATTTCCCACCTTCTCACACGAGTCCTTGTTAATGGAACCCATCCCCAGGTGACAGAAAATATCTTATTAAATATTGATTGTTTTTCCTCCCGCTGAAAATATGAGAATTCAAAAGGGCTGTCTTTGTTTAAACTCTGCAATCCGGAAGAAATCACTGGGCCTCCGATTTATCCTGAGAAAACAGTTTTGATTCCCTAATGCAAAATAGTCTCATTTCAGCCTGATCTGTAAATGGTTCTGATATTTTCATTTGTATGGGGAAAAAAACCAAGGCTTACAACCACACTCCTTCATTCACAGAGTCTATATCCAAAAGAAATGTACAAATCAGACTGATTTTTGGCAGTCAGTTGTCATCCATCTGGTCAGAGCTGATGAACTCAAACACTCAGGAGTGAAGGTGACAGGTGAGTGGCCCATTCCGGATATTAATCTGGAAGCTTGTAGCGATCGATGCCTTTTAGTTTTGCACATTCACAATCATTTCATATATATATATATATATTACTGATTTTCCACAGAGAGGAAGGGAGAGGGATAGAAAGCCAGAAACATCGATGAGAGAGAAACATTGATCAGCTGCCTCCTACACACCTCCTACTGGGGATGTGCCCACAACCAAGGTACAAGCCCTGGACTGGATTGAACCTGGGACCCTTCAGTCCACAAGCCGAGGCTCTATCCACTGAGTTACACCATCCGGGCCACATTCACAACTTTTGTGGAAGTTGCAGAGTCTATGTTCTGAAGTTCATAAGGAGCTCTATAGTCTTTAATGAAATCTGCAGGAAACCAGTCATTGCCTCACTAATAGAGAGGTAAATAGAAAAATCAGGAAGGCTGGTTAACCTTAACCGCTCTGAAAGGTCACAACTATTCACTCATTGTTTAGTGGAGACATTGGTAGTTGAAGTGGCTTCCACTTGTTAGTCTTAGGTTAATTCTTGCTGATTGACTATTATTGGAGTTTCCTGACCTAAAGGATATGGGTGTATCACATCTATAATAATAAAAGCATAATGTGTTAATTAGACCTGACATCCTTCCAGGTGACCTTCTGGATCAAGCCGGGGAAGTGAGGGAAGTCTGGGTCTCAGGTGCTTACTGGCGGCCAGAGGGAAACCCGGGTCCCAGGTGCCAGAGGGAAGCCAGGGCCAGCAGCCAGGAGGAGGAATGCCTACTCTTGCACAAATTTTGTGCATGGGCCTCTAGTAGTCTTAAGAAATGGGGATAGCAAGGCCAGTGCTGTGGCGTCCTCCCCCTAGAGGTGGACTCACGCCTAGCCCCCAATATTCCCAAATTAGTCTCTTTCATTTGTGTGCGGCCTTCTCCAGAACTCGAACCCTGAATTGGAACCCTGGACCACACGGGACGTGAAAGGGGTTCCCACAGAAATCTTTTTGAAATGTGGACATTGCTTAAAACTTCACAGATGCAACGTTCCATTCCAAAAGGCTAGAGGCAGGGATGGCAAAAAGGGGGCTGCCCTATGGCTGCTAAGGGGGCCACGCCCCGGCATTCCCGTGGGGGGACACTGACTTCTGCTCTGGACACAGAGGGCCCTGGTGACTGGTGACTGGTGACATGAGCTCTAGGAGAAGGTCCCAGGGGAGGAGGGAATCTGCATCCTCCTCCATCATAACCCTCCTGAGGGATCCCCTCCTGGCCGCCAGCCTTCGTGCTCAGACCCTCATTCTACACGACCTGGGATTGGTTGGGAAACCCACAGGGAGACATGGCTCCTGGTTCTCCTTCACAAACCCACTGCTCCTCGGTCAGCGCACTCCCGGGCTCCGAACCACCGAGTGGAGGTTGTATGTGTGTGTGTGTGTGTGTGTGTGTGTGTGTGTGTGTGTGTTTCTGGGCTAACAGCCTGTTGGGGAGGAGGGTGGAGGAAGGCAGGGGTGCTGGAGGGAGACATCTGCTTTCGCTGCTGCCCCCCGTCAGGCAGCAGGGATTTGACTGACCCACTTCCAAATCTCAGCTATATCGTCTACACCACTGGACGCTCCAGTACCGACCACACTGGCCCGGGGCTGTGGAGTGAGTGAGGAAGTGGGGAGCCCACCCACAGAAGGGTGGCGTCTGTGGGGGCTTTTCCCCCAAACAACTCGGGTACAGTTTACTTAAAACCTCATGCATGCCCTTGAACCAACAGGTTTAGAAACTGGAATGTAAAGGGTAAGGTGTCTGCCCAGCTGGCGTGGCTCAATGGTGGAGCATTGACCTCTGAACCAGGAGGTCAAGGGTCGATTCTCCATCAGAGCAGAGGCCGGGATTTCGGGCTTGACCCCCAGTAGGGGGCGTGCAGAAGGCAGCAGATCAATGATTCTCTCTCATGGTTGATGTTTCCATCTCCCTCTCCTTTCCTCTCTGAATTCAATAAAAAACATATTAAAAACATAAATTAAAGTAAAAGCACCAGGTGCCTGATGTAGGAGACATTTCAACTGGTAGACGTCGCTCCTAAAGGAGATCAAGTGGGACGTCAGTGGCTGAGGGTGAGCCACCGCCTTCCTAACACAAGTGCGTATCTTAATGAGCTAACCCTCATGAAAGCCCGGCTTCTCGGGGTGGGAAGCACAGAGACCCCCCTGAAGGGCGGCTGCTGGGATCGCCACTGAGTGACCGCCGGTTCCCGCCGAAGCCATGAGCCATGGAGCGGCGGCTCACAGGTGCATCCTGAGGAAGCGCCTCCATCCCACCCTCCAACCCGGTCCTGACCGGCCCCACGGAGCCGTCCCTGATGCTGCCCATCCATCCCTTGATGGACACACATCTCCGAGATGGGGCTTGAATGCACAATCATTTTCATTTACTTCACTGGCCATTATTCACTCAACACGCCAGTTATCATCACATAGGGCACCTCTTACACACAACCACCCAGGGACAAAACATCAGTAAATATCGAGAGATCTTGTTGCCAGTGTAATTGGAGGCACCAAGTCCCCAAACCCATTTTCTGTTAGAACCTGAGGACACGGTTAGGGAAGGTCACCACCACCACCCCCCCCCTTTTTTTTTTGGTTATTCCTCACCAGAGGCTATTTTCCATTGATTTTTAGGGAGCGTGGAAGAGAGAGGGAAAGACAGACAGAAACATCCATGTGAGAGAAACACATCGATTGGTTGCCTCCTGCACAAGGGCCCAGGCTAGGGGGGAGCCTGCAACCAAGGTCTGTACCCTTGACTGGAATTGAAGCCGGGACCCTTAGATCTGTAGACCAAGGATTCTACCCACTGAGCCAAACCGGTTGGGCAGGAAGGACACCTTTCTAAAAATATATATATTTTATTGATTTTTTTACAGAGAGGAAGAGAGAGGGAGAAAGAGTTAGAAACATCTGTCAGCTGCCTCCTGCACACCCACTACTGGGGATGTGTCCGAAACCAAGGTACACGCCCCTGACTGGAATCGAACCTGGGACCCTTGAGTCCGCAGGCCGATGCTCCATCCACTGAGCCAAACCGGCTGAGGCAGGAAGGTTACCCTTTGGAGTTGAAACTAACAAACCTGACAATAAAGTGAGCGGCTTCAGGTAGTCTGAAAATAATCCCGGGATATCATGCACCCGCGGCGGATGGCATAAAGTTGTCAGCCCGCAGGACAGCCAAACGACCCCACAAAATCTGTCAGGAAAATGGAAATGAAGCCATATTCTAGAGAAAATAGATGTCACCTTGGGCTTCAACAGAAAATAAAGCAAAAAAAAGAACAAAAAAATGTGCTAAAATCTTTAGGGGGCTGGGTAAGGGTTTGGGAAACCAGCCGACACTAAACACTTATTAAATCAACAGGCCATACTTTATTTGGGGCTTGACGGGAAAATGAGGATTTTAATCACAGAAGCAATTTGTGGTTTTAGATGCGGCTTCGAGTTAATAAGCAAAGGCGTTTGCGTCCCAATGCAATGTTTGTTAATATGTTTACCGAAGTGATGAGAATAATTGAAGCCTTCGAAAGCAAGAATGTCTGCATTTGCATATTTCACAATTTAGCCAAAAATAACTAGTTAGGCTTCCGCGGTAATTGCTGGAGATATAAATGAGTGTAATGGTGATGCTATGTTTTAAAAATTGAGTTTTTGACCATGTTTTATGACACCAATTCCTATTTGTCCTGTATTGATAAATTTAAACAGACATCTTAAACAATAAAGAGAGATTACAGCTCCACTGGGATTAAAAACAAGAGTTCGGTTACCATAGTTACGGCCCCGTTCCAACTGGTCAGTGACTGTCTCAGTTAATCCCAGGAGGCAGTAGAGGGTGGAGGTTGGCTATTTCTTCGTTTCCAGGTGCAGCTTTTTCTGGGAGCAGATCCCTCGTTCTCCTCCTACGAAGCCACACCTCCTGGGCCCCAGGTCTGGGCCCCAGAACATCCCCTCAGGTCCAAGGTTGTCAGTGGCCAGCAGGTCACCCCTCCCGTCCCCACTCAGAAACTCCAGGAAAAGAACCCCCAAGAGGAAGCCTTCCATGACTGCCCCCATCCAGGGCCGAGACCGGACCCGGACTTTTCTCCTGGGCTGACAACTCTGCTGTGTTTTTATTGCACATTTCCCTGGCATGAGTGGACCCTTTCAGGACCCCAACAGAGAAGATGCCCTTTTCTCCAGCTGATGCCAGTCGGGAGTCTCAGGCCACCCCCTGCTCACCTCCGGGGAGCCGCCTCTGTCCCCTCATTGAAATCTGCCCTAAAGTGAGTGAAACAGAAGAAGTATCCCAAACGTAAGAGCATCCCGGACTGCTGCCGACCTTGAGCCTGGCTCCTGACCTAACCCGACTCCCTGTTTTCTCCCTGTTCACTCCCTGCCCTTCCCCCTCCCCCCCCCCCCCAGTCTGGCTGCACCACCGTCCTGGACAGCATGGCTCCAGTCTCCGAATGTGGCAAACAGCCCACGCACCCGCGGTCAGCGTTCAGACTTGTTTTCCGTGGCCTCCACCAGGTGTGAACAGAAAAGCAGACTCACCATCATGCGTGGAGAGAGCCCAGAAAGAAAACATGTCTTGGAAAGTTTTGTGACACTGGACCCGGGTCAGGGACAGCCCCCGCTGGCTGCGCTGCTGAGAAGCTCGGGGACCCAGTAAGGGCTTGTGGCCAGGCGCTGGGCAGCTCCCTTTGCCGCTCAAGGTGTCACGTGTGCACCTGGCAGGCGCCTCTGCAGGTCTGTTACCTGCCTGCTCCACATGGCACTGCCCGTTCTACCCAATCCAGCCCAGAGGCCCCCCCGCCCAGGTCTTCAGTGAGCCAACAGGTGAGCATTTGTCACCCAAGAGACGCTGGAGCCCCAGGCCTGTTCCCAGGAGCTATGAAGGCCTCCTCGGGGCACCTCCCTCTGCGGCACTGGCGTTAGGAGGAGACCCCCCAACACAATGAACTTCAACTCGCAGGCAGTGGGGCTCCGGCGGGGAGAGGCACAAGGAAGAATAAAACCTCCACGAAACCCAAGACAGGCGATTCTCTGGAGAGTTTCTGACTTTCAGATTTTCTAGTAGGGCCAATTAAGAAGTTGTTTTGCGTGTGTGTGTGTGTGTGTGTGTGTGTGTGTGTGTGTGTGTTGTTTTTGTCTTTTGCTCAATGAGATAACAACAAAGAAATCTCTCTTGAGACAAGTTTGCCTCTGTCTGCAGGGCAGGCTCTGGGCTTGCAATGGACAGTCTTCATAAGACAAAGTTTGTTCTGAACCTTGTATTTGGGTTCCACTCACTACGGTTACACATACCCCCCCTAATTTTACTCCCTGGTGGCTTTGTATCCACCTACCTGGCTACCTACCTAATGTAGAACATTACCTACCTAAGTATTTACCTACCTACCTACCTACCTACCTACCTACCTAATGCAGAACATTACCTAAGTATTTATCTATCTATTTATCTATCTACCTACCCACATACATACATACCTACTTATGTGTGTATATCTATCTACCTACATACCTACCTATGTGTGTATCTATATATCTATGTATCTACCTACCTACCTACCTATGTACATCTGTGTCTATCTACTACCTATCCATTTACCTACATGTGTATCTATCTATATCTATCTATCTATCTATCTATCTATCTACATATCTACGTATGTATGTGGCTGTGATGTATGTATGTTTTACCTATGCATTTATCTCTCTACCTACTACCTATCTACTTATCTGCTTACATTTATCCTTATACAAACACATTCTCTCTTGCTTCATGGAGAAAATTCCCATATCTTTTATGTGTCCTCAATTACCGCATAGCTATAGTGCTTCTCTGTAGCTTTTCAAGGATAGTCAAAACCTAAGAACAAGCTAGCATGTTTTCTTTGGAACATTTAAAGAATAATGTAGAACATTACCAGGTGAGCTTTAAAGTCAAAAGCCTGGGGGCAGGGGGCTGGGGGAGAACCAGGCTGGAAGTGAAGGTGCCCTCGAGTCCAGTTACAATCACAGCCATGGGGTTTTATACACCCATGACTCCGGCAGCAGAATGCATGCAGGTTGCACATACCAGGCTGCCGCCGCCTGTGGCCGGAAAGCCTAATGTTCACAAAACACGAGGTTCCCTGTGCTGTTTTAAGGTCTTCATTTCTAGCGACTATAAGTCTCGGGTTTAAGTGATAATGTACTGGTTAGAAATCTTAACGTTAGCAAATCTTACAGCTACAATGCAAGTGCTGGCGCTGTCGGCTAGCCCAGGGTTTCAACAATACCTGCTCATTCCGTAACACCTGCACATTCAATGCCTTCACTGTAAGATGTGAAACTGATAACCCAGTGGTCGGCAAACTCATTAGTCCACAGAGCCAGATATCGACAGGACAACGATTGACATTTCTTTTGAGAGACACATTTTTTAAACTTAAATTTCTTCTAACGCCACTTCTTCAAAATAGACTCGCGCAGGCCGTGGTATTTTGTGGAAGAGCCACACTCAAGGGGCCAAAGAGCTGCATGTGACTGGAGAGCCGCAGTTTGCCGACTGCTGTGATAAACCAACCTAAGTCCCACCGCTTCCAGCCTCGGCTATGGACTGTGTTTGCATTTCAACACACGCCATTCTGGGCCTTGTAATGCAATATCAGAAGCACTTTGCAAGAGGAGAATCTTGTCATAGGCACGCACACATGCCACTGACACGGTGAACTGTTTGCACGCCATAAGTGTCTATAGACGCAAGCAGAGACCTTCATTAATTACATTCAAAATACCTGGCAGCTAACTGGTTAAAAACTCGCTCTTTGGTTTTCCAATGAATACCCGGTGTCTAGCGAAATAAGGACAATGACAGGCTATGTCTGGATTCCTCAAGGCAATTCTTCCTGCTGTTTCCAAGCCTAATTAATGTACCCGTTTGGAAATGCCCAAAGGACTCAATCTTGTATCTTGACAATTCTTCAATTGACACATTTGTCATCACATGATTCAGAAGGCAAATTCCGGGGAATGAAATTTGACTGACACCAGGGAAACAGCCCGCCCACGAGCCCGCGCTCGCCGGAGTCTGTGAGCCCACGGTCATGCCTCGCGGCCTCTTCCTCTCGGGGGAGGAACACACGGAGGCGTTGTCAACAGGTTGCAGCGTCCTAGAAAAACGCTGGGAAAATTATTCCGGGATCACGTCTGGCTCAGTGCATTCCTTCCTATGTCCCCTGAGAGAGGAAAAGAGGTCCAGATGTCTGAAGAATGAATCCAGCTAGTGAAATGCTAGACTCTGGTCTCTTTCATCAGACCTGACACCTTTCCTATTTCTATAGGGAGAGGAAGAGGCAGAGAGAAAATGTGACCACCTCTGCCAAGGCTGACCAGGAACCTGGTGTTGTGTTGCTGACAGCACACAGTCGGTGCTCAACACACCAGCTGGTGGCTATCAGTGACCCTGCAAAGCTTCCGGATGCAAAAAATGCCAAGGCTCTAGCCCAGTGGTCGGCAAACTCATCTGTCCACAGAGCCAAATATCAACAGGACAACCACTGACATTTCTTTGGAGAGCCACATTTTTTAAACTTAACCTTCTTCTAACGCCACTTCTTCAACACAGACTCGCCCAGGCTGTGATATTTTGTGGAAGAGCCACACTCAAGGGGCCCAAGAGCTGCAAGTGGCTCTCGAGCTGCAGTTTGCCGACCACTGCCCTACCTGGTTTTGTTCAGTGGGTAGAGCATAGGCCTGAGGACCAAAGGGTCCTGGGTTCGATTCTGGTCAAGGGCATGGACCTTGCTTGCAGGCTCCTCCCCAGGCCGGGGCTCTGGTCCGGGCTCATGCAGGAGGCAACCTACCAATTGATGTGTTCCTCTCACATCAGTATTTCTCTCTGTCTTTCCCTCTCTCTAAAAAAATCAACGGGGAAAAACATCCTCAGGTGAGGATTAAAAAACAAACAAAGAAACTGTAAAGGTTGCCCGGCCGGCATAGCTTAGTGGTTGAACGTCAACCTAGGAACCAGGAGGTCACGGTTCGATTCCCAGTCAGAGCACAGGCCCAGGTTGCGGGCTCGATTCCCAGTGTGGGGCGTGCAGAAGGCAGCCCATCCACAATTCTCTCTTATTGTTGATGTTTCTGTCCCTCTCTCCCTCTCCCCTCCTCTCTGAAATCAATACAAAATATATTAAAAAAATACCAAGGTGGGCCTTCCAACCACATGCTGACCCAGCTGCCATTGACTGTTAGCATCAACTGTGTACATGATTTAACTGAGCGGAAGCTCAGGGAGTGAGTGGCATGAATACTCTAAACCGGTGGTCAGCAAACCGCGGCTCGCGAGCCACGTGCGGCTCTTTGGCCCCTTGAGAGTGGCTCTTCCACAAAATACCACGGCCTGGGCGAGTCTCTTTTGAAGAAGTGGCGTTAGAAGAAGTTTAAGTTTAAAAAATGTGGCTCTCCAAAGAAATGTCAATGGTTGTACTGTTGATATTTGGCTTGGTTGTCTGACGAGTTTGCCGACTGCTGCTAAGTAGTCAGCCTTGTTGATACGGGCCGCAGTCTGCTCGCTCTGCAGGATTCAGGAAAGCTGGGCCAAGCCAACTAATTCTGTCAACAGAGTTTTGGAGATGAATGCCCTCAGCACTGAGAGAACACGTTCCTTCAGAGCCCCCAGGACTGCCTCACGGCCCCTCCCACGGAAGCAGCACGTACTGTTCATACGTGATTCATTTCTGCGTGAAAGCGGGTCCCCTCAGCACCCCTAAGAGTCAACATGCTAATCCCAGGATGCTTAATCCAGTAAATACCTAACCCATCCAAGGATCCACCATCGCCCCAAAATGTTCCCATGGATTTTTATCTGAAGGCGACCGAAGACGGGAGGGTTAGTGTTTTTCTCCATATACTTCTCTGTGGTATTCAAAGTCTCTCCGTGAACAGGTGTTATCATCGGAAAAAGATGGGCTTTTATGTGAAAAAAAAATCTAATGAATTAAATGTGTTTTTCTCTTCAAGGATAAGCAAACTGATCTTAGTGAGAATGCATTTTATTCTGTAATTACTGAACCTTCAACACACCCCAGGAAAATGGTAAAGGAAGATGGTCAGACACTAAAGGTTCTGTTTCTAAAACTAGGAGTTCCAGTTTCGCCCATTACCCTGGAGATTATAACTTCCTTACTTTGTAAAAATGGAATGTAGTTGGGTGACATTGGCCGACATGAACACACAGGTTTCAGGTGTGGGATTCTATGTTACAAGATCTGTATTTTGCACGGTGTGTCCACCACCCAGTCAATCCTCTCCTGTCACCTCATATTAGGGCTCCTCCTCCCCCCACCTCCTTCCCTTTGCAACCACCACTCTGCTGTTTGTGTCCACAGTTTCAGCCTAATAGCCCGCGTGAGTGAGGTCATGTGGTTCTTAGCTTTTCCGACTTATTTCACTTCGCACGATGTTCTCCAGGTCCGCCCATGGTGCTGCAAACGGTCGTACTCCCCCTTTCTTGTGGCTGAGCAGTATCCCCGTGTGAACACGGACCACATCCTTAGACGTGGAATTCCATCCCAGGATGCTGTTGGGTGCCTCGGTCTCAGTGCGCACGATGGGTCAGGAGGAAGCCACCGGGCATGTGGGGACTTCTGCAGGTTTCTCTTTCCGCCAGGAAAAAACCCCGCCCAGCCCACCCCGGATGGGAACTAGGCTCCGTGTGCTGAGCCCGGCGTGCACACCTCCAGTCTGCCGAACCCCAGGTGCAACCACGGCTGCACACGTTTCTTCCCACCCTAAACACACAGCCTCCAAAAACTCAGTCCCCACATTATTTCTGTTTGTTTATCCTCACACAAGGATATTTTTCCCATGGAATTTTTTTTAGAGAGAATGGAGTGGAGAAGAGAGAGAGGGAGAGGGAAAGGGAGGGGGGGCATCGATGTGACAGAGGCACATCAATTGATTGCATCTTGCATGCACCCCAGCTGAGGCCAGGGATAGAGCATGCACCCATGGTCCACATCCTTCACTAGGAATCACACCTTAGACCCTCGGTCCACAGGCCAATGCTCTAAGCACCAAGCCACACCTGCCAGGGGCCACATCCTCCTTCACACGCGTTTCTGACTTCCCGCCCTACCTGTAATGAGGACTTCCCGCCCTACCTGTAATGAGGACTTCCCGCCCTACCTGTAATGAGGACTTCCCGCCCTACCTGTAATGAGGGGAAGGGTTGCCTCTGGCTTCGCAGTTGAACGTGACTCGCTGGTCCGCAGCACCGGCAGGGGCCATGCTGTCGCGGGGCTCGGTGACAAACACGGGGCCATGTAAGAGCAGCTCCCCTGTGGGTGGGAGACAGTGAGGGCAGCGGGATGAGGTGGGGTGGGAAGTGCTGCATCCCAGCCACTCTCCTCTGCCCCGGGCAGCCCCTGCTGACCACAGAGGTGCCAGGGGGTGGTGGACAAGCTACTGCCCACCACGCGATCTCAGAGCCGAAGGTGGAAGCTAGCGCCATGCCGCCTGCCACAGGCTGGCTGGTCCCCACCACACAACACCGGCTCCCTGACAGCGGGGTCTGAGGTCTGGGGGTTGCTTTATAAAGACCTTTACAAAAATCCTTTTTAAATGGGTGGGGAAAAAACACATAGATACCATATACACAATCTTACCTAATAATAAACAAACATATAAATTGACAGTAGCTCTGCCACACCCACAACCAATCAGAGTTAGTATGCAGATTCACCCAGCAAAGATGGAGGGTTAATTTGCATATGGAGGTGAGGGAGGACTTGCCGGCTCCCTGGCGGACGGGAGCAGGGATTTGCCGGCTCCTGGGTGGCTGGGTGTGAAGCCAGGGGAAGGAAGGCCTATTCTTGCATGAATGCTATGCAATGGGCGTCTAGTATATCATATTACTCCACGCCACCCTTACCAAGCCTTGCAGCATTTTTAGCAACATATCCCGAGAACCAAGTTGGCCTTTCAACTTTCTAATAAAGTTTTAATATTTTAGTAAAATGGGTACTGTGTTTTAAGAAATTCATTCAGAAACCTGTACAAGGTTTCTCAAAAAATCCTGAGACCAAGTTGCACGTCATATAAAATGACAAGTCAACCTCTGAAAGCTTCGAGGGACTTATCTTTCTCTTCAGTGACCCCTCCCCTTCCTGAGTTATCTTCCCATTCCCCATTAATTGGGGAGTTTCCATGTTGTTCTCTAAAAACTGAGCCATGGATACTATCAGCACCACAGTCCCCACGTTCATCGTCCTCCTCTTCCAACAGAACTTAAATGGAAGACTTTGTAAATGAAGAATGTCATCCAAGAAGAACAATATTTTGACTTCTACATTGCATTTTCTCCAAAGATGACTTAAATCTGGAGATAATTACTCCTTTTCCCCTATGGGCTAGATCCGTGGTGGGCAAACTCATTAGTCAACAGAGCCAAATATCAACAGTACAACGATTGAAATTTCTTTGGAGAGCCAAATTTTTCAGACTTAAGCTTCTCCTAATGCCACTTCTTCAAAATAGACTCACCCAGGCCATGGTATTTTGTGGAAGAGCCACACTCAAGGGGCCAAAGAGCTGCATGTGGCTCTCAAGCTGCAGTTTGCCGACTACAGGGCTAGATGAATAGTTGTTTTAGGAACAAAACAAAGAAGTCACAGGGAAAAACCTTTAACTTAAAAGTTGGAGGTTTTTGTTTCATTTAAATATTTGAGAGATGTTTGAAGTTTGATATAGGGGCCCAAAAGTCTACTTCTGGCAATGTGTGTTTTACCAGACGACACGTTTGGCCTCCGTACACAGCCATGCCCTCTTCTAGGTGGGAAACCAGGCAATGTTGGGTCAGCTCCCTTCTCACCAGGAAATCGTGTTGATGGAGAAAATTGGTTTTCTCAGGAGATGGGTGCTGAACTTTTCAGGGGTGAAAGGCAATGACTTTCGTAACTTACTTTCAAAGGGTTTAGCTGATGAGTCAATCAACAGAAAAAAATACATCCACATATGTTCACAAATAGAACAAATACAGAGAAACAGCCCGCAGGTCAATCTAAATGATGCCTGTGTGGGTGTCCATTATACTATTCTTTCAACTTTATAGGCGCTGGAGAATTGTCACAAGAAGAAGAAGAATGAAAATTTTGATAAACCCAAGTGTTACACATATATTAATTTTTAAAATCTCCTCTTACTTATCCATTCCTTCTGAAAACAAAACAAAAACGGACAAAAGAAATACATCAAATGATCTGTAAGAGCTGCTTTTGTATGGTAGATGTCTGGGAAATTATTTCTTTTTCTTTCTGTTTTGTTCTGAACTTCAGATTTTCCACGTTAACAAATAAAAAGCCTATGGTTATCTTTTTGCTCCCTGAAATAATTCATCTGCTAAAAGGAAGACAGTTGTTTTCAAGAGGAGATATAAAAATACCGGCTTTCTTTAAAATTTAGATTCGCCCATTATAACGTTCACTCCTTTTGGAAAAAAAAAATATTCATGAACTAACATCCGCAAATTCTGAGGAACTGTTGCATTCGCCTGCTACCAGAGACTCATGACATAAGAAGGCATAAAACACTGGGCCAAAATTAGGGGCTGAAATGAGAATAAGATAGTCAGAAGAGACTGTTTGAATTTTCCTTCTGAAACAAACAAACAAACAAACAAACAAAATCTGTCCTTCCTTGCTACTGGAGGAGTATTACTCCACAGTCTAAAAATTATTGACTACATGACTCAAGCATATTTCTAATGTCAACTTGGAAAATACCGCTTAGTTTTACCTCCGAGGCAGCCAATGAATGACAGCAGGACCACCTGTTTCCATGACAACAGCATCTTTAATTGCCCACAGGGAGGAACTCCGGTCCAGTCTCTGACGAACAGGGTGCTTTATCTTCAGGTAAATCCTTAGTCTGTAAAGCACATGTATGAAGAAGTTAGGCTTGATAAAAACGAGTCGCCTTAAAAAAAATACACGTCGTCTTCTCCTAAAACTCTATGCCACTCCAAATCCTCAAAGGAAATGCATCTTTTTGGATGCCAAATGGAAGATTTATGAAATGTAGAGACATTAAAAAAAAATAAAAAGCCCGCTCTATGTAACTGAGAGGCAGATGGAAGTGGCTTCATAAAATCAGAAGTGTTCCACACCAAAATATTAAATATTAATATGTTAAGTATTAAAACACTGGCGAGATGATAATTAGAGCAATTATAACCCTGGCATTCCAACTTTCCTCATCTTGTCTGAAGAGAACGTGCTGGGAAGACTACGAGGGTCACGTGTGCAGACACACCTCAAAGCACCTATTATCTCGGTCCCCGGGTCCAAGACAAAGCACGGCCATTATAAATGGCAGGGCCGGGGCTCACCTCCAGGGCGGCGCTCTCAGAGACAAGCACAGGGAGCTTGCTGCCCAGCACGGACCCGGAATGCCCGTGGCGGAAGCTACTAAGCCTGGGAGTCTTGCAAGGGATCGAGTTTCTTGTTTATTCTCTTTAATTGTCATCGACTGGAATGGCTGGCAGGCAGGAAATAACTATGTGCACATCCTGTGTCCTGTTCAGCGGCCAGCGAGCACTCGTTCACTCGCAGTGAGAGGCCAAGCTGGACGGCCGCACACCTAACACATGGGGAACCTGTTCCCCTGTTGACAGAGGCCCATGCTGGCGGGAGGATGCACAGCTCGGCCTGAGCAGCAGCGGGGCCTGGGCCGAATTGGCTGTCGCTGAGCCAGGGAGGGGAATCCCAGCTTAAATGTGGGCTCTGACAAGTGAGCCATGTCGTCCATCTGGACCGTGACTCAACCATTAAAAAAGTGAAAATATCACAACGCCCAAGTCATGTTCTTACACCGACAGACTAAGCCCGCCGTTCCTATGGCGATGCGGAGACCTAAGGTATGTGAGAGGCGGCACTGGAGCTGGGATGGTGGAGTGGAAGCCAGATCTGGCAGCACTGACTCCGCCCCTGGGAACCTGTAACCACCAACATGCAGTTAACAACCACTGTCCCAGGAATTGGATCTGTGGCCATTCCTCACCACCCACCACTGCGAAGGCCACAATGCACACTCCTCATGCACCACAGCAAAGGGCACACTCCCCATCCAACATCCACCACTGCATAGGGCACACTCCCCATCCACCATCCACCACTGCAAAGGGCACACTCCCCATCACCATCCACCACTGCAAAGGGCACACTCCCCATCACAATCCACCACTGCATAGGGCACACTCCCCATCACCATCCACCACTGCAAAGGGCACACTCCCCATCACCATCCACCACTGCACAGGGCACACTCCCCATCACCATCCACTACTGCAGAGGGCACACTCCTCATCCACCATCCACCACTGCAAAGGGCACACTCCCCATCACCATCCACCACTGCACAGGGCACACTCCCCATCACCATCCACCACTGCACAGGGCACACTCCCCATCACCATCCACCACTGCAAAGGGCACACTCCCCATCACCATCCACCACTGCAAAGGGCACACTCCCCATCACAATCCACCACTGCAGAGGGCACACTCCCCATCACCATCCACCACTGCAGAGGGCACACTCCCCATCACCATCCACCACTGCAAAGGGCACACTCCCCATCCACCATCCACCACTGCAAAGGGCACACTCCTCATCACCATCCACCACTGCAGAGGGCACACTCCCCATCACCATCCACCACTGCAAAGGGCACACTCCCCATCACCATCCACCACTGCAGAGGGCACACTCCCCATCACCATCCACCACTGCACAGGGCACACTCCCCATCACCATCCACCACTGCATAGGGCACACTCCCCATCACCATCCACCACTGCACAGGGCACACTCCCCATCACCATCCACCACTGCACAGGGCACACTCCCCATCACCATCCACCACTGCAAAGGGCACACTCCCCATCACCATCCACCACTGCACAGGGCACACTCCCCATCACCATCCACCACTGCAGAGGGCACACTCCCCATCCACCATCCACCACTGCAGAGGGCACACTCCCCATCCACCATCCACCACTGCAGAGGGCACACTCCCCATCACCATCCACCACTGCAAAGGGCACAGTCCCCATCACCATCCACCACTGCACAGGGCACACTCCCCATCACCATCCACCACTGCAAAGGGCACACTTCCCATCCACTACTGGGCACACGCACGCACACACACAGGCATGCACACAACTGCAAACGCTGCAAAATGAATTCCCGTGCAGGCCCTTTCCCTGGCAGGTGAGGGCAGAAACAGGAGTGAGAGGGGGAGGAGCCGATACAGGTAAGACAAGCCACCAAACTGGGTGTGACCAGCTTAACCCCGAGCCACCCAAGGCTGTCCCGGCATAATCCTTGTCTTGGGGCCACGGCCAGGACTTCACACACCACCTCCCACCAGTCACCGTGTGGAGGCCCTTCCGGGCATCACCACCCAGCACGTCCAGCCACGCGCTGGGCACGATGTGGCGTCACAGCCCAGCAGTGACCCAGGTGAGGAGGGGCAGGGGCAAGAAGGCAGGGCCGCCTCTGTCACGCGCCGCACCCAAACAGCTTTGGAAGCCAGGGGCAGTGGCGTCTGTCCCCGAGGCCGACGCAGAGGTGACCCAGTGCTCTCAGTACCTGGGGGAGGGGGGGGGCGCCCTCTCCACCCGCTCACTCACCCCTGGTTTTCAGGCCTCCATCCTGGCTGGCACCTCCTCCACGGCCTGGAAGCTCAGACCCACCCGCCTTCCTCTAGTTCTGCTCAGTGAGCGACACGGTCCGTGTCCACAATGATTCCCCATTACCAACCCCAGTGCTGCCCAAAACGCTCTGGATTCAGCCGTTAACTGACGACCCAGTACCACCACACCCTCCGTCTGGCCCCGTCTGCGAGGACGCTGTGCTCCGGAAATCATGAGCTCACACGCACACGCATGCACAACGGACACAGGTGCACCGGCATGCAGGTGAACATGTGCAGGCATGCACCCACACACATGCATGCGTGGGCACTTACACACATGCACAGGCACACACATACAATAGGAAAGCAATATTTATTTAGCCACGACCTGGAAATTCTTTCAGAAGACACCTGTAAGACGTTATTAAAAGGATGGTAACTTAACTCTGTGTGATCTTCCCAACAATGCACCCAGGGTTCCAAATGTGTCCATTGCATTTTAAACGTGTCCATGTTTTCGAAGACGTGCTCAAGTCGTTTTGAAACTTCATGTGATCAATAGATGTGTAGTGAGCAGCTATGAGGTATCAGATTGTAATCCTGCAGGCGGGGGGTAGGGGGTATGGGGGGGTGAGGAGGGCTGTCAGTCACGGACCAGCCCCGCCCCAGGGGAGTCTGTGAATGAGTGGGAGGGGCTTGCGATCCAGTCAGCGCGGAGTCGTGGTGAACTGGCCACCGGGAGGGGCAGTGACAGAGACAGGGAGGCTCGGGAACAGGGGGCAGCCTCCCCGGGAAGGACAGGGGCTCCTCTGAGGGGTGAGTAGATGGCGGGAAGGCGGAGAGCATAACTGACATGTGCTGTGTGTGCTGCGGGGAGAGGGAGGAGCACCCGTTTGGGTGGGGACACAGACCAGGTGTCGGCCTGAACTGCACTCAGGCTGGCCACCCCCCTGCCCTCCTGGGCAGCTCAGACCCCACCCCTGCCCCTGGACCCACCACCTCAGGGCAGATGCCTGGCAAGGAGGGGTTCCAGAATCCTGCTCTTTGATTGGCCTGTGCCCATGACATACGTATCTTATCTAATAATAGACAAACATGTAAATGGACCGTACCTCTGCGACACCCACAGCCAGAGTATGCAAATTAACCCAACAAAGATGGTGGGTTAATTTGCATATGCAGACATGGAGCGGCCAGAAGGGATGGGATGCCTGTTATGGGGGAAAGGGGGGCAGTGGAGGGGGCTACAGGAGTGGTGCTCTGGACAGAAGCGAGGACTTGCCGGCTCCTGGGAGGGCGGGAGTGTAGCCAGGGGAAGGAGGGCCTATTCTTGCACGAATATCGTGCAACGGGACTCTAGTGGGTCAATATTTCAGCAAAGCCCCTGTGACTCAGGTGCCGACGGCTTGTGGCAAGAGCAGGAGGAGGCCCCAGGAGAGGCTGCCGATGACGAAGGTGCGTGTGTAAGAAATGAGGCTGCAGGTGTACATTGGGGTGGGGGGTCCTCAGATGCCGGCTAAGGATGCTGGTCTCAGGGCAAAGCCCAGGAAAAGTCATTGTGTTTGGAACCAGGAATTGACACGATCAGATTCGCAAGGGGCGGGCATTCACATCAGACGCGTTATAATCTGTACCAGGCGTAAAAAGATTTAAACACACACACACACACACACACACACACACACACACACACACACATTTTCCAAACACACCCACTTTATCTTTCCCTTCGGATTCATAGACCCACAGGTTAGAAAATATTAGGCAAACGGTCTGGTATCAGAGAGGAAATAGAAACATTCTCATATTCCCATAGAGGCACACACACAGGCACACACTGTATGAAGTTTGAAGATAAAAAATGACTCGTTCGGGAATATTACATTTAAAAAGCATGTTGCTCCTTTCACCAACGCCAAGCAGGGTGCTGACGTGATAAGCAATGAAGGCCACCAGCGCAGTCAGGGCTGGTGTGTCTCCACGTGGCCAGGAAGTGTCACAGAGAGAGGGGACACGCCCCCTCTCCTGAAGCCACCGAGCCAAAATAATGACGAAGGGAGCCACAAGCGCAACACACACACAAACCAACATGCCAGCGGCGCTTCCCGGGCTCACAGGATCGTCTCCGATCGGAGCAAAAGCCGCTGACAGCCTTCCTTTCGGATGTTTCCTGCGAACAGACCCCTGCCTCTGGGGGCAGGCGCTCACTGTCTGCACCACACGCTTCTCACGGCGGTCTGGAAATAGCTCCCCAAGTGAGTACGGATTGACCATCACCCCATCCGGTCTTCACATCAGTCAGCTGAGGGCCAGGAAAGGCCAGACCTCGGACCCAGAGCCAAAAAGGGCTCGAGAACAGTTCCTGTGCTCTGCTCTCAGAGCCCATCTGCGGCTTTGTCACACGCATTACGAGATGCCGCGAAGACAACGGATCGTGAAATATTGATGCGCGTCTATAATGTTAAGCGTCTGCGGGCAGCGCCGGGCCACTTCCTTTCCCGGGGCGTTCCGCTGAGCCGCTGTGCTGGGCGCGGCCCCGTTTCCCCCAGACGAACAGGCACCTAATGCGACGCTCATTTCAGGCAAACAGGACCGAGACTGTTCAGAAGGACAGCTGAACACAGGTCTCAGAGCCATAGAAAGGCACCTCCGACTTGGATGCAGGAGAGACAAATGCCATTTTGAGTCTACATGACTCCCACATCCATACCACCAGGGCTCACTGTTTTTGCAAGCATCTCTCTCAGATCTCTCTCTCTCTCTCTCTCTCTCTCTCTCTCCCTCTCCCCCCACCCCTCTTCCCCTTCAATAAAAAGCATACCCTGGGTGAGGATTAAAACAAAAAGTAACTTGTACTCAAAAACAAAAATAGTACAGAAACCATGGGAGGCAGAATACATTGTGGTTACACCTGGTGTATGTGTATATGTGTGTACACACAGATGTGGCATAGGTACATACCTGCATACACACTGTTGTAAAACCTTGGGCAAGTTACTTGTTCCTGAAACCCCCCTTGCCCTCAGCCCTCAGTTTCGCATCTGTCCAGTGGGGCGGTGAGGTGCTTTCATGTGAGGAGAGGGCCTGGGATTGTCTGCTGAGCCGGCTCCCTGGAATGAAGACAGGACGGTCCCCATGACTATTATGCAGAAATCCTATCTAATAAAAGAGTAATATGCAAATTGACCATGCATTTGCTACACCCACAAGCCATGCCCACCAGACTTGCCCACTATCCAATCAGGAGCTGTGGCGGGGCCAAGGTGGCCAGGGCCATAGGGGCTGGGGCCCAGGTGGCCAGGTCCCTGGGGGGGGGGGGCGTGGTTGAGATGGCCAGCGCGTGCTGGCCTGAGAGAAGGCCTGGGCCAGGGAGGCGGGGCTGAGGCCTGTGCTAGCCATGCATTAACTGGCTGGATTGAAGGCCTGGGCCGGGGGGTGGGGGAGGGGCAGAGGAGGTGAGGGCCTGGCTGGGATGGAGCCAGTCATCGGCCCCATTGCAGGGTGATGGTTGGGTGCCCAAGGCCTAAAGCCTCAGCCAGCTTGGGCAAGCTGGGGGTGAGGGGTCAGTAGGACATCCCCTGAGAGCTCCCAATATGTGTGAGGGGGCAGGTTGGGCTGAGGGATCACCCACCCCCAGTGCACGAATTTCATGCACCAGGCCCCTAGTTAACTATACCGGGCACCTGACTGGTGGTAAATAAGACTTCAGTGGAGGAGGCACTTAAAAGAAGGTCTCCAATTCATTTCAAAGACACATTAGGTGTGCCATTGTTCTGCTTAGCTGTGTGTTTTCTAAAGTTGCATTTTATCACAATGAAAGGAGTGATTCTGACACCTCTGGGAATGCTAATCACGGCGTTGAGCAGTTATAAGTTTGGAACTCTGCGCCTATAACACATCCACTCTTATCAACACAGAGGTGTGAATCTAAATGGAGGCAAACTGTGAATTTATCCCCACAGTACAGATTTCAGTGGAGGAAACAGACCCTCTCCTCCCCTTCTCTCACCACACCCCCCCCCCCCGCAACACACACACACAGGGGCACAGCTCTGGCTGTTTTCCTGCAAACAGGCAATGCTTCAGAAGAAACCCCTGGCACACAGGGATGGGGGCTCAAGCTGCAGCCTGCAAGGAATAATGGGGAATAGGGCACAGATGCAATACCGCAGGGAGGGGAGGAGGGCAGCCCCCTCAGAGCACTGTGAACCCAGGGCCTCCAGGTGCTTGAGTTTTCAAAAGACCCGGACACACAGAGTTTTATAGGAGACTAGTGGCCTGGTGCACGAAATTCGTGCACATTAAAAGGGTATTCATTAGAGGAAATATTTTAATAGTGCTATTTGCCCTTTCTCTATAATAAAAGTGTGACAAATAAAAGGTAATGAGTACAATGTATATTAAAGTAATAAATAATTTCATTAATAAATAAATAATAACAAAAAATGATATAACAACAATAACAAACTCATGATATAAAAACAACATTGATGCAAATAAGGACTGATAAAGTGATTAAACTTATTCTAATATCTCCCTGTATACCACATTAAAAGTGAAAGTACTTTCAGAGGGCTTGACTAATTTCTCTTGGGATAAAGTATTTACAACTGTAACTTTAACATCACATGCTCTTCGAACTCGAAAGAAAGCAACATAATAACTGACCATGTGTGGAAATGGGTTCAGGTAGGAATATTCCTACTCTGTCTAGAGTTTGTCCTTGTGATTTATTAATAGTCATGATCAGTGCGTCTGCCACCAGAACTACATTTCCCAGCATTCCTGGTGCCCCGCTGCTTGGGGCCAGAGCACGAGACCCTGATGACTCACAACACCACCTTGGCTGTCTGTCTTTGCAATCACATGAGCAAATTGTCTGAGACCCCAACCTTTGCTTTCCCTCCATCCCCCACCCGCAACAGTAACTTCTTCCACAATTACTTTGAAGGAGTAGTGCGTCTGCCACCAGAACTATATTTCCCAGCATTCCTGGTGCTCTACCACTTGGGGCCAGAGCACACGACCCTGACAACTCACATACCCACCTTGCGCCTAATGCTCGTTACCCAAGATGCTCCTGGCATTCATTTGCATGTCCCACGTGACAGGTAAACCCTACACCTCAGTCACAGCCTAACTATCAGAGCAACCTACATGCGAGCCTCGTGAGGGGATATCATGGTATCAAATTCCCCTAACTGTCCCAAGGTCACCACGAAAGGTCGTGACTCAGTCAACAGTAAGTGTAAGGAGAGAGGGATCTTGCTGGCCTTTAAGTACCATGTGGGCAGAACTTACAGCATGGTTCTTGCTTACTCGGCACTGTGGCCACACCCCTGCCTTCTGGCCACGCCCCTGTCTGCTGGCCACGCCTGTTGGCCATGCCCCCTGTTCCTGATTGGCTGGTAGTGTAGCAGAGGTACGGTCAATTTGCATGTTACTCTTTTATTAGATAGGATGTCCTGGTCTCCCAGCATTAGCAAGCAACCCATTTAAGCCACAACTTCAGAACACATGTGCGGACCAAACCAACTATGCCCGCAGTCTGGATGCCATCCGCCTGGAAGCGCCTGACCCAAAGCATTTTCCCGCTTGAAAAAGCTTGAATGGTGTACCTGACTCCCCTGAATGGTGTACCTGGCCCCGGATGAACATACAACAGAGTGTATCAGCAACACTGCAACATGGTGTCTAATCAGGGATACAAGGTAACCCCCTCCTGTGGGAAGTGTGACGCGAAAGGAGGAAGGAAACCTGTGATGCAGAACAAACTGCATTCTACTCCACGGGGTGATTCTCATCCATCCCTGGGAGCTCACACCTAAGAGCCACACTTTGCAGCCCAGGTTCAACGGGTCCCAAAGACTCTGCCCAGATGAGGATTCACAGGAGCTCAAGAGCCGCCCTGAGGGCCACAGGAGTAGCGTTTTCGAAGCCTGGCCAGAGGAAAGGCGAGGAAAGCATTTGCAAGTACCAGCCGGAAACGTTTAGACTTCAAGGTAGACTGTGAAGGGCAAAGAAGTGTCCTCACATGGCAGTTCACACACATGGCAGGACTGCCTGGTCTCCCCACAGGCGGGCAGACTCAGGAGACAGACGGCATTTACCCAAAAGCCACCTGCAGATCTGATCCGGTGGGGTGGAGGGTGGGGTGGGGAGAGGCAGGCCCAGCTCTGAACAGCAGCGCTGCTTCTCAGGCCCTGGACTCTGCCCAGCGAGTAGCAATGATGGACATACTCTGGAACAGACTCTGAGATGCTGGTGTGTCCAAAGCACAGATCCTGCTTCCCTACATCCCTGGACCCACCAGATAAAGTACCGTTATGTACACATGCTAAGACACACACACACACAGTGTCCTTGGGTAGAACCCAAACACGATGTGGCCACCAGTCTCCATTTCAGAAAACAAAGACAGCCTGGCCGGTGTGGCTCAGTGGTTGAGCACCGACCCATGAACCAGGAGGTCAGAGTTCAATTCCCGGTCAAGGCACACGCCCAGGTTGTGGGTTCGATCCCCAGTAGGGGGCAGCTGATCAATGATTCTCTCTCATCGCTGAGGTTTCTCTCTCTCTCCCTCTCCCTTCCTCTCTGACATCAATACAAATATATTTTTTTTAAAGAAAAGAAACACAAAGAAAATGGATAATCTCCACAAACACACATCCGGTTTTCCAAATGCACTCGGCATATATGAGGACATTCTAGAACCGGCAGACGGTATATGTTTGGGAGAAGTGCCAGGCGGGGTAGCTGGGAGGGGCCGGGCCGCCCAGAGCAAAGGGAGGCAGCCTCTGGGGTCCAGACAGCGTTGCTCACTTGCCTTTTTGTTTTTCATGTTGGCAACTCTCTCTCTTCTTTATTTTTTTAATCCTCACCCTGGGATATTTTTTCCCCATTGGTTTGTAGAGAGTGTGGGAGGGAGAGGGAGACAGAGAGAAACACCGATGTGAGAGAGACACATCGACTGGCTGCCTCCCTCAGGGGCCCCATCCGAAGCCAGGGATGGAGCCTGCAGCCCAGGTCCGTGCCTGTGACTGGGGACCAAAGCCAGACTGGTCTGTGTGCAGGCTGATGCGCTAACCACTGAGAGCACTGGCTAGGGCAGCATCTGTTGTTTGTTTGGAAACACAGGGCTGGTCTAACCCAACTGGGCCAGCTGAGGCCTGCAGGTGGGGCTCTGCAGTCTCTAAACCTACAGGGATGGGAGAGTAACAAAGCCAGGAGCCTCTTCGGAGAGGTGTTCAATAGGGCTGCGCCTGCTGTGCTCACCTCCCGCCCGGCCATTCGGGCAAGCTCCCCGCCAGCTGCCCATCGGCCATCCCACGCGGAAGCCCCACACATATGTGCTGAATTCATGAACATCTGGTTTAGGGCTGGACTTGCCACAGTTGGCCCCGCATCAGACCATCTGGGGCGCTAAACAAAACGCCGATCCCGTCTCTCTGCCTCCCATTTCCAGGCGTCAGGCCCAGAAACTGCCACCGGATTAAACCTTCCCGAAGGAGCTCTGTTGCGGGCCTGGCACTCTCAGGAACCAGCTCTGCTTCCAAATATCGCCCACTGCCAGCCAGGGCCTGCAGTCCACGCCTCCCCAGCTGTGGGCTGTGTCCTCCTCCCCAGCTGTGGGGCTGTGTCCTCCTCCCCAGCTGTGGGGCTGTGTCCTCGTCTCTGTGGGGTGCACTGGCAAGTTCTGAGGTTCCTCCTGGCCAGGAGATGGAGGTGGATGGAGTTCAAGTTGCCTGTCCCCGAAGGAGTCGCTGCCCAAAGCAGGAGGTGCTCCGAACCCACTGAGAAGACTCCACTGGGGGTCTTGCACAGGGAAGGAGACCTCCTGGGCACTGAGGAGAGGTTTCCGGCCCCGGGCCTGCGCACTGGGAGCCACGGGCAGATGGAGGAGCCGTGACCTAGAGTTTCCAGGGAGAGCCCAGGACACAGCAGATGGGACGGTCCCTGCAGGGAGCCACCTGTGGACAAACACGCCTGGGAAGGCGATGACCTAGACCCATCAAACCGTGACCTCTCGGTTCATAGGTCAACGCTCAACCACTGAGCCACGTGCTGAAGAATTAGCCGCTGTCTGTGGAACTCTGCGGTGGGTGCAAACCCCCAGCTTCCAGCTTTGGCCACAGAGCCACTGACTTCCCAGGTGAAGGCCAGTGTCGGAGGCTCAGCCCACGAAGGAAACCAAGGACGCCGGCCGTGGCTCCATCTCCCGCACTCCTCTGCCTCCACCTGGTGCTATTCTCCCCTGAAAGGGGGAGGGGGGGGGCGGCATGCAGGAAGCAGCACTTCAGGGCTCCTTCCTGGTAAATCACCACCTGAGCTCACCGCCTTATGCTAGGACCATACTCCCTGAACAGCTCAGCTGAGAACAGAACATGGCTGACTTTGAAAAACTCTAAGATTTAAAGGACTTTCTAGCCCAGCCAGCACTGCCCAGTGGTTGAGCGTCGACCTATGAAGCAGGAGGTCATGGTCCATTCCTGGTCAGCGCGCATGCCCGGG
The DNA here is from genome assembly GCA_027563665.1 of Antrozous pallidus. Taxonomy (NCBI): domain Eukaryota; kingdom Metazoa; phylum Chordata; class Mammalia; order Chiroptera; family Vespertilionidae; genus Antrozous; species Antrozous pallidus. The sequence goes on from CM050524.1 coordinate 58,238,560, forward strand.
TGTCAGGCTCGATCCCCAGTAGGGGGTGTGCAGGAGGCAGCCAATCAATGTTTCTCTCTCACCATTGATGTTTCTATCTCTCTCTCCCTCTACCTTCCCCTCTCTAAAATTAATAAACACATTTAAAAAAGGGGGGGGGTGCTTTCTATCCATTCTCAGATCATATAGTCAATCTCTTCAATGAACAAATGTCAGGATGCTTTGCTCTTCGTGTAATATTTACAATATGGTATTTACAAGCATTAAACGGTATTTAATAAATTTTGATAACTTCATTTTATCCAGGAACTGCTATTTACTTATGAGGACACAAACTTCCTAAAGCATAGAGTACCCACACAGGCCATCTTCTCCTCTAAAACTGAGCTAAGTCTCCTGGAAAGACACGGCTTCAGCCAGCTCCTTCAGTGCCCCTCGGGGTACCAGTTATAGTCTACTTCCACCCCCCTCCCCAATTACCTAAATAAGAACATCAGAGTGAGATTCAGGAACCTGCACTTTAGGCCTATGTGTAGGTGGTTCTCGGGTACCACAAGGCTGAGAAGTGATGGGAAAGTCTTTAAAAACAATTTTGGGGTGAAGAGCGGGGTCCTAAAACCCTCACATCATTCGGAACCACCATGTGCAACACGACGAAAGCTCCAGGAGACAGTTGTTGTCCAACGTATAATGACAGGTGTCCATCGTTACGGTCTCACGTGGAAGTTTCTCTGCCCTAGCATTCCCCAGTTCCTTCCTCCCCTGCCCCCAGAGCCCCTGAAAATGGCAGCTTTATTTATTTTCATAGTTGTTTGTATGGGGGGGGGAGAGAGAGAGACACATCAATGATGAGAGAGAATCATGGATCGGCTGCCTCCTGCACACCCCCTACTGGGGATTGTGCCCTGACACAGAATGGAACTGTGACCTTCTAGTTCATAGGTCAACCACTGAGCCATACTGACTGGGCTTTGCATTAATTTTTAGAGGGAGTGAAAGGGAGGGAGGAAGAGAAACCTCGATGCGAGAGAGACACATTGATTGGTTGCCTCCTGCCCATGCCCTGACTTGGGCCTGGGATCAAACTTGCAACCCAGGTATGTGCCCTTGACTGGGAATCATAACCTTGACCAGTCCCTTCCCAAGGGCTCCTGGGATTCCAGCGCCAGGACTCTCAGAGCCGGGTCCGACTGGGTGACCTTCTCTTCGGTTGGAACATTGTGTGAGTTCCTGAGCCCAGAGCACCTACTGCAGCCCACCCACACCCCCTGGGGGATGTCACCACCTGGCCCTGGGGCTGCAAGCATCGCTCCCCCAACACCACACCCCTCTGCCTCCACCGGGTGCTATTCCCCTTCCTCTCAGGCCACACCCCTTCCGGCTCACCTGCCTCGAGCCCCCTGTCCCAGTTTTCTCTGGGAGACAGCCCAGGAACCCAGTGGAAAACCAGGACATGTATCTTCAGAAATGCTCCAGCTACACATACCTGTTCCCACACCCTCCATCCTCCCATCTGCACTAAACTTCCCATGTTCTCATCAATAAACCAACACAAGTCCGACAGCTAATCTGCATAGCATCTTCCTTGCCATTTGAAAAAGTTAAAAAGTCAACAGCACACATAATGTGGACTTAAAATGGACCCAGAGAAACTCATTCCCAAAGCCAGACCAGACTACGCACCCTTTTCTGAGTGTGGGGAAAAATAATTCTTCACCTAGCCACAAGCAAGGAGGAAACAATTTCATAAGTCGATAAAAATTGAAATTGCATTAATCATTTATATGTAAACCAGAAAAAACAGTCCTTTTTATGGCAAAGATAAAAATCAGTCATCATACATTAGTCTATTAAAAATGCCCTTAAATTGTATCTATTCTTTAGAAAAACTCCTGTTTCTCACATGATAATTAAAATTTTCCTTTTTATTGAATTTATTGGGGTGACATTGGTTAATAAAATCATACAGGTTTCAGGGGCACAATCCTACATCACCTATATATTGCATGATGTGTTCACCACCTCAACTCACATCTCCTCTCATCACTATTTATCCCCCTTTACCCTCTTCCACCTCCTCTCAGCACCCTTTCCTCCCGATCATCACCATACTGCTGTGTCTATGAGTTTCGGTGTGTTTGATTTTTTCTAATCTCTTCACCCTTTTCACTCAGTCCCCCAACTCCCTCCCCTCTGACAGCTGTCTGTCTGTTCTCTATATCTACGAGTCTGTTTCTTTTTATCATTGTTAGTTTATTTTGTTCATTAGGTTTCACATATGAGTGAGATCGTGTGGTACTTGTCTTTCTCTGACTGGCTTATTTCACTTAGCACAATGCTCTCCAGGTCCCCCCATGCTGTCTCAAAGGGTAAAAGAGGTCACTCTTTTTCACAGCTGCAGGGTATTCCATGGCGCCCATGTCCCCCAGCTGTTTTATCCACCCATCTGCTGACGGGCACTTGGGCTGCTTCCAGATCTTAGCTATTGTGAATAACACTGCAATGGACCCAGGGGTGCATACATTCTTTGGAATTAGTGTTTGGGGATTCTTAGGATCTATTCCCAGAAGTGGAACTGCTGGCCATTCAGTAGGGTGGTGGAGACCTGGGAGGGGAGGGTGCTGCGTGGAGGTGTGGGGAGGGTGATTGAAGAAAAACACACAAAGGGGACATCTGTAATACTTTTGATACAGGTACGTTTTTAAAAGGCAGTGTCATTTTTAATTTTTGGAGGGAATTCCGTACTGTTTTCCACGGTGGCTGCACCAATCTGCTCCCCTCGCCAGCACTTGCTGTTTGTCGATGGACTGACCATGGCCATTCCAAGTGTGAGGCGATCTCTCATTGTGCTTGTGGTTTGGGGGTTGTTTTTTGCTTTTGTTTTTGTTTTTGGTGAATCCTCACCTGGGCATATTTTTGCCATTGACTTTTTAGAGAGAGTGGGAGGGAGGTGGAGGGACAGAGAGAAACATCGATGTGAGAGAGACGCATGAACAGGTTGCCTCCCGCACGCATCCCGACCAGGGCTGGGGACTGAGCCTGCCACGAGGGCCGGGCTCTGGACAGAATCAAACCCCAGAACCTCAGTCCTCGGGCAAACCTCGGAGCCGAACCTGCAAGCGCTCTCTGTGACTTCAATCTGCCTCTCTCTGATGATGAGTGACATCGAGCATCTTTTCAGCAGGCTCTTGGCCATCTGTGTGTCCTCTTTGAAGAACTGTCTATTCAGATCCTTCGCCCATTTTTTAATAGGATTGGTTTTATTTGAGTTGTAATTTGTAGCAAGGGAAAGAAAAAAAGGGGAAAAAACACACACACCCTGCTGCTTAACGCTTTTATCTACTTAGAAAAGAAAGGGTATCACTACACACTCCTTGTCTTAAAGGACACATTTTTAAAAAGCACATTCAAATAAACCCTTAAATCCTACTTCCCTGCTGGAAACATGAAGTGTGTATTTCCTGGCCTCAAACTCGACTTTTTAAGATTATTTTCTTTCCCAGCTTACTCCACAATTCCTGTAGAGTCTGGTGAGCACCCTTGACCTTCTGAGGAGAGGCTGTGAGCAGCGGCTTCTCGCTGTGCTGAGTGACCCCAATAACCCTCCAGCCTCCTGTGTCCCCTCCCCGGGGAGGACCCAGGTGCTACACCTGGAACTACCTGGGAACATGGCCATCCCAAGCCGGGGTGTCTCGGGTGAGTGGATAAACAGTATCCAGGGGGTATCAAATGAAGACACTTCCCTGAGACAGAGTTAATCCCAGGGACGTCAGCAGTTAGAAGCTGAATTCTCCCTGTCCTGCCTTCCCATGTGAGGGCACCGGAGTGTGTCCGGCTGCCCGTCATGCCTCATCCTGTCACAGGTGCCCAGAGCGAGGGGGAAGACTGACGGAACACGCAGGCCGCTCAGACCCGGGACAGAAGCCCGCTCCCAGGAACCAGCGTGCACCTCCTTCTCAGTGCCGCACAGACCTGGGGTTACTCCATTACCCACCCTCCCTCCTGCCCAGCCTCCTTCCTCGCAGCGCAGGAGAAGGGCTAGCTCACAAGGTCGCCATTACAATATTGGCCAAAGCCAAGGACTCGGTCACAACGTAACATGAATTTTAGCCAAAAGTTTTATCCGGCACAAGAGGCGGATGTGGCGGATAGAAACCCATGGTTAGATATGTAATATGAAACCCGTTCCTGACACACGGGCCATTTGCAAAATCTGGATGTGTACTGGCCCGGGCAGGGGTGCCGGGCAGGTTTTTTGAATGAGCAAGTGAGTGTCTAACTTCTGGATGTGTCATTTTATATGTAAAGAAAAGACACTTAGTTTTAAATGTTCCACGATTTCATTACAATACATTTCCGATACATCCTTAACCAATCTGCAAAGCATTTATGCCCTCGTAAGGTGAAGGTAATGATATTTATTAATTCCCTGTTAAAGAAAGCTGAAATGACTGCTTATGAAAATCCACATTTCAATTGAGCAAGCCATCCACAGGGGCAGATGTTAAACAACCACTTAACCAAACCCTGGTGATAAATTGTAAGAGAAACAAGTTAAAAATGCAGGAACGAGGACATCAATAAGATAAAATCCAGCCCTGGGCGGTGTGGCGCAGGGGGTGCGTGTTGACCCATGCCCTGAAAGGTGACCGGCTCGCCGGGCTTTCTGGCTCCATCCCCAGGAGGGGGGCGTGCAGGAGGCAGCCAATCAACGCTTCACTCTCAGCACTGGTGTTTCTAGCTCATTGATGTTTCTCTCTCCCTCTTTCTTCCTCTCGCTAAAGAATCAATAAAAAACATAAATAAATAAGTGAATCCCAGCACTTCATTAGCAGATGTGAAGCCCCAGGACCCCATTGCTGGGAATGAATGCAAAAAGGTGCAGATAACAAGAGCCTCTCACAGGGCACGACACCCCCTGTGAGTCAAGGTCAAGGTCGGTGCCTGTGCATCCTGCAGGGTCCTCTAAGCTCCCTTCCCAGCTCCACAGGGTAGACAGCTCCGCTCCACAAGCCCCTTCTGCAGATCTGTCCACAGCAGGCAGGAACCTGGGAGAATCCCATCCCGAAGTCGGGAGGTGCCAAGGTGGGTGGTCGGTTTATATGGCATTTCCCCTGTGCCTGGAAAGGACCCAGGGAAGGGGCCCAAATCACTGGGTTTTCATCCCTACCTGCAAAATGATGATGATGATGATGATAATAATAATAATAATAATAAATTTACAGCCTCTTTCCTTATAATGAACAGGACCTGCACTGGTGTTGCCCTTCTCATTCCTGATGTCGGAGCCTCTCTTCTATGTCTTTTTCTCCTGTGTAGCATTACTAATGGTTCTAAAAAAACAATATTTCACTTTGTTTATTTCCCCTGCTGCTTGTCCTTTAATTTGTTCCATTTATTTAGGCTCTTATTTTATATGTGTGTTTTCTTTCTTACATTTATTTTGAGCTTCATTTACTTCTCTGTTCTTGCTTCTTAAAGTGGGATCTCAGATGGTTCATATTTTTAAGCCTTTATTGTTGTACTACGGGCCTGATGCATGAAGATTTGTGCAAAACGGGCCTTCCTTCCCCTGGCTGCTGCACTGCCCTTGCTCTGGGCCTGGAGCCACCTCTTTGCCTTCACTGTGGCCTGGAGCCGGCTTTCCCATGCTGCCTAGAGGACCGGATGGTGTGGAATGCCTGCATCATTGCCATGACTGCTTGGCACCTGCGTATGCAAATTAACCGGCTACCTTTGTTGAGTTAATTTGCATACTCATTCCTGATTGGCTGGTGGGTGTCGCGAAGGTACAATCAATTTGCATCTTTCTCTTTCATTATTAGTGTAGATTACAGATGTCCACTTGTTACAGATGTCCTTGTACTGGCCTTGGTGGACAATGCAATAATGCAAGCAAAGAAAATAAAAGCATTTGGGTGGGAAAAAATTGAAAGCTCATTATTTTTACAGACAGTATATAAGAAAAGCCCAGCCCTGGCTAGTATGGCTTAATTGTTGAGCAACATCCCCCTTGCACCAAAGGGGTGCCAGTTCCATTGCCAGTCAGGGCACACATGCAGGTTGCGAGTTTGGCCCCAGTCAGGGTGCTAGTGGGAGGCAACCAATCGATGTTTCTCTTTCACATCAATGCTTCTCTTTCTCTCTCTTCCTCCCGCTCCTTTTCTCTCTCTCTCCCTAAAAGTCAATAAAAATCATATTAAAAAAAAATAAAAGCCCATAAAACCTGTAAAAGCAAAAAACCCCACTTGGATTATCATGTGAACTAGCAATGTTGCAGAACACAAGGTCAATATACTAACAGCGACTGTATTTCTAAATGTAACCATGAAGAACTGTCACTAAGAAGTGGACATTTCAAAGTCATCCTTACAATGGCACGCAGAAGCACCGACGACCCAGGGAGTCCAATGGGGATGTGCCACACCCAGCAGGAGAACCCCGAAGGTGGCGGGGAGACATCCAAGGGGCGGAGGGAAGGAGAACGCAGCGATGGAAGACTCAGCGGGGTCCGTCCTCCCCAATGACCTCCCAGAGTCAGGCCCCTTGGATGAGCCCAGAGGACTCTCAAATTCACATGGAGCCACACAGGAGCCAGACCAGACAACACACCCTGGAGAGAGAGAACGTCAACAGCATCACACCGACTGAGAATTCAGTGCTGGAGGTGCAGATAGGTCTGTGGAGGGAGGTGAGCTCAGAAACAGGCCCCAGATTATAGGTGGATCGTTTTAGGTTTTTAAACCAAGGCACCAAGGCCACTCATGGGGGCTGGGGGAGCATCTTTAATATGTGCCGCCAGTCTCATGTTCTCCATCCACACCATGTATCTGACATAGATCACAGATCTAACATGAGACAGCAGGCCAGGAAGCTTCCGGAAGAAAGCTGCATGAACATGCCCAGGACACGTGTGAACATGCCCAGGACACGCTAAGTATCTGCAATTCCTAAAAAAAATGCTAACCTGGATGGTGTTCAAAACTAAAAATGTCATAAATAGTATCGGTAAGAAAATTGATATCATTACGAAAATTAATCATTGAGAAAATTAATTAATAGTCTAAGGGCAAAATTAGCAGTACAGGTGTATGCGAAGTATATAAGTAAATGCTGGAAAGATAAAAAGCCCAATAAAAATGGGCAATAGCCTTGAACAAACACTTCCAGACGAAGACATAAACGTGATGAATTAGTATATGAAAAGATGCTTAGAGGCATTAGTCATGCAAATTAAAGCCACAGTAGGGAACAGCTTCTCATTTACTGGAAATGGCTGCACAGGAGAGGGACAGAGTGGGCAGGGAAGGGGGCACAGGAGCCTCAAGGTCTGCCACAGGGAACAGAGGGCCATGGGACCCCAGACACGGACGTCCCACTCTGGGCCAGTTTCCCCAGGGACATGGTCCACAGACTGAAGGGAGCTCACATGTTCATGACCTGCATTTACAAGAATATTCCTTCTCCTGGGCTGTTTTTCTTTTCCTTTTTAATCGAGTTCAGAGAGGATGGGAGAGGGGGAGAGAGAGAGAAACATCAATGATAAGAATCACTGATAAGCTGCCTCTGCACACCCTGCCCTGGGGATCAAGCCTGATACCTGGACATATGGCCTGATCTGGAATCGAACCCGGGCCTTCCGGTTCATAGGTTGATGCTCAACCACTGAGCCACACCAGCCAGGCATGTTCTCCTGGGATTTTCAGTGATGGAGGTGACCGAGTGACCACCCAGGGAGAGTCTAATGCCACTGGAAGACGCATTCCTGACTTCCCCCAGGCGAGGGGGCATGCCACCGACCCAGGGCCACGTGGGAAAGCAGGGGCCGTGGAAAGAAGCAGAGGGCATAGGCACAGGGTGGGCAGGGCAGGGCCCTCGGTTTGAAAGGCTAGTTTGAAGGATCATGGGGGTTCTGGGCAGAAGGGTGGCGGCCAGCTGTCTGGGACACTGGTCACACCAGTGGTCGGCAAACTCATTCGTCCACAGAGCCAAATATCAACAGTACAAAGACTGAAATTTCTTTTGAGAGCCACATTTTTTAGACTTAAACTTCTTCTGACGCCCCTTCTTCAACATAGACTCTCCCAGGCCGCAGTATTTTGTGGAAGAGCCATACACAAGGGGCCAAGGAGCCGCATGTGGCTCACGAGCCGCAGTTTGCCGACCACGGGGTCAGACTATAGGGTCTGATCCCAGGGAGACAGAGAAAACTCTGGCCACTCTTTGGCCCGGTAGTCGATAGATGCCAGACCGACAAACAGAGAACCTAAGAAATGACAGAACACCGAGAGCCCCAGAGGGGAAGCGTAGATGGCCCGTGCTTTCTTATTTGGAAATCAGGTTTCGGAGAGGGAAAACAGTTCCGAAACACAAGTGCTTTATAGGAACAAACTGGCTTAAATGTGTATGGGACCCAACAACTCTTGAGAGAATATTGGCCTTGTGTAAGACACACCCACACTACATGCTAACTTGATCGTTAAATAGGAAGTATGTTAAAAAAAAAAAAAGTCCATTTTAGCCCGGCCAGCATGGCTCAGTGGTTAAGCATGGACTTATAAACCAGGAGGTTATGGTTTGCTTCTGGTCCAGGGCACGTGCCCCGGTAGTGGGCTCCATCCCCAGGAGGGGGCGTGCAAGAGGCAGTTGATCGGTGATTCTCTCTCCTCACTGATGTTTCTATCTCTTTCTCCCTCTCTCTTCCTCTCTGAAGTCAATAAAAACATATTTAAAAAAATAGTAATGATAATAATAAGTCCATTTTAAGGCGCACTATCAGATCAAAACTCTTACTTCACTTAGGAAAGCCTTCATTACTATCATCTTGAAATACTAAATGGCTGTCTTAAACTCTTAACGATTTTACCATTTCAAATAAACACAGCCAAACGGGTAATTTTAATGTCGGATAAATACAGATCAAAAGGGATCTATCTATTCATGGCCATGGAAGGGTTTTCTCAGCTGTCGAAATGAGCTGCCTGAGAACAGGTGTTTTACTCCAGCTGTCCACCGAGCCCCGTGGGAAGCTCTTCTCTTGTAACTTCCTTGTTAAGATTACAATGTATCAAGCAGCAGCCAGACCCGCTGGGATAATGGTGAAATTACTGTCTGGGCATTCAGCCTTCATTTCCTCCAAGATTTCTGAAGTCGCGACGCGCTGCTCGATGCCTCCAAGGGACAGAGAAAAGCAAAATAGCCTCCCCCGCCTGGCACAGAACAGACAGCGGGCAGGGGGGCACAGACCCTGGGCAGCCACTCCTCCGGTCAGAGTCCGGCCTGAGGATGCCCCCTGCCAGACACCAGCTGCTCTGTGACGACAGAGCAGGTTTCCAGCCGGTCACGTGATGGAATTTCACCCAGAAAACCCATGAGCTCTGGCCGGCTGGGCCTAGTGGATAAATCCCAGTGGCCCATGGACTGAAGGGACCCAGGTTCGACTCCCCGATTCCCATCAAGGGCACGTACCTGGGTTGCAGGCATGATCCCCGGCCCTGGTCTGGGCAGGGCGGGACGTGTGTGGAAGGCAACCAATCAGTGTGTCTCTCTCACATTGATGTAGCTCTCTCACGTGGATGTTTCTCTCTGTCTTTCCCCCTCTTCCCTACTCTAAGAATCAATGGAAACGTATTCTTGGGTGAGGATTAACAACAACAACAACCAAGACATGAAAGTCATTAATAAAATGGGAGTCTGAGGGAGAAAGCTAAAATCTATGGCCACCATCACTTCCTCACCTGGAGTGACCAGGACATGCCCACTGGGTCCGGGACACTCATACCAGCTCTGTCCTCTACCTGCCTGGTGATGGCCACACTGTGCTGTGCGAGGCAGAAAGTACTGAGAAAAGACATCACTGTGCGCTGGGCAGTAATGACAGTGGCAGCCGCAGAGTGCCGGGCAGGGTCACATCCGGGGCATGGTATGGCCCAAGGAAGGGGCTGGAGGACTTTGCTCTCAGAGCCTGGTTTCCTGCTGTGTTAGTAACAGTCCCTGCCTGCTCACGGAGCTTAAAGGATACTCACCGCAGCCTTCTGCAAAGGGGACCTCATCATACCCTGTTTCCCTGAAAGTAAGCCATCCCCCCAAAATAAGACCTAATCGCTGTAATATAAGGCATCCCCACCAAAATAAGATCTAGCACATCTTTGGGAGCAAAAAATTAATATAAGACACTGTCTTCTTTTCGGGGAAACGGGGTAGGTGAGTGCAGGACCAGGGAAGGAATGAAGCAATACCTGGAGCAGGGCAGAATCTGACACGTGCCCATCAGCATGTGTGACGCGTGACGGGGACGCATGAGGAGAGGGGCGTGGGGACCCAGGATGGCGGCTTCCCGGGCGGGAGGAAGGACGGTCTTGAGTCAGACGCTGGGAGCCTGAGAGTAGCAGCCAGGTTTGGGGAGAAAGACGGATTCATCACATTCAGGCACCTCGTGGCCCAAATCGACAGCAAGACATGCAGGCAGAAAGGGCTGCTGTCCGCCTGAGGCTCAGCGAGGAGGAAGGATGGAAAGGCTGCGGACTTGCGAGCTGCACAGGAGTGACAGCACAGAGAGGATGGGGCATGAGGGGAGACAGGGCCAGGGAAAGACGTCGGCAGAAGCTCAGACCTCGGCCTCGGAGCCCAGGAGGGCAGAGACCACACAGAGAAAGGGCCCAGATACTCCAGGAATGAGAGCTGGGAGGGGCAGTGACTGCGAGGGCCACGCAGGGGGCTTGAGCTTGGAAGGAAGGACAGACAGAGCCCCACCGTGTGCCTGCCTGAGACTCAGGAAGCCACGTCCATGGGGGGGGATCAGACAGTGGACAGAAACCATCTAAACAGAGAGAGGAAAAGAAATCGGGGGGCGGGGGGGGGACCTTCTAGAAACTCTGAGGGAAACAGAGAAACCTCAGGGTGCGTCCCCATTTCCATGGCATTTGGATGCAGGAGATGATTTCACATGGGAATCAGAACCATTGAGAAAATGTATCAAGCCCAAAGTATCACTTGGCAAAAAGGAAAAAGAAACAAATTATGTAGATAAACCAATGTATCAAGCCCAAAGTATCGCTTGGCAAAAAGGAAAAAGAAACAATGAATGTAGAGAAACCAATGTATCAAGCCCAAAGTATCACTTGGCAAAAAGGAAAAAGAAACAAATTATGCAGATAAACCGTATCCAGCCATCCGCACTGTAAGGAATTCGATACCCACCCTGTCCACGCCCTCAGTGTGTGGGATGTGGCTGTCCCATGTGGCCTGGCCCAGTGGCTTGGCCATGTGGCTGGTGTTCTGGGTCACTTTTCCTCAAGGAAAACAAGGGTAAAGCTTCCTACAAGCAATCCCCTTCACAGCCAACGATTCGTAGTCATGTGAGACCGTAGTCACAGCGAGCGTTCTCATTACGCTTATTGTTTAGAGCTCGGCAAAACTCTGGGTTGAGGTGTCTGGGTGATCAGCAATTCTCTGTAGGAAATTTCTTTTTTTTGTTGTTGTTTGGTTAAACTTTACACAATAAAAATATGAGCCGTTTACTCAGTCAACAACTGTGAGCTCCAATTATTTCATAAAACACACAGACACTTAGTGGCGAAGATGTTTTAGGCATAAATGGAGCTTCAAAATACACGTAGCTTCCTGAAACATAAACGAATGGGCACACTGACCCAATACCCTCACCCAGAGTATTAGAGGTTGATCTCCTGTTTCTGCTCTTTTTTAAGACAACGTCGCAGAAATTCCGACTACAGATTCACTGAGTTTTAGAGTGTGGCACACTTCACTTTACAACGATTTACCATTTACAAGGCATCTCAAATGCCATGGCCAGTTTTATGTGGTCGGACACATCAAACATGAGCCTCGGATCCAACTGCAGTGTCTCCAGAATTTCCCCGCGAGTCACTGGCCACAAGAACAGAAGCCCCGTGTTCTCTGGTTTTCCCTGGTTTCCCAGCAATCCCTGCAGCAAAGGCAACTGGCTATGGAACATCCCAGAACAACGGAGGACACGGAGGGTGCAAGGGAAGCGTTATAGGTGATTTCCAACTTGCAACAATGTAACAGCGGGCCTGGCCTCCCTGGATGTTAGCAAATCCAAGAGCTAAGAACACGCTGTGTGGTCTGAGCTGATGTTTGTAACCACCGGCTGAGTCTGGCCACAGACTGTGAGCTTGGGTTTCACAGGAGAACAGGACAACCTCGCTGATGTGACAGGTGAGGAAATGGAAGCTCTGCTCAACTCTCTAACACACACACACACACACACACACACACACACACGCACATTCACATATACACACATATGTACACATACACATACACATGTGCGCACACACACATGTATATACACACATAAATACACACACATACACACACAGAAGGCCCTGTTTGTGGGTTGTTTTAAGAATAGAATATTAGCTGCTGTTTTTAATATTTCATCTGTTATGAGAAAGCCCCCATGGGCAGTGAGACATACCCCACTCACTTGAAAATTCATATGACACTGTCGTCCTCGGTACGCACAGGGGACTGGTTCTGGGACCCCCGAGGATGCCCACGCCCTCGGATGCTTCAGCCCGTATGTCAACTGGCACAGTGTTTGCACGTCACCTGCCACACCCTCCATTTGCTTCCTGTCATCTCCTGATTACCTACAATACCGGATGCAATGTAAATACCATGTAAATAGTGGTTATTCCGTATTGTCTAGGGCAGTGGTCGGCAAACCCCGGCTCTCGAGCCACATGCAGCTCGTGACCTGTGGTTTGCTGCTCTGTTGACTAATGAGTTTGCCAACCCCTGGTCTAGGGAATAATGACAAGAAAAATGTCCCGTCAGCCCTGGTACATCTAACTACATAGCACAGTGGTCAGCAAACTCATTAGTCAACAGAGTGGCAAACCGCAGCTCACGAGCTGCATGTGGCTTGCGAGCCGGGGTTTGCCGACCACTGACATAACACACCAGCAACCACATCGCTTTTTAAAATACACATATAATTGTTATTAATTTCAGAGAGGAAGGAAGAGGGAGAGAGGGACAGAAACATCAGTGATGAGAGAGAATCATTGATCAGCTGCCTCCTGCACACCCCCTACTAGGGACCAAGCCTGCAACCCAGGCATGTGCCCTGGCCAGGAAATGAACCATGACCTCCTGGTTCATAGGTCAATGCTCAACCACTGCGCCACGCCAGCTGGCTGGGCCACATCACTTTTTTCGGCCAATATATGTGACATGAGGTTGGTGAACCGTGGGCCGGAGAGGAACCCATGGACACGAAGGGCTGACCGTGTACCTTCTCTCTTCTCCCAGCTCCCACTCCCCCGGCCTCGGGAGAGTGGAGTGATGTGGCCCAGAGTGAGGGCGTTCACCCTCTAGATACGGAGAAGGAGAGGTGGCCCTTTGAGTGGAGGACACAGAGGGGATGGAGACTCCAGGGGCAAGGAAGAGAGGGAACTCCAGAGGGTGTGTCCTGTCTCCTAGCCCCTGCCCCCACTGAGATACAGGGTGAGCTGGGAAGCATGGGGGACGACTCTCATGGGCGGTCAGCATCCGGCCCTGTGACCCCCGCACCCCCCCCCCTCCAGCGCACTTCACATGGGTGTGCCCCCACGGGGCTGCTGTCCATGGATAATTCCATCAGTCCTCCCCCTGGCCTACACAGCAGTACCGCAGTTCCACATTCCATGCAGTATTCCCTACGTCACAGAGGATTCAATGACGTATATGAAAACAAAACCCCACAAAGTATCGCCAACATTGAACTCAGAGGCGCCACCCCCGGAGCAAATTGGAGGAAGGGAACTGAGGGTGTGTGGGCTGGAGCCCAAGGGCTCCTTCTGTGGGAAAGGGGTGATTTTGTCACTAGAGGATGTTACAGCTTAGGAGGCAACATTCTGGGGTCACTGCAGGCACAGCCTCTTAGGTGCCAGCCAATGGCCTGGGGTTAAGCCCTCACCTTCCAAGAAGTATCACCCAGATGCTGGGGTTCAGGTCCCTCCTACCTCCTAACTACCTTAGGGTGGGGACAGGGCCATGTTAATGCACCCTCCACTCTGACTACATGGGGTGGGGAGGTGGCAGGAATGAGGGGGCTCCCTCCGGGTCAGAGGTGACAGCTGGGCTCTGACCGTGCACGGTGACCAGGCACAAGGTCCCCTAAATCATAGGGACTCCTGGTTTGACCCTGAACCAGAAACCACCCTCCACTAATATAACCATTCTGAGAAACGTTGGTCATGATTCTTGGGATAATGATTTCATTAGCGAGATCAACCTCTCCACATGATTTAACGCCATACATGAAAAATCTCTACACTCCAAGCAAAAATCTGGCAGGAACTATATTTTATCGGGCAGATTTTTTTTCTTTCTTTGTAACGAATAGGGAGTCACCCGGACGCTGCTTCTCCCGGGTGTGAGCGGCGGCTCCGTGAAATGGTGAAAGGGAAGGCGCAATTACTAAGAGGAAAACAACCCGAATCCCACCGCTGCCTCCACTCGATTATTCAGGGCATCGATCCGCATATTTACTTTTAGCAACGGACAGTGACAGCGGCGCCCGGTGTTCCTGTGGACCGGGCCTTCCTCTCCCAGGGATTTGCACGTTGCATGTACGTTTTAAAATCAACCAAAGTCCCTCAGGATAGATTTAAAAGGAGCCCCCTATGTTCAGAGCCATCTTATCGGGTGACAGATTTGATCCTAATTCACGCACCCAGATTAATTGCTTATTGTCTGTAATCACAGAACGCCGATAACTCGCAAAACTGAAAATCAGCCTGGTGAGGGATCTCACATCAGGCTCACCTTCAGCCAATCACACGCCTCGGAGAGGGCAGGTCACACTTTCTACGCCTCACACCAAGTCCTTGGAAAGGTTCCTTGGAAATTTCCAGAAGAAAATTTGAAGTTAGTAGGTGGTGGCCCTTAGAATAGAGGCCTGGTGATCGCTGCAGCCAGGTCCTCCTGCCGCTGTCCGTGGTGCTGATCCTCCCCATGGTGAGGCTGAGGGAGCCTGGGACACCCTCACCCAGGGAGTGCGGCCATGGTGCCCTCTGCAGGTCCAGGCTTGATCTCCATGGGGCCTGAGAACCACCACATGCACCCCCCGAAATGTGGAGGAAGGAACGCAGCCAGGGTTGCTGAGTGAGGATGAGTGAGCGAGGGCTTATTCCAGTTTCAAGCATCGATGCTGTCCTGTCTACCTATTTTGCACCCCAATAATGTGCAAGAGGACAGTTTCTGCCAGGAGCCACTCTCAGCCTGAACCCCAGAGGACCTGTAGGTCTCTGACCAGCCGGACCTGTGGCTGCAGCCCGGGGCCACAGGAGCAAGGCCAGGACAGCTCCCAGCCACCCCATCAGAGAGCGACAGAGAGACCCCTTGTTTAGGCCACTGGAGACAGTCCAGTCAGTGTGGGAATTCCTCCGGGCCAGCTGTATTCTTCTCAAAAACACTCCTTTCCACCCCCCCCCACACCTTCCCGTGGAATACATGTCTGCCCACAGCTGTGGGAATATTGAGTCAATTTGCACATCTGTTTTCATTTTAGGAGGCTATGTTTATTCTAAAGCTATATGTGTGCCTGAAATGTCCTCGCCACTCAGAAGCGCACATTTTATGAAGTAATTAGAGGCCACAGTTGTTGACTTTGTAAACTGCACACATTTTTATTCTGTAACATTACAAAAAAAAAAAAAGAATTTCCTAGAGAGAATTACTAATCACCGAGATACATCAACCCAGAGTTTTGCCTACACTAAAAAATCTATATACATAACAGGCTAGTATGCTAAGTGTCCTACCATCCAACCAGTCGCTATGATGCACACTGACCACCAGGGGTCAGATGCTCAGCACAGGAGCAGCCGAGCTGCCGTGACTTGGGTGATGCACCCTGAAACCAGAGAGGAGGGAGCCCCATTCCTCCTGCGGCCATGAGATTCCATCTCCGGCCACAAGTTATGTTGTTGCTGGGGCTCTGTCAGCCCCGAATCTGGTTTACTGCACACTTGCCTTTGCGTTCCACACCCTGTATGACAGCAACTTCGCAGAGTGCCCTCTCACACTCTGGGACCCCTCGGGGGAGGTCAGAGAGCTGGTTATGGCCCCGATTCCAGCAGGCCAGGCCGAGGGCTCCACCTACTGGCAGAACCACGCTCACTCCACAGATGCTGGGGAGGGACAGTGGGAGGTTGGCTCCAGGGAGTGATCATCCCATCTCACCCAGTCCCGCCCCACCAGCCATCTTCTAATTAATTTCCTTTCAAGGTGCAGGAATCCGTGCACCAGATCACTAGTACATTTAATAAGAACACTCGCAGTGACTGCAGTCCCATGCAACTCAGAATCGTTTGCCAGCACAGCTCCCAGCCACCCCATCAAAGAGCAACAGAAAGGCCCCTTCTATTACGCCAATACTCCTTTCCACCCCACACCTTCCTGGGGAATCCATATCTGTCTGCCCACTGTCCTAGGATGCAGCCTGTGGATAAGCTCAGCGTAGGAGACCCAGGCCAGCCCCCAGCAGGAGCCGTGATGAGCAGGGGCCAGAGGGGAGCAAGAACCCTGCACCCCGAGTCTTAGGTGGAGGCTCAGCCCTCACACCACCACCACCTGGCCGCATTCTCTCCCTCACATCCAGCCTGATTCAGGGTGAGCGGCAGAGACTCAGGCTTAACGGGAAGCGCAAGCCCCAGGCCTGGCCGAGGAAGGGGCCTCTGTGGCTGCCTTTGCAAACTGCCTCCTGCAGGGCTGACCTGTGCTGTACCTGCTTCTAACGTCGTCCTTCTCTGAAGGGCAAACTGGATACGTTTTAGAGCCACCTTCCCTGACCCCTGCAAGTTCCCCTGCAAACCAGGACATGTCAACTTCTCAATGAGAGACAACTGAAAACACTTACCCACTAGGGGTCAGCACAGAAGAGCCCATTCAGAAACAGACCCCTGAAGCAAGCAAGCAAACCCAGAAAAGGGAAAAAGGAAGAGGCAGAGGAGGAAGCAACTAGCTTTAAATAACATGGGCACATTGACCCCAAGTGCAGCCCGAAATCCCTCCCCAGCCTTTGCTGTTATTCTCTTGCTTGAATGCTTATGACAAGTCTGCACCCCTTACCTCATGTGTTGTAGATTTGAGTGTGTGGGGGGAGGTTTTTTTTGGGGGGGGGACATTAATGATAAAGAAATAGAGTATTCATAATCCCATGAAAAATTTTTTTAAAAAAATCAAGATTCAGGAGGAAACCCCCAGAAGTAATTTCTGGAAAAAGGAGCAAAGACATCCCGAAGCAACAGACAATGACAGCACCTTTGGATGAAGAAGAGAGAACGCCTGTGCTCTGGAATTGCCCGACACGTGGCCGTAGGCTGTCCACTCACCTGCACCGCCCCAGACCACGTGGTTGGATCCGTGGCATAACAAAACCACAGACTGAGATGCTTCCTGTTTTCAGAAATCAATACACCCCCCAGAACCAGAGGACCGGCTCTCCAGGGCCACTCCCTGTTTAATATTCATGAGCCGGTCCACTAGAGCAGGACTAAAAATAAACCCGTGTCTTCTTCCATTGTGTATGAGGAAATCTGTACATAATGATATGAGAAAGAGAGAAAGAGAGAAAAATCTTCGACCTACGAGGCTCAAAATGTCAAAAGTGTACAGCCCATCCATGCGCAGGGGTCCTGGCTGGCTTTACTCGGCGAAACGAAAAACACTAGGAGAGCTTCCCGAGAATAATTGAGCCCTGGCCAGTGTTGTTCAGTGGCTAGAGCGTCCGCTCTTGCACCTAATGGTCAAGGCTTTGATTCCCAGGCAAGGGCACCTGCCTGAGTTGCAGGTTTGATTCCCGGCTCCAGTCTAGGTATGAGTAGAAGCAACCAATAAACGTGTCTCTTTCACATCTATGTGTCTCTCTCTCTCTCTCTCTCTCTCTCTCTCTCTCCCCCCCCTCCCTCTTCCCTTTCTCCCTCCACTCTCTCTAAAAATCAAGGGGCAAAATATCCTCGGGTGAGGATGAGCAACAGCAACCAAAAGAACAGCAACCAAAAGAACTGGCAGCCAGGCCTGGACGGCGGACACAGGCTCCAGCTGGCTTTAATTGCCCGACAGGGGTCATTACTGTCCCAGCAAGGCGTGGAGTTATTTCGCAGAGTGACCGTTTCCATGTCAGAACCGGAAACGGGCCGAGAGGCAGTTACACAGGAGCAGCAGCATCAGGGGGGTCTTTGCCTGAGTGGCATAAAAACCCTGTCTGAGCCTTAGCTGGTTTGGCTCGATGGACAGAGCAGCGGTCGGCAAACTTCGGCTCTCGAGTTTGACTGATGAGTTTGCCGAACACTGACCTAGACTCTTGATTCCAATATTACAGACTGTTGTTGTTCCTTGTGAGTAAGCCCCTATCCCGGGGGCCAGCAAACTCATTAGTCAACAGAGCGACAAACTGCAGCTCACGAGCTATGTGTGGCTCGGGAGCCGCAGTTTGCCAACCATTGGGATAGAGCATCGGCCTGCAGACTGAAGAGTCCCGGGTGTGATTCCAGTGAAGGAATGCACCGGGGGTGCAGGCTCCTCTCTGGCCCAGTCCCTGGACGGGGCGCATGCCGGAGGCAAGCAATCAGTGCGCTTCTCTCACATCGATATTTCTCTGTCTTTCCCTCTCTCTTCTCCTCTCTCTAAAAGTCCACAGAAACATATCCTCAGGTGAGGATTTAAAAAACACACCAAAACACCCTGTCCAGGGCTGAGTCAGTCAACTCCGGCTCCCAAGCTGACGGCCGGAGCCACCCGAATGCCGCCTCCTGGGTGTAAAATGCCAACACTTGGGTCTCCATAGCAACTTTCACACGCCGGCGTCTCCAAGGAGAGGCAGATCGTGCTGTTTGAGAACAACCAGACAAATATTTGCATGGAAACCGGCCTGTGGGAGAGGGATTCTGAAGCCTCCGAGACACTTGCATAAATATAGCCTCGGTGTATGCCGACAAAGAGACTCCGGCTTTGAGGATGTTTGCTCTTTAAATTAAACCCCAGACACATGAAAATACACATGGACTAAAACCGCGCCGAGCTTTACACACCGGCTCGGATTAAAAAACGATGACCAACGGCAAGATCGGCTGCAGGGCCGATGGTAACGCGCCAAGGGCAGCCCCTGGTTCAGAAAGTGCATCATGAACACTGGCCTCCCATGGCGGGGAGGGGGGGGGAGAAGAGAGGAGGGGTACATGGGACTCTCCATGCTATTTCTGTGACTTCCTGTGTTACTATTTTAAAATAAAAAAGTTTTAAAATGTAAGTTACCGCCCTAACCGGTTTGGCTCAGGGGATAGAGCGTCGGCTTGCAGACTGGAAGGTCCCAGGTTCGATTCCGGTCAAGGACACATACCTTGGTTGCAGGCACATCCCCAGTAGGGGGTGTGCAGGAGGCAGCTGATCAATGTTTCTCTCTCATGGATGTTTCTAACTCTCTATCCCTCTCCCGTCCTCTGTAAAAAAAAAAAAAAAAAAAAAAAAAAAAAAAAAAATCATTAAAATATATTTTTAAAGAAGAATAATCTGAATATTTCTTTTTAAAAAAATGTCAGTTACCATGTCAGACCCCCGAAATAGCTCAGAAAGTCCTGAGCGGGCCCAGGAATAACGGTGAAATGATGTCCATTATTTCACCAGAGCATCCTAGGGGGGGGCTGTTTCTAGAAGGATCTCACATGGGGGCAGTGGGAGGGGATGAGCATTTTGGCCTTCAGAAGGGCTGTGTGGGATGAGGGGAGGCTGCTCCTTGCTCACATGGTGCCCTGGGGGCCCTGATTTACAGTTTAGAAAGATGGGCTTTGATTTGTTGTTGTCAGTCATTTGGTTCTTTGGTTTTTGTTAATCCCCCTGGAGGGTGTGTTTCCATTGAATTTTAGGGAGAGTGGGAAAAGGAAAGACAGCGAGAAACATCCCTGCGAGAGAAACACACCGATTGGTTGCCTCCTGCACACGCCCTGACCAGGGCCCGGGCCAGGGAGGACCCTGCAACCGAGGTACCCGCCCTTGACTGGAATCGAACCCAGGACCCTTTGGTCCGGCTAGGGCCAGTCATTTAGTTCTGTTTCCCACATGCCACTGCTTTACTCTAAAAAGATAATGAATTCTGGGAATTGCAAATTGCACTCAAATGCCACCTTGCACTCAGATGAGCCAGTTACACAGAGGACCAGGCCTCTGTACAGACCACCTTTAGTCTGTGCTTCCTTTGGAGTGTATGCATTTGTCACAGAATTTCTAAACGCAGACAGTATCAAAACCCTGGTCTGTTTTCCATGAACGATGGGTCCCCGAAACCGTGCAAAATAAAATAAAATCTCCTAATTAATCATTCTAAGTCCAACAAAATAATTTTAAGCTCGGATATAACTACAGTAGAATTTCATGGGAACAAAAGAGATGAAAGTTTCATTCTACCGATATTTACCGAAGCCCTGACATGTGTGTGCCCCTCCACCCACATGTGTGTGCCCCTCCACCCGCCGGCTATCAGGAAGGGCAGGGACTGAGCAGCTGAACGAAGTTCATTAAGTTCCGATCCCGGCCCTGAAGCAGGACCCATGGGCAGTGCAGAGCAGACAGCACGGGCCAGGCCTTGTCAGGGAGGAGCCCAGAGGCGGGGTCAAGGTCAAGTGGCTGCATGGAAGTAAGGAGTTACCTGGTGGAAGCAACAGTGAGCTGCGGGTGTGGGGGAAGATGGAAGGAGAGGCGTGAGGTGGACACGGGATTGTCTACTGAGTCTGCCAGGGAGTGAAGGGGCCGCTGTGGCTGGGAGGCCCTGCACGGGATGAAGAGGGAGAAGTCTGCAGGCCGGGCCCTGGGTGCCCCGCAGCCCCCGCCTGTGGCTCATGCATTCATCCAGCACAGGGTGTCGGGAAGGCTGGAGCGAGCATGGGCGGGGCAGCCAACAGCTTCTTTACCCCTGTACCGAGGCAAGCCGTGCGATCCAAGGCTCGGACCCAAGCTGGTGCAGGAAAACCCCAACGAATGTCCTGTGTTTGTTGTTGTTGTTGTTGTTGTTGTTGTTTGTGTGTGTGTGTTGTTGTTGTTAATCCTCACCAGAGTATATTTTTCCATTTCTATTTTAAAATAAAAAGTTTAAATAGAGAGAGTGGGAGGGAGGAGGGGAAACAGAGAGAGAGAGAAACATCGATGGGAGAGGAACACATCAATTGATTGCCTCCTGCACGCTCCCTACCGGGGATTGAGTTTGCCACTGTGGCATGTTGCCTTGTTGGGGAATCGAACCAGCAACCTCTCGGTGCACAGGACAGCGCTCAACTACGGAGCCACACCAGCCGGGCAGAGCAGGTGAAGTGTTGTCATGAGCCCCAACATTCTTTTCCCAGCGCACACACTGTTAGGACAGGCTCACGGAGCAGCCATGTAATCCACGTCCTTTCTGAATGACAGATCATTCACAAAGGCACTCCGCCAAGCGAGTCAGAAAAGCAAATGGAGCAAGCGGGTCCTCCCGTGTTAGTACCCAGAAGTTCACACTCTGAGTCACAAAAGCACTCAGAGAGTAGCCCGCATCACCCATGACCTACGATGCCCCGTCCTCAATAAGGAGCATGCGCCTCGTCAGAATTACTTGGTCCCACTTGACAAGGCAGCCGGTGTCCTTCGCTTCCTCAAGGCCGCCCCTTGGCACAGTCAGGATGCTACAGATATGTACACTCCACGCAGCTGCGCTGTTTCAGACGCCGAGTTCTGCCAGTGCTTCTGTCACGGTCCCTCACTTCTTGCGTGTGATGTGCGCGTGAAAGGAGGACGGAATGAAAAGCGCTGTGGATGGATATGTGCATGCGGAGTCTCAACCAGGGGTGCCTGCCTCCTGCAGCAGATTTCCCTGCCGCCGTGTGTCGGAGACAGATGCAGAGGGGACAGAGGGTCGGGGGGGAAGGGAGAGGAGAAGAGGCAGAGCGAGGACTGACAACCAAACACCCCTCAGCCCACTCAGTCATCTCCGAAATGTGTGTTCCAATTAGATCTGAACCTGAGACCTGGTATCCCTCCATTCCAAAGACCTCTCGTCCCTCAGACGAACCTGTGGCCCAACACGCCAATCACAGCCCAACGCCTCTGCAAAAAAGGATGCTCTCTGCTGCACCAAGGTTGGGCGTAAGACAGGGAAACATCTACCTACCACCCACAGCGTATTCAATGTGGCTCGAAACACACTCACCCTCAGAGGGAGTGCCCATCAGCCGGCCTCAAGGCAGACGGCTGGGGTGATGGATTCTGAGGGGGCAGACGCACGCCCACAGCATCAATAAATCCCCCGCCATCCGATTCGCTCCCAGTACATGAAATTAACATGGCTTCACTGCTAATGACTGGGGAAAGGGAAACAGCATCGCTCCTCTGCCCGGTGACATGGCCACAACACAGAGATATGTGTATGCCATGCAGCACAAGAAAGTGCAGGTATAGATCTAGCTGGTTTGGCTCAGCAGATAGAGCGTCGGCCTGTGGACGGGTCCTGCGATTGATACTGGTCCGAGACACATGCCCGGGTCCTGGGTTCAATCCCCAGTACGGGGTGTGCAGGAGGCAGGCGATGGATACATAATTCTCTCTCATCACTGATGTCTCTACCTCTCGCTCTCCCTCTCCCTGCCTCTCTGAAATCAGTTAAAATATATTCAAAGAAAAAGAAAAGGTGCAGTTATATCTCTATACTATTTCAGTACAAACAGACCCTCAGTAGTAAGAGCTGGTGAAAACTTCAAGTTGGACGCTTAAATTGCCCAGGAACAACGAAGCTGGGAGATGTGCACTGGATGTGGGGGAAGGCGTGGGGAGCCTATACGTGAGAAAGATGTACTTTGTATGAAATGTGACCGGGAGGGCATCGAGCATGAATGAGCCCGGGAGAGTCCACAGCGTGTTGTCCACAGCTGCTCTCAGGCCCAGCTGAACCTGCGGGTCATGTGGTCTTATGAAAGGTGCTCTGGCCATTTTAAGGAGCCCCCGGGCTCTGTGGCTTGTCATGAAGGGTGTTTAAAAGTTAAGACTCCTCCGAGAAGTGCACTTCAAGGCTCCTGGGGCTGAGGCGGACATTAATGACATCAAGACAGGGAGAGGGACATGGGGCTGGATGTCACTGTCTGAGGCCGTGGCTGCCAATCCATCACCGGCCAGTCAATAAGCCATGCGGTGTCTCAGCCGGTCCATCTTCAAGGGGGAGGCTCACACCTACGCAGCCCACCTGGCCTTCACCGGAACCAGGTCCCAGCGGGTACAGATCTATCCAGGGGTCCCACCGGGTGTCTTACACGAGGACCGGTCCCACTGAGGCCCATCGCAGCGGGACCTGTCCCTGGCACGTACTGGGCTTTTGCACATGCGGTCCATGTGGTTATGACGATTCACCTGCCACTTCCTCCCTGGTCCCAGGACCCACAAAGGGTTAAATCCACAAACTCACAGGCCAGGGCATGGGAGCCAGAGTCATGTTACTGTTACCGAACACAGCCAGCGAAACGCCAGAGCGACACACTGGAGCGATACTGAGACACAGTAGCTCTGTCCAAGGCAATTATCCCTCCTGTCAATCTCCGAAGGCCCTGACTCATTGTTCGCATTAATTCCTGTGTTTAATCTATTTACAGATCGGGATTCTTTTCAGCAAGCACGATAGTCATCTCCATGGGGGCAGACACCAACCGCAGCGCACACAGCCTCCCTAATATTTATCAGATTTTTTTTTTCCTGCTTCATCACTTGAGATGGTCTCTGGGTTTACCTACTCACCACAGACAGGGGCCAGGGTTTCAGACCTCTCTGAACATCACATGTCTGCCTCGCTCCTGCTCGCTGCTTCCCCCAATCTTGGTTGCAGATGACCAGACTGGCCACCCTTTCCCCGGGGCTCCGGAGAGGGACTGCCTCTCCTCGCCTGAGCGGCACCATTTATTATGAAATCATTTGCTGTGGGAGCATCGCCTGCTCGCAAAGCCATAAGCAAATGCAATGCGGGGAAGGGGCACGGACCTGCAGCCCTGAGCAGCTGTGCACAGCGGAGCCCAGAGGCTGCTGGCCTTGCCTCTCCCCCACCACAGCGGGTCCCTGCAGCGCTGTGACCCGGCGCCAGGCAGCTTTTGGGGTGGGACTTGGTGACCCGCGCGCATGGGATGCTGTGCGGGCTTTCTTTAGAGAAGGAGAAGCAGCGGGGACCAGGGTCCGAGCTCAGGAACCCAGACTGCACTCCGTCCCCCAGGGCAGACTTGGAAGTGGAGAGGCAGCTGAGAAAACTTGATCTCTAGCGAGGAATCCTGCGCCCTGCGTCCCCAAGCCGAGAGGGAAGAGGGTTCCCGGGGCTCACCGCTGTCACCTTCCTACTAGACCTGGGGCCACCAGGGCTCCTTCGCTGTGTACCAAGGTTTGCAACCTCCCCGCTCTCCCCAACTTTCGGCGCTAAGGGCCGGCCAGAGGGCCAGGCGGGCACAGCCCCTGCTGGAGCCAGGTATCAATCTTTTTTCCCCCAAACAGCCCTCTCCTGAAGGGAACACGAGCGCCCCAAAGCACCCGGGCTAGAGATGCCTCGTCTTGGCCCCAAACTTTGCAGCCCGGGGGCCACGAAGCCAGCGTGTCCGGCCGGTCCGGCGGCGCGAAGACCGACACCCCGACCTACCTGATCCCACGGGCCTCCGTGCGCCTTCAGGATGCGCGCCGGTCCCCACCCGGCAGCGCCACCCCGCAGGCCCGGCTGCGCGTCTGGGCAGCCGCGGTCCCGCTGCCGGCGCCTCCTCCGCCACTCTGCGCCGCTGGGGGCGGGACCGGGGCGGGGAGGCGGGGCCAGCGCGCGGCGCAGCTGGTGAGCAGCCAATCGGGCCCCGCGCCCGCGGCCCCGCCCACCCGTGAGCTCCATTTCCCACGCCACGCCCCCCCCGCGTGTGCCCGCCCAGGGGGACTCCACGCCCCCTCAGCGCCTCTTGCCAGCGCCACGTCCGCCCCCACCCCGCGCACCCACGCCCCGCCGTACCCCAGGCCGCTCGCCTCGCCCGCGCGTGTCTGGCCTGCGCCCCAAGGTGGCGCTGGAGGGCGGAGAGCAGCAGCCGCTGCTGCTGGGGGACCTCCGAAGCACACAGCCGGCCGGGGAGCGCGGGGTACAGGTAGGGCTGCACCTGGCTGCGCTCTGGACCTCAGTGTGAATAATAAAGGGGTGGGGGAGGTGGTTCAGGGTACACTGCGACCCCCCCCCCTCCCGGGCAGTGGACTGCGCGTTGGAAGGGAATCCGTTCTTGGTTGCTTTCCCCCAGGAGAACTCGGGGTCTGGGAGCGTGCCCTGATATAGGTAGGGAGTGGAAGTTCATTGGCCTCAGGCTGCCAGGGGTACGATCTGAGACTCATCACATTGAGGACCGCACCCTGAGTGGTTAGAGGTCCTCACCTGCATTTTCCAAATCACCTCCAGGCAAAATCTGGACCCACAGGGCTTGGGAGTGTGGGGTACAGGTGGGGGTCGCACCTGGCTGCGCTCTGGATCTCAGTGTGAATAATAAAGCGGGGTGGCGGTGGGGGGGTGGTTCAGGGTACCCTGTGCCCGGGGCAGTGGACTGTGCGCTTGAAGGGGATCCGTTCTTGATTTCTTTCTCCCCAGAGTGTTGTGGGGTGACTTCCACAACCAGTTGCCAATGACCACAGAGGTGGTTAAGTTGGAAATAAGCAAGCAAGGATTTATTGAACTGGCCAGGACCGTTGGAGGGCACACACGTGGAGACCAAACACTCATGGCCATGCTGTCCCAGGTGTAGGCAGTCCTTTTATAGGGAAGGTCTGAACCATTAATTTTCATTGTTTTAAATTCCTCGAACAGGCTGCAGGGTCGTATCTGGGATAGGGAAGTGCCAGTAGACTATCATTGACCCTGTTGCCTGTTTCTTATCTCTAACCATACATGCTGATGGACGTGGGAATGCAGTCCTATCTTGCAATATCCGAAAGTACAGCTCAACTTCTGGTGCCGCTGAGTCAACAAGAATTACTCCTTTATGGTTCTGGTCCTCAGATAGATTTATGTGAGTTTTTAGGTCTCAATCTGGAAGCTAAAGTAACTACCCTTTTGTTTTAAGCAAGCAAGCAGGATCAAAATTCAAACAGCGGTTTTATCCTATATGAATGCTACCATATTTCAAGAGAACCCTGGGTTTGGGAGCGTGTCCCGATGTAGGGAGTGGAAATCCATTGGCCTCGGGCTGCCAGGTGTCCAATCTGAGACTCATCACGTGGAGGACCCTGTGCACTTAGGGTTCCTCACTTGCATTTTCCGACTCACCTCCAGGCAGTGGCTGGTGGCAGGAACAGTGCGAGTTCCCCTTTAAATATATATATATATATATATATATATATATATATATAAAATTGATTTTTCACAGGGAGGAAGGGAGAGGGATAGAAAGTTAGAAACATCCAGGAGAAACATCAATCAGCTGCCCTCTACACACTCCCTACTGGGGATGTGCCCACAACCAAGGTACATGCTCCTGACTGGAATAGAACCCAGGACCCTTGAGTCCATAAGCCGATGCTCCATCCACTGAGCCAAACCAGTCTCTGCTCGAGTTCCTAATAGCACCTGTGTAAAGGCATCAGCATAACTGGAACTATGGAGACGACCTCTCTGTCCATCATTGGGAGAGCCAGTCACATGCCCTGGAGACAGGGCTGGAGATGTGAGGGGGAGCCTCTTACAGGGGAGACCTTCAAGAGGTTTTGGGGAGAAGAAAATTGGTTCCTGAAAAGCATAGTTTTCTCACTTGCATACATGTATGCATGCGTACATATCAATGCTTTCACCATGTCTAGAAGACTGTGGGGGGATACTCAGAATAGTCCTTGTGAGTAAAACCGAAGTTGGGGCTGAGTTTTAACATTCTTTGACATTGTTTTTCTCAACGGGAGGTGACTACCACCTAGCTGGAGTATGGTGAAAGGAGAAACTTTCTTTTGCTGAATGTTTTGGGATCAAGGGGAACAGCCTGCAGAGGGCTGCAGGGGAGGTCTCTTACTTTAGAGAGGGTGCCACCCTGGTCCCTGATTGGTCCAGCCTTATGCAAACGAGGAATCCAAAATTTGCACAGTGTGCTCCAAATAACATGGCCCTGGTTGGGATGGCATGTTCTGATTGGTCATTAGGTAGCTGCTCTGATTGCTCAGGAAAGATGCAAATGAGGCTATGGCTGGTCAGCTCCCATTAGATAGGCAGGTCTCTCAGCCCATTGGTTGAAATAGGATTCCAGGGGCTCCTTTATTAGGGTTGCTCAGCCAGCAGGAGTCCAGTGCAGGAGGCTGGCAGGCCACTGCGTGGCTTTTCCCTGAAATGCATGTGCGAGAGGTCGGGTCAGCAGGGGATACTGGGCTCTGGGTAGGAGTTGGGGGTCCAGGGTCCACATTTTAAAGTGTGTCTTAAGTTCATCGTTTACTTGTTTGCTTACTTAGCCACATAATTGGCAAACTGCGGCTCGAGAGGCACATACGGCTCTTTGGCCCCTGGAGTGTGGCTCTTCCACAAAATTCCACGGCCTGGGTGAGTCTATTTTGAAGAAGTGGCGTCAGAAGAAGTTTAAGTTTAAAAAATTTGGCCCTCCAAAGAAATTTCCATCGTTGTCCTGTTGATATTTGTCTCTGTAGACTAATGAGTTTGCCGACCACTGACTAAAAGGGAGCTTCCAGCCCTGTGCCCTCTCTGTCCTCTCCTCTCTCCTAGACCTCCTACTGGAGGAACAGACACATCGCTCAGCAAGGAGAGCCCAGGGGGTGTGAAGGGAAAGGGCCCTGGAAAAACTCTCCTTCAGGGGGGTTTGAAAGACAAGGCCCAGGGATGCAGAGTGGAAGGATCTGCTGCAAAGGCCTGATACTAGGGGGCAGTGATGAGCTCACCCACCACCACCACCACCACCCCCCGCCCCCCCCCCCCCCACTAGCCCCTCTTCCTCATCCTTGCCCCAAGAGCACGCCTGGGCACTTGTCCTCTCCTCTCACTTTGACAAGATACTGTTCTTCCTTGTAGGAAAAATGGCTGCATTAAAAAAAAAAAAAGCTGGGGGGGATTTAGGTTTTAAAGCGGGGAGGCAAAGATAGATAGCGCTCACTACTGTAAATAAAAATAATGTGTTTTTCGCCCATCAGAATTAAGTTGCAGTAAATTCTGGCTTCTTAAGATCTCTGCGCTTGGCCAAAGGGAAAACACTGGAATAGGTGCGGAGAGGTTGTTTATCGGTTACTGTAAATAACCCTTCGCTTGCTGTCTGGGAGCATGCTGGCAGGCCCCCTGAGTGTGACCGACCGGGTGTTTGATTGGGTAGGACTGGCGAATTCTGGGAGGAACTGAGAGAACGACATACAAATGATGCCCATGCGTGTGGTGTGAGGAGGCCCCCGCCCGCGTCCATCACCCAGTGCCTCTTCCCAGTGTTCCCGGGGCGAGGGCTCACGTGCCTTTTCCTCTACGACGTCCATCCATCCGTGGCCTGTCTGGTATGAAGGGAGAGAGCATTGTCATCAGACTGGGGGGCTGGCCCCGGGCGGCAGAGCGACAGGGCGAGACAGGGCGGCATTGGATTCACATGAGCGAGAAACCTAAGCCTGAGCCCCTGGACACCCCGACCCCTCCCCCCAACTCCCACTCAGTCTTTAGTCATTTCCAAACTCCAACTGCATTGCTGGTGCTGGGGGCAGTGGATTAGTGCTGGGAGGTGATGGAATGGTCTGTGGTTGCGGGGGGGGGGGGGGCAGGGGGATGGAGACAGGGGGGACAGGGCACATCCTGGGTGTCTAGAAATGGCGATGGGCACTTAGCGTGAGCCACCGTGTCATCCATTGCCCAAACAGGTGAGCTGTGCATGCATAGGTGTCTGTCTAGAGAGAGAGAGGGATCATTTCATCCCCTCCCTCCGCTCCAAATGGAGAGCATGGTTGCGAGTCAGCCAGAAACCTGCTATTTACCGAAAGTTGATACACAAGAGCAGGTTTAAATAAAATTCCCATCCAATTTCTGGGCCGGAAGCCCAGGAAATTAAAAAAAAAAATTAAAGGCACATGTGGGTGTGCTCGGCGGGAGGGCTGGACGGAGCTTTCACGGCTGTTGGCCTCGGCTGCCGGCGGCATCAGGAGCCGCCCTGCCGCCGGGGTTCAGCAGCCGTGGAGCGGGCACGTCCTCTTTTAGGGGCGTCACAACGAAGAGGAGTCACTTCCGTTTTCTGCGGCACCTTTTATGGGGAAGCCTTTTGAAGTGTGAGCTCCCCTTCCCGCTGCTGAGACGCCTCGTCGGTGCAGGCCCCGCGCAGCTGCTTCCCGCCGCCGACACCGCACGCGTGGCCTGTCCCTGCGTATTGGGCGGCTGAAGGCAAGGAAGAAACACCTGCTGGCCGAAACCGGTTTGGCTCGGTGGATGGAGCGTCAGCCTGCAGGACTGAAAGGTCTCGGGTTCGATTCCGGTCAAGGGCATGTACCTTGGCTGCAGGCACATCCCCAGTGGGAGATGTGCAAGAGGCAGCTGATCAATGTGTCTGACTTTCTATCCCTCTCCCTTCCTCTCCGTAAAAAATCAATAAAAATATTTTTTTAAAAAGAAAAGAAAGAAAAAAGGGAATAATTGCTGGACCTACAGACCAGCCATCTCCGGTCCAAGCAAGGAGGGGAAGGCGGTGACACTCCGACGCCGAACCTGCTCGTTTTTACACGAAGAGGCGTCCGTCCATCCGTCCGTCCGTCAGGGACCAGGACGCGGCCCTGTCCCGCCCGGGGTCCCGCTCACGTCTGGCTCGGAGGGTGAGCCGTGGGGTTTGCCGTGTTCCCGTCTCCAGGGCGGGGATGTGCGGTTTTGACGGTTTGGTCTCTGACTAAAGAGGAATCGGTTTTCCGCATCCCGCTTGGAAAGGAGACCTTACACTCACTACATCAGAGGCAAACGTCCTTCCGGAAACATTTGCCTTCAATGCCAGCTGGTGCGTCGTGTCCTCAGGCAGGCAGGCTCCTCCCTGGGCCGGGGAGAGGGTCCCACAAACCATCCCCGTGCCGGGGGCGTGGCTCAGGATAGCCATCGCCTGCGAGTCACGCAGGTGTCTCCTCCATGCCCTGTCTGCCCCCCTTCCGCCCACAGTGGCCCCGCCCTCCTCCAGTGTCCGTACTCCAGCCGGCATGTGTTGTGACATTTGCTTTTGACCTGGTCTTCACTGCCAGAACCCCTCCCCAGCACGGAAGCTTCCAGAACGTGGGGACTGGGTTGTCTTCAGTGCAGTGTCCATGGCTCCCGGCACGTGCCCTGGCCTCCCCCTCTCCTGATCGGTGTGGGAGCTCTGGGGAGGGGCGCCCAGGCATCCCTGTGCGTTGGCACGTTCTTGTCCATTGTCACCTGAGGCTTGTTCTCCACGGCTTTTCCGGGAGAGCGGAAGAGAGAGGGTAAGACAGAGAGAAATCTGCATGTGAGAGAAACACACCGATGGGTTGTCTCCCGCACGTGCCCCAACCAGGGCCAGCCGGGGGCGGAGCCTGCAACTGAGGTATGCGCCCTTGACTAGAATTGAACCCGGGACCCTTCCGTCCACAGGCTGAGCCCTATCGGTGCGGGCCATTGGTGTGTTTTTTGAATCGCCCGTGTGATTCATCTGTGCAGCTAAGTTCGAAACCCCTGTGGTTTGACTCGTGCCCCCAAAAGGTGGCTTGAAGCTCTAACCCCAGGCACCTGAGAACAGTGACCTTATTTGGAAATAAGGACGTTGCAGGTGTAATGAGTTCAATTAAGAGGCAGCCTCACAGGATTGGGGTGGGTCCGAATGGGATGGTGGAATTGGACTCAGACACACAGACCCGCAGACCTGCCCTGTGAAGACAGACAGACAGACAGACACAGAGGGGGGATGGCCGTGCGAGGTGAAGCTGGGGTGGCATAGCCAGTGCCCTGAGAGTGTTTGCCTGATGTCCTTTTCCACTGTCTCTCTTTCATGCCTGCTGTCCATCTGCTGTTGGAAACCACTCACCATCCATAGTCTAGACTCGCAGTGGTCGGCAAACGGCAGCTCGCGAACTGCATGCGGCTCTTTGGCCCCTTGAGGGTGGCTCTTCCACAAAATACCACGGCCTGGGCGAGTCTATGTTGAGGAAGTGGCGTTAGAAGTTTAAAATATTTGGCTCTCAAAGGAAATGTCAATCGTTGTCCTGTTGATGTTTGGCTCTGGTGACTGATGACTTTGCCCACCACTGGCCTAGAGCCCCAGTTCAGCTCCCGTGCGAGGGGCAATGAGTGTTTCCCAAGGGACGGTGTTCGTTGTGCGAGCGGTGACAACCTCCCCGTTTTGCAGACATTTGTATGCCTTCCGCGGTGGCTGTTTTTTTTTAATTAGTGTTCTCATCTGCGTCTTTCTCTGGGGGAACAACTTTTAAACCACATGTTTGAGGAGTGGCGTCGGGGCTCTTAGGCAGATGGCTCTGTGGCTCACACACGACCCTCCCGAGCCAAATTTGCCTCTCCCCCACTGTTCAACTCCTGTTTCAGCCCCGCTTTATTTTTTTTAAATTTTTTAGAGGGCTCTTGCATATAAAATTGAGATCATTAACTTGAAACAAGGAATGGCAGAATCTCAAGACTGACATACGGTACGGAGAGCAGCCCGAGGCTACACACACACACACACTTCCCGGCTGTAACCCTCTCGGGGGCGGCGTGGGCCGAGAGCCAGGGACTCTGCCCTGAGCTGGGCGCGCTGCCTGCTTGCTTCCCCAGGAGGGCAGCTCTCCGGGGACCCCTGCTCTTCAGGAGGCCGCCAGCATCAGAGCCAATCCCGGGAGGGGCGGCCCTCGTAAATGCTCACACCTCGCCAGAGATTTAGCAGGATGGGGAAGAAGCGTGGTGGGGATGTGGGCCTGAGACTCCCCGGTGCAAGGACGAACCCATCGCCAACAGGGAGCTAGAGGCAGTGTAAACCTAACCCGCAGGCTGGGGGCGGCGCGGGGAGGGCATCCTTCACTTTAGAGATGTTTCTGTTTTATCCCTGTCTCATTCCTCTTCCTCCCCAGCGGCCTGTAGGTTCTCCAACATCCAGGTGTGTTCAAAGCCTGTGTGTTTCTAAGGCCCCTCTGGTTCCTGGGTTTACCCGAGGCCATGGCCACCGAGGCGGGAGACCAGTGTTTTTGGGGGGAGCACATCTGCGCGCTCACAGGGCTCCTGGGGAGGCAGCCAGCCGGTGCTTTCTGGAACGGTGTCTGGCTTGCCCTGGACCGTTTCAGC